>JARQZK010002259.1:165000-200000 GCA_030704885.1 Cynegetis impunctata | reverse complement strand
TGGTTTCTTTTTTCCACAAAATGCACATTTCCGTTTTGTCTTGATAGAAACAACTAAATGACCCATTTGGTCATATCTTATGCTCTTCCTCCCATCAATTTGGACTTTTTTGGGCCTGGTCTCTTTGGTACAGAAGGTGTATTTTTGGTTAGATATGCCATTACAATTTTCCTGCGTACTTATAGCAGAGTAGCCATTTCTTGGGGATTTACAATCTTGTAAATTCTTCAAGTATTTGTCACCGATATATCTAACACTTGGGTGAATAAAGGCCACCGCCATTTCCCTGAAATAATTCTTGTTCGGTAAAGAGATACTTGCTTGACATATCTACTCCGCCCATTTACGAATTGTATAATTGTATCAATTTTACGACGGAGTATCGTCGTTCTATGGAATTGAATTCTCACCGTTTGTGCTCTTTTATTTGGTCCACTTTACTATTTTTTCTGATAATGCTTCGTCGTCACTTTCAAACTCGGATTCGTCAGCGAGCTTAGAAGTAAACATTTCGGGAGTACCTACCTGCAACATCCACTATTTCTTCTCCTTCTAGGTCATTCTCTTCAAAATTCTGTGTCTGTTAGAATATCCGGGTCTGGAGGAATTATTGCTACAATAATATTTTTAATATTCATATCTTTCCAAAATTCTGGATTTTCAAATATGGGTTCAATGTCACGGACATTTAGACATTTTCTGCTATTCATTATTATCATTTCCTGCCAATGTCCCAAAATTGGGACAACAAAATCAGCAACAAATTGGCAACAGATAACGATATGAGTCAGTTCAATTCCGTTCCGTATTGAAAGAAGACACTATTCAGCAATAAAACTGCAATGGTATAATCATTATAATTTTCTCGACAGAAATATATTGAAATCACTGTAATGTATGACAACCTCAACGCGCCAGACAAGTGCCGACTTGTTGAATCAGTCTAATTTCTGCTATTTTTCCTGTGAGCCATCTGACTATAAATATGTGAAGAATATACTTTGACCTAAATGGCAATATCAAATACTCTAGTTTTCTGTGATAGCATTGAAGGAATCTGGAAAAAATGGTGCGTCCCAAAAATGGGACGCTGGCTGGTGTTGGGTTAACTTAAATGTATTTGTATGGGATCAGTAATGAATTCATTTGATTAGCATCAAATAATTAATTATAGATCAAATAAGACGACTTTTGGAGATAAGCCTTTCCATCGGGTAATGAGATTCTAGCCCGCTAATTTAAGATAACGAAATTAGAATATATTTAATATTTTTGCACGAAAATTTGAAGTGTATGTTTGTTCTATAATTTTTGTCATCCTAAATGGCTTGACAGATTTTTGTACTTATGGGTTCACATGGAACTTCTAAGCTTCAGTTTCAGTCGGAAAGTAGCGAGATCTATTGAGAGAATTTTTTAACCATTTCGTTTGTCAATTATACTGAATAAAAGATTTCATTTCAAAAGTATATTCTGTTTGCGTGGTCAGTGACTGGAAGTTTGCCTAACAGGTCCGCTAGAAGGAATGTAATAATGAAACATGAGCTCAAAGTTCGCATTATTTGCTCTTGTTTTAGATTATTCCCTCGTTCCTTGTAGTTCATTTTTCTCCTTTGAAGATTGTTATATGTCAAGCTGCTACATTTTCAAGCTATTTGAACGAATTATATCCTAGCGTTTCATAAATACGTACTGAGTAATAGCACTTGTATGTCAGAATCCGTACTTCCATTCTGAAAATAGTCCATAGAGAGTATAGTTCACAAAACGAATATCTATCCTTTCAATATTTGACTTTGACCATTAAAAGTGAAAAATGGCCCACGTAAACATTTATGAATTTGACGGGTAAGCCATTAGTGTATGTCGTGCCATTAGATGCCATTACATTAAAAATATATTTTTTGTACTATACTGTCAAAAAAAGACTAGGTACATTCACGAATCGCCATGGATAAGCAGTTTTCCATTTTTTAACTAGTGAAAAAAGATATATTTTATTTTCTCTGTAAAAAAAAGAACAAAGAATATAGAAATAATGCATTTAATGAAAATTTATAAGAATAACAAAATTATTTATTGCAATAATAATTAATAGTAAAATTTGAACAATTATTTCCAATATTTATTCCCGAGGACGACGATGCTGATAGTTGATTGCCAGAAATTGTCTTGTTCTCATCAGAATTGCAGGGATTATTAGTAGATATTTCTCCGTTGGAAGTGGATGGTTGACAGTTTAAAATTTTATTAGAAATATCAATTTTGTTATTTAAATTGAGTGCAAGTATTTTCGTTCTGTAATTTTGATTTAGGGGGTAAAATATTTGAAATTACAGAATTTGCAGTGTCCATTACGTCTTGTGATGTATCACTATCACTGGCAATATTAGCATAATCCATCCTAGAATTTGTGTAATACGCTTATAATAATTTACAAAATATTTAATTTGACGCTTGTTAAATAAATTACATGTTTCCTTGGTTACACTTACTCTGACATAAAATCATAGAATATAATTATATTGATAAACATACTTGACTGCATGGATTTTAATTTTTACAATAAAATGACTTTTTCCGTCGACCTCTAAATAGAAGCTTACTTCAACGTACACGAAATTGATCATTAATGACCCATTTTAATGTACAATGTCTCCTATTTTAATGTATGATTGTCATGGGCTACCAAACACAGAGTTATTCAGCACGGAATAGTTGAATTATTCTGTGTCTGTACTGTTGTTACACATAGAAAAGGAATTCATAATTCAAATCGAAAAATTTAACTCTATACAAAATAAAGTAGAAACTGCGAAAAAAATTTTATGCAATAATCGTTCGAAAGTAATTAACACTTCAGCTTCCACCAGTTCCACATATTCCTTATCGGATATTGTAGGTAATGTGAACTATTCAGAATATCACATGTCTAATATTCCATGTATGAATTTCTCAAATTTTTCCATTGGGAGCATAAATATAAATATATCGAAATGAACATAGAAAGTTATATTGTGTCAAATGTATATGTTATGCCAAATAGAATTTATTTCAATCAAGAATTTATACTCAAGTCATGATGAAGTCAATTAAATAGAATAAAAAAATATAAACAATGTCATACTAGATCTCATATTCTCAACAATCGACGAGGTAAAAGTTGTATTATCAAGGGAAGAATTAGTTAGCTGTGATTCACATCACCCAGCGTTACATTTCAGCGTTAATGTTGAAACTAATACAACAGATTGAACGTCAAAATTAACTTACTTTGACTTTAAAATGGCAAATTGCGAATCCATAAGAAGTTCACTACAAAACATTAACTGGAATAATCTAATAAATAATAATACTAACATAAGCGTTGCAAAGTTTTATGAAGTAATTAATAATACCATAGAAAAACATGTACCAAAAAGAATTGCAATGCATAATAGTTACCCTGCTTGGTTTTCTACAAAGTTAAAACAGTTAATTTCATCTAAAAAATATGCACACAAAACTTACAAAAATTCTCAATTATCACAAGATTATTTAAGATTCTCAAATTTGAGGGAAAAATGCAAATTAGAATTAGAAATCTGCCATAAATCATATATAGAATCGGTAGAAAATTCAGTACAAGAAAATCCAAAGTATTTCTGGAAGTACATAAATGATCTGAAAACTTCGAAAGATTTGCCTAATACAATGCACTTAAAAACTGAAATAGCAAGTCAACCGGCTGATATAGCCGAGTTGTTTAGGAAAAGATTCTCAGAAGTATTTCGAAAATCCAATCCAAAAAAAACAAACATTCATTACGACCACACAGTAGATATATCAGAATGTACTTTTACTAATGACGAGGTACTTAAAGAGTTGAAATCATTGCCGGGAAAAAATGATACAGGCCCTGACCTCATTGCTGCCATTTTTTTAAAACAATACGGCGAAAACCTGGCCGTATCATATGTTATCATATATTCCGAAGATTCTAGATACTCTAATAGCTAAGAAACTAACACCGCTTTTTAAAAATATCATTATCGATGAACAACACGGTTTTATCTCCAAGAGATCAGTAACTACTAATCTAACAATATATATAGACCACGTGATTAAATCGATGACTATTAGAGCGCAAACAGATGCAGTAAATACGGACTTCGCGAAGGCATATGACAAAATAGCTCATTGGCTACTCATCATTAAATTAGAAAAACTAGGTATTCAAACCCCATTAATAGATTGGATAGCAGATCGAATCCAGCGGGGAAAGTTAAAAGTTAGAGTTTCTGACATACTATCAAGAGAAATACTAGTCGAGTCAGGGGTACCACAGGGTTCTCCTTTGTCTTCCTTACTGTTTCTATGCTTTATAAACGATATAAGTAAATCGATCAGATATTGTTCATTTCTGCTATTTGCTGATGATCTAAAAATATTCCGAACTATAAAACATTTAGAAGACTGTAAATTCCTACAAAAAGATTTTAATACTTTGTTGGAATGGTGTATCGAAAATGAGATGTCATTTAACATAAATAAATGCCAAACAATGAGATTTCACAGATTACAGTTTCCGGTAATTTGCTACTACAAAATAGGAAACAATAACCTAAATAGCGTCCCTTTAGTGAAGGATCTAGGGATTTACTTTGACCAAAAATTTTATTTCATTGTTCAAACTCAGCATGTCGTCAACAAAGCATTTAAGATGCTAGGCTTCATAAAAAGAAATATGAAAGATTTCAAGAACACTCTAACGATGAAAATAGTATATACAACTAATGTCAGAAGCATCCTTGAATATTTAACTGTAGTATGGTCACCTTTTTATGAAAATCATATAAGCGTGTACAGAGAAAGTTCTTGCGGTGGGTTGCTTTCAAGAACGACATGCCGCTTTATGACATAAATTATGCAAATATTCAACAGAGCCTGGGACTGATCTCACTAGAGAACAGGGAAAGGAATTTCGATCTTATGTTCATTTACAAAGTTTTGAATGATTTCATAGAATGTAAATATCTTATAGAAAATATAAAATTAAATTGTAACAATATCAATGTAACAAACAGAGAATTGTTTAGTATCAGATTCTGTCCGACTAATTATAGTTTCAATAATCCCTTAGACAGAATATGCAGAGAGGCAAATTCAAGAAATGTTGATTTATTTTCATCATCTATATTTCAGATGAAAAATTATCTGCATCAAAATCAATCATAATGTAATAAATAATAGTTTATAGTTCCAATTATTATAATATTTTTTGTAAAATGGCAAGACCGTATAAATAAATAAATAAATAAATAAATAAATAAATAAATGAAGTCGACGGAAAAATCTTGTAATAAACTCGTGTATTAATGTAGCGATTAATGGTCTCGAACTATTATTGAGATATTCAAATACTTCAAGCATTAATCACTGTCTTTAATAAACTAGTTTATTAAATAACTATTAATAAATATTTATAACTTAAATATTTTTTTGCCCGTTGTACAAAAAATATTGTTTGTATTTCGTGAGCGAAATCAGTATTTCATGGCGCATTTGAATGAATTTTAAGCCTCGGCTAAAAATTTACATTCTTATGCGCCATTAAAAAAACAACGATTTCGCACACTTAATACAAAAATAACTATTACAACATTTTCTTCATATGTTGTGAAGCTGACAACAAAATAAAATAATTTTTAGCTGATTTATTATGCATAAACAGGTTTATTTATAACAAGGTGATTTTTTGATGAGTATACCTTACATTTTATTATTCTCTTGAAATCCTTAGTGAGGTAAAAGGTATTGTCTCGAAATTCTATATTTCGGGAAGAAGAACAATTTGAAGAAAGTATTGCGCCCAAGCCATCTTTAAATTGATGGAATGATTAGAAAAGCTCTAATCGTTTCGAATTCGAAGAAATATTCATTACAGTGAATATTCTTACTTCGAAACAAATAAATCTATTCGAATTATTTCATTAATTTCAAATAGGTTAGGTGTAATACTTGCTTGAATATGTTTTTTTGCCATATCTCATTTTCAGTAAAATATCTAGTATCTCACTAATGGCCCATGTAAGGTTCGAAACCTGCAAAAAAAATAATTTTATTTCCTAAACTGACCTAAACAATAGCGAATAATAATAATAATAATAATAATAATAATATATATATATATATCTATATAAAAATATATATATATATATTTATATATAAATATATATATATAGATATATATATATATAATTATATATATATTATATATATATATATATATATATATATATATATACAGGGTGGCCCACCACATACGTCTCGGTGTTTCTATGAGAAATGAAGATAGTGGGAAGAAAAATTTAGCACAGTCATATGTATGTCCTTGAGGAGCATATTCCAAAATTATTTTGAAATATACAGGATGACCGAAAAAAAAGATACATACCAAAGTTTAATTTTTTTTGGGACATATTATATTTTTTCATATTTTTAAATACTATAGACCAAATAAAGGTAAGTTACTCTCATATTTATTATACCTAAAACTAACCGTTCCTGAGAAATTTTGAGAAATTAAAAAATACGTACTAAAATTTAAAAATTGTTTACACCCTGTAACATGTAACGAACTGCTTGTAGCTGAATTTATTGCTTAGCTGAAAGGTTAAAGTTAACTACCACATAAAAGCTTTATTCCAATATTGTACAAAGTGGTGAAAAAAATTGCATCAAAAATTAGACACATTTTTTATGAAATAACTTCTTAAAGTTGAATGGAATATGCTGTATTTAATTTCATATTTTGTCGCAGATTTAGGTTTCCTTTAAACTATATCAGGGTTCCCTATACCTATCTCTCGTGATTTTTACGCAAAAGACGTTTTTATATTTTACTTATGAGTAATTTCTTTATTTCAAAAATGGAACATCCTATATTGTATTTAAAAAGCATTTTTTGAAATCTTTTTATTGAGGAACACGTAGATTCGCTAAAAGCACGATTTTAAATTTTTGCAAATACGGTGTATCTCAAGCAGAATGCAGGCTCAAATATATACTCAAATTTATTGCCATTTCTAAACTTTTGAAACATTCTTGAAAATGAAGAATCACCTGTCTTAGTTATTGAGACGAAATATGTTAAATTGCCCTGTTTATTAGCAAATGTATTAAACTTTATCGTGAAATCCTAAAATAATATTATTATTGGGCCAATGAAAATTACATTTCAATATTACCAAAGTACTACTATTTTTCTCATTAATAGTGGGCTTTGGCCTAGATGATGTTAGATTATTGTTTGGAAAGAACAAATATTTGACAGGTAAAATACTTATAATTAGTATCTTCTTGAAAGATTGTTACATTTTAATTAGTTAAAATGAGAATTTACCCTCGGCAAGAACGAATTGATATGATTTTGATCAACGGATGTGGATGCAGCTAGATGGTTCACCTGCCCACTTTGATAGACGTGCTAGAAACGAGTTAGATTGACAATATCCAAATAGTTGGAAAGGACGAAGACGTCCACAGAACTGGCCAACCAGGTCTCCGGAACTGATATGTCCCGACTTTTTTTCATGGGAATATATCAAAAATATTATTTACAATACACTGCCAACGACACCTCAGGATATGAAAGTACGAATAAGAAGAGCGTATCGTTCCATACCGCAAAATATGTTATAAGAGTCCAGCACTCGTTTGAAGAAAGAGTTCACTTATGCATCGAGAATAATGGGCACATCTTTAAGCATTTGTTGAAATAATAATTCTTTTACCATTGACCTTTGTTATTTTTTCAATAAAATGAGTTTCCAAATGTTTTCAGCTTTTCATTACGATACAGGATGTTCAACTTTTAAGATAAAAAAAATACTCATAAGTAGAATATAAATCGTCTTTTGCGTAAAAATCATGAGAGATAGGTATAGGTAGGGTTGCCATCACTTTAATGGCCGATGCCGGACAAAAATTCTAAAAACCCCGGACATTTCTGTGAAATTTTGTTTTTCCCCGGACATCTCGTAAAAAAATTTTTTTTTAATAAAATAAAAGATCGTTTATATTTTAATTTTTTCATTTATTCAAACTTTAAGCTGCTTGTTTGCCATATAAACAGAACAACAAGAGCAAATAAAATTTTATTATACACAGTTTACAATTTTGTTTTGTTTTTTGGTATCGTCAAATGAAAAACAACTCGTGACGATAATTTTTGGTAGATCAAATATCAAATAGACTAGATTCTACATTGTAATAGCAAATTATAGGATAGGTCATCTAGTTCGGTTAGATAGGTTAGGTACCCAAAAATCTGAATTATTTATTAACTATAAATCAAACTAAGTAACAAGTTTCAATTTTAACGAGATCAAGTTCTTTTTACTAATTTAACTTAACTTGGAATTTTTCAGACTTGCCAATTTTTCTCTAAATGTCTTCATTTTTCATCATGAAACTGTAAAAGTCGGAGCAACTCAAGTCTTTAAAATTACTTTATTTTGATCAGACAAGAAAGCGTCTGCGTATTTAGCAAGTTTCTCTCCTTCCTCCATTACTGCGACCCTAGCGAAAAAACTCACTTTACATTCGCATTGTGAGCTGGTATACAAAAATATAACTATGCAATTTTGAGCAGTTTAGAATATAGATGTTTCGAAAAAATTCGGCCACAACTGGTTTGCATTTAATAGCTCATCTCCGTCACTCACACTCAAGCTTCACACACCCGAACACAAAATTTGTCCGGGTTTTACCCGGACATATTTTGAAAGCCCCGTCCGGACGACCCCCGGACCCCCCCTAAACTAGGACAAATCCGGGGAAACCCGGACGGATGGCAACCCTAGGTATAGGTAACCCTGATATAGTTTTGAATGGAATCTAATTCTGCGTCAAAATATGCCATTAACTACAGGATGTTCCATATAACTTTAAGAAGTTATTCAGTAAAAAATGTGCCCAAACTGTGATGCAAGTTTTTTCATCACTCTGTACAATATTGAAATGAAAATTTTATGTGGTAGTTAACTTTTACCTTTCAGCTTAGAAGTAAATTCTGCTACAAGCAGCTCGTTACATGTTACAGGGTGTAAACAATTTTCAAATTATGGTCCGTATTTTTTAATTTCTCAAAATTTTTCAAGAACGGTTAGTTTTAGGCATAGGAAATATAACAGTAACTTACCTTTATTTGGTCTATAATATCTAAAAATATAAAAATATATAGGGTGTTTCCTAGAAATACCGAGGCGAATGTGGTGGGCCACCCTGTATATATATATATATATATATATATATATATATATATATATATTAAAAATTTTTTTCACTTCACCTTATTACCTAGTCATTTATATTATAGAGATTTGGTTTGATTTTTGGTTGTTCCAGGTTCGTAAAAATACTTTCAATTACTATATTAATTCGTTTAATAGACGTTTCAGGAGTAGTACTCCCTTCCTCAGTATCTAAAATATAAATATAAAAATCTTAATAGACCACGTTGACTACAAAAATATTTCACGTTTAACAGCTTACCTTAGTATAGATAATAAAATAAACATAAAAATAAAAACATCTAGAGTATAAAACAATATCGTCAAACAATTATTATAATATATATTTCTAAAATATATATATATATATATATATATATATATATATATATATATATATATATATATATAATATATATATATATATATATATATATATATATATATATATATATATATATATATATAATATATATATATATATATATATATATATATATATATATTTATATATATATATATATATATATATATATATATATATATATATATATGTACGTATATATGTAAAGGTTAATATTTGATATTGCAGTCTGAGTGAAATAAGTGTATCTATACTTTCTTCCTCTATCTTGAGCTTTCCGGATTCATTAATCTCTTCATGAGGGGAAGCCTAAAGTATGAATTATTGCTGAACAAAAGTCAGGTTTACAAAATATTATTATGATAAATCCTGAAGGCTTGAAAGAGAAAGTATACACTCATTTCACTCAGACTACAATCCCAAAAAAAATCCTTCGTGTCTTAACTAGTTAGTCGACTGTCCATGGTTCCATGGTTTTCTTTCACCAGATTTTCATTCCAGCACTGTTCAAATCAACCATCACTTTCATCATTTATGTAGATCTTGATGTTCCTCTCGATATTCCCCTCATTTGGGCACTTCATCATGTTCTGAATCTATTTCCTACCTTTCAAACATGTTCATACCATTTAACTTTCTGCTTCTTTGTTCTCTTGATAACATATTCTCCCTCTATCTACATGGTATGTTTTTTTTCCATCTAATATTGTTCAGTTTTAATTGTTCAAATATGGTTTTTATAATTTTCCTCCGCTGGATTTTCTATTTTTCCCCATAGCTTCAGACCATTGTCCCAGCTACGTTTATCATTGCTTGTATTGTCTCATTTTTTAACATGGGAAATCATTCAAACCGTCAAATGACTTATAAAATAGTCCATATTCAATAAACACAATGGATCTTATTCATGACCTCTGAAGATCTTTCAGTTGTACCAGTATAAATTGCTTGATTTCCTATAAGTTTCATTCGAAATAA
This sequence comes from Cynegetis impunctata, assembly GCA_030704885.1. NCBI lineage: Eukaryota > Metazoa > Arthropoda > Insecta > Coleoptera > Coccinellidae > Cynegetis > Cynegetis impunctata. The sequence goes on along the minus strand of JARQZK010002259.1, from coordinate 189,383 downwards.
TTACAACAGTGTTATGTTTTGAAATAATTTACTCAAGGAACTTAAATTTTATCAAGCAGACTTTCGAATAGTAGAGAATATTTACTCTACATAGAAAATAACTTATTTAACATGAAGGAAGTTATATATTTCCGCATACCATTAAAAGTTTGTTATTGACTTATATAAGGTAGCTGAAACGATTAGGACTTAGGGGGCCAAAGTTACATTTCATCTTCAATGGTCGTTTTCTGGATTAAAAAAATTTTATAAAATTTTGGCAAAGAAAAAAATTCAGTAATTGATATATTAATCTCTACTAATATTATAAAGAGATAGAGTTTGTGAGTTTGGATGTATGAGGTAATCTCCAGAACTACCCATGTGATTCAAAAAATTTTTTCACCAATATTTATCAATGGAATTTCAAGGTAGATATAGGCTATACACTATAAAATACTGGCTTTTTCCGCACCGTTGCCCGGGTAGAATTCCATTGGTGTATTAATCTTAACATATCGGTAGATATAATGTCACCACAAACTTTTTATAGACCTTACCGAGTTCATAAACTTTTCTAGAGAGATCCTTTAAATCTCTCTTATCGTTAAAGAAGTGTTCGTAAAAAATACATTTGCTTGACCGTTTCTTCGACGAATTTAGTTGCAAAATTGGTCGCCACAAAAAGCCCGTTCATTTCAGCAGTATAATCTATAGCTTTTGTTCACTCTGAAAGTCATTTCTAAATACTACTGAAAGGATATTCTAGCAGTTTCGAAGACAACGTTGTTTGGATGAGTAGTTGAGATTTTACGATCGTGTTTTTTCAAAAACAAAATAAAATACGCTTTAGTGTCATAGGATAACCATGAGGGCGAAGGGGGCAATATGTACAGGGTGGCCAGATAAGAATGCAAAGTGCTGTATCTCGTGAACTATTCGTCGTAGAGACTTATGGTAAAAAAATTTATTACTAAAGCGACCAGAACAAAATCGTGGAAATTGTTTTTATGTTTCCAAGATGGCCGCCAGGGGGCGTGAATGCCATCTAAAACTTTTGTGATTTTTTCTGAAATTCACCTAGTAAATATATCACAAAAACATATACTTTTTCAAAGTTAGCTCTATTTGAGTAATTTTTGTTTTATACTTTTTGACGTATCTATTGAAATGAAGTGGTGCGGGGTGATTCAATATTTTTTGAATACAGCTGTAACTTTTAAACTACTGAACGGATTTTAACAAAATTGGTCTCGTTTGGAAAAGCATTTATTGAAATCATCAAATCCATCTTATCTGTCATATGACAAATTTTTAGTGATGGCTCCTGAGCGCGTTTTTTGATATAATAATAGAAAATTGCTAATTTCTTTGAAAAATTAAATGCAATAATATGAAGTTTCTCCGATAAAAATTAAGTGTAATAATACCAAAACGAAAAAATTCTTGCATCGCGTAGACGCCGATTTGGATATCGAGCTCTGTATACTCTTTGTGCCAATGCCGCATTTCGACATTCAAATATATCGCAATCATATCAACAGCTTCCTCGTTTGTAAAAGGCATTTTGAAAATTTTCAGTCCTTACTTTTATGTGCCACAAAAACTCTTAACACTGTAACTATTAGAATAATTTTAATACTTGAATACTTGAAAAGTTTATTTCAGTCATTTGTTTTTCATCTATGGTCTTTTCATATTCTGACTACCTTGCACTTGCATATTATTTTCATTGCTTACTATGCTCCTACACATTTTTTTAACATATTCTGAACTAAGAATACTATTTATTATTTGAGAATCATAAAAATATGACATTTCATCATTGATTTTTGAAAAAAGACAAATAAATTAGATTAAATAGAGAATTTCAGAAATTCATGATGACAAAATTTTTTTTCTTCGATATCTTAAGCTAGAAATAAGATACCGAGATGCGATTTTCACTTGGCTATTTTGCTATCATCACACTTCATTTTTAACGGAAAAAATTCATATTATTGCATTTCATTTTTTAAAGAAAATAGCAATTTTGTATTACTGATTAAAAAACGCACTCAAGCGCCATCACTAAAAATTTGACATATAACAGATAAGATGGATTTGATGATCCAATAAATGCTTCTCCAAACGAGACCAACTTTGTTAAAATCCGTTCACTGGTTCAGAAGTTACAGCTGTTTATTCAACCCCCCCCCCCCACTTCATTTCAATAGATACGTCAAAAAGTGTAAAACGTAAATTACTTGAATAGATCTAACTTTGAAAAAGTATATGTTTTTGTGATACATTTACAAGGTGAATTTGAAAGAAAAATCATTCTAAAAGTTTTAGATGGCATTTACGACCCCTGGCGGCCATCTTGGAAACATAAAAGTAATTTCTAGGATTTGTTTTGGCCACTTTAGTAGTAAAATTTGTTACCGTAAGTCTCTACGACGAATAGTTTACGAGATACAGCTGTTTGCATTCTTATCTGGCCATCCTGTACAGTGTGGACCAATTTCGATGGGATTTATGGTACTTAATTCTAGCATAGGTAGCGAAAAAAGAATAGGCATGGCCTAGTTCAAATATGAAAACCACGTTTTATTACGTCAAGTCGTTTTCGATTTTCAAAAGTTTCCATACTTTTTTTATTATAAAAATTTTCGAATTTTTGAAGAAGCTTTTTGTTAGTTTTTTTTAAGACCCATCAACCACTCAAAACAAATTTCTTATGGAACATGCCATATTTAATTTTTTTCTTAAAATCTGAATAAAATATCATTTATAATGATGTTATTAGTTTTTTCAATATTTCACGTGTTTGAAAATTGACGTTGACATTGTGTGTTACACAAAAATATACCATTCTTCGAAATCAAGTGAGACATGCCTTCAAAACTGCTTTTGAAACTGAGTTGCATCAGAGTGAGCTTTGACAAAAAACAAAAAGTCTTTGGTTACATCAACCTACAAATATTGGCATGGTAACAAAGAATTACTTACTGTTGTCAGTTTCGAGCAAAACTTTATCAAAATGTTTCAACATTTCAAAAAGTATCATAAAAAATAAAAAACTGATAATCAATTTGAAATACAAAAGAAAAAAAAAACTAACTTTTCACAGGTTGAAATAAAAATCTATTGTGTAAACGCGTTTCGTCATAACATTGACTTCGTCTCGTACTAAACTGTGGTATTACAAAACAATCTATTTATACCAAATTTGAATATAACAGAGGGGTTCCTTGATAAGACGTACAATTAGAAATTTCAAAACTCGAATACACGAACACTAACGTAGCTATATTAAGCAGAAAACTGACTTTAATGTGCCATCTTATTCAAGAAAAGCATACCTTTAATCACAGTTATAATATATTACAATTAGAAAATAGTCTCCATAAAACCAACTGTTGGGAATCCCTATCCATCCATCAATAAATATAAAAATTCCGGATATTTAGTTAACGACCAGATTGAAGTAAACCCTTCTCCTCTCCTCAATCTGTTCAATGTACCTACTAATAGCTCTCAATGAATTGCTTATTGTTATTTAGTTTCTCTGGGAACCCCTCTGTTATATTCAATTTTCGTATGAATAGATTGTTTTGTAATACCATAGTTTAGTACGAGATGAAGTCAATGTTATGACGAAACTCGTTTACTCAATAGATTTTTATTTCAACCTGTTAAAAGTTAATTTTTTTTATTTCTTTATGAAGTTATGAATATGAACTTTCACCAAGTGAAGGCCAATTCCATTCAAAATTTGTGATATGAAGCCAATTCCATGTAGATTCTAAGAAAAAAATTTAATATGGCATATTTCATAAGAAAAATATCAAGTTAGTGTTATATCTCTAAAACCAAATGTAATTTGACATTTGTTTACGACTGGGTGATAATAAAAAAAATATGGCGGCTTTTAAAAAATGTCAACTTTTGAACCCTTGTAGCTAGAAAACGAATCTACGTGTCTAAACGCGGTGTTCACATTTGAACTTGTCCCGAAAATCTAGCCCAGAACATTCGTTTATTCGTTTTTCGCTATCTATGCTCCATAGTACCATAAACCCCCAAATAGAAATTGGCCTATCCTGTACATAATAACGCACTAATGAGAGATAATTTTCATGATATATTCAAAAGAATAATTGCATGACGCACGTTTAGAAAATCTTCATTTTCTTCGGATACCTAACAGCTGAAAGAAAATTTTCTGAATCAAATATAATGTGAGCTTGAATTTTAAATATTCAAAGATCTTCAAGGATGAGAATATTAGGAAATCCTTTCTTAATTTTGATACCGATATTTGATTAATTGAAATCCATATATAATCAAATATTTGACTAGAATAGTAGTATAGAAGTTGTCGAACACCCCTAAGGAAATAACGTTTCGTTTGAATGATTGGGATGTCATGCAATTACTCTTCTGAATATAACGTGAAAATTGTTTCCAATGTTTCATCGTGAAGATATATTTGAACCATTATCCTTTAGAGGCACGGGTTTTCGAAGGGATCGATTAGCTGCAAATGCACCTACATGAGATTCACACAGTTTTCATTTCCATATAAGAAATATGTATTTTCAGAATTGATAAGGCCGATACTTGATGTGCATTGATAAATATATTGAAATAATCGTCAATAAAAACAACTCACAAGTTTATTAGAAGAAATACGCATGATTTTTTGGTGAAACATTTTTTTTGGCGAATTACTAAGGAAGGGAATTCTATAATGAGCTACTAGTCAGGTAGTTCTATAATCGGCCAAGCTACAGAGATTTTTTCATGTAAAAAGTGTTAGAAGAAAACCAACTGCGCCATTGTTGGTTAAATAGTTCTATATGATAAAGTGATGTGTTTTTCACTCGACTTTATTATTTATAACTTTGTTATTAAGAATTTTATGCAGAAAATTGCGTTTTTTTTAGTTTTTTGCTTATAAAATTGAAACTGTGATAGTAATCGTGATGGTGTCAATAGACCAATTGTAGAAAATGGAAAGACGAAAAAACTTAGAGGTCGGACGACCCGATCAGATCCTCAGTTTCAGAGAAAATCGGATAAAACCAGCCAAAATGCAGTTTTTTCAAAAATTCATAACTGTGTTATTTTTTGAGTTGTAGCGTAAATGCTCCGGTCAGTATTAGTTATTAATATAGAATTTATTTGTGCGAAGAGCAAGAACTGTTCGATGCATAGTTTTCGATCTGTAGCAATTTGAATATTTTACTATGCAATTTTCCAGCAGTCCTGAATGCGACAGGCATGATCCGATTTCAATTTACAAAAAAGATTTTGAAAGTAGAATTCTCATAGTTCAAAACGTTTTTCGTCATGTTCAGCTTTACTTTTGACATATTTCTCAGCGTTTTCATTTAAAGCCAAGATGAACGTTCTGAACTATGAGAACTCTACTTTCAAATTCTTTTTTGTAAATTGAAATCGGACCATACCTGTCGCATTCAGGTCAGCTGGAAAATTGCATAGTAAAATATTCAAATCGCCAAAGATCAAAAAATATGCATCGGTTAGTTCATGCTCTCCGCACAAATGAAGTTTATATTGATAACTAATAATGACCAGAGAATTTACGCTACAACTCAAAAAAAAACCGAGTTATGAATTTTTGGAAAAACGGTATTTTGGCTGGATTTATCCGATTTTCTCTTAAACTCAGGATCTGATCGGGTCGTCCGACCTCTCATTTTTTTCGTCTTTCCATTTTCTACAATTTATTCACTGACACCATCACGATTTCTATGATAGTTTCAATTTTATAAGCAAAAAACTAAAAAACGCGATTTTCTGTATAAAATTGTTAATAACACATCACTGTATCATATAAAACTACTTTACAAACAATGGCGCTGCTGGTTTTCTTCTAACACTTTTTACACTAAATGCTCACTTCAAATCTCTGTAAGTAGCTTGGCCTATAATGAGCTGCTAGTCAGGTAGTTACGTAATTTTGAATAGATTTAGAAGGGCGCTTGTACTACAATCAACTTGGTTATTCAATAGGAGACCTCAATTTTTGTATTAATTAATCTGTAATGATTCCAGGAATTTAGTTTAATTCCCTTACTTTCAGCATTCAATATTTTGAAAACAAAATTTAATATATGATTTTTTGGATTGAATCACAATCACAACAATCAATGTCATAGATCCTGATTTATTATTTTCGTGAACTTTTGATTTATTATTTTTATATGATTTCCTCAGTTGTTTCACGTAAAGTAAGCAATATTGATATTGTGCTTAGATAAAACTAATTTGAGTATTTTACTCGAATTTTTGATGTAAGTTAGGCTGTTATATTTGATATTCTCTCTGATAAGGAAGTACACCTGATAGATAAAAATAATTTCAAAAATATGATTAATTAGGTGTAGGTACTCCATTATCAGTCATAATAACTTACATCGGAAATTCAAGTAAAATACCCAAATTAGTCTTATTAATCAAAACATGAATCGTACCGAAAATAACTCATCAAATCATTAAAAAAATAATAAAGTTCACAAAAGCAAAGAATCAAGAGTGTATAAAATTACTTATGCTGATTGTAGTAAGTTTTGAATTATTAAAACTTTCAGAAGCTTTCGAACCAGAATTTCAGAACACCAACGAAGCTATGTTAATCGAAAGTCGGACTCATATTATCCAAACCATTTAATCCAAGAAAATCACAAATTAAATTGTGAGTCTAGAATATTACATGCTGAAAGTAAGGAAATTAAACTAAGTCTCCTAGAATCGTAAAAGATTAATAAATCCAAATATTCAGGTCTCCTATTGATTTGCCAACTTGATCATACTACAAGCTCCCTTCTCAATCATTTCAAAATTACAGAACTACTAATTATTTGTAACAAACTTTGTATTCACCGTTTCTACCTAATTTGTCATTTATATATTGCAACGTTACGGCAGGCTTGGAGGAGATAGGGATTTTGCTGCCGGACCAAACTGAAAAATATGAGAGACTAAAAGTGTGACGGAATTAGCTGACGAAAGTCACGCTTTTGTTAACACAAGCGAATATTGTATACCTTTCTCTTTCTCCCTCTTTCTTTCCGTTCTCTCATCCCTTCTCTTTCTGATCCCACTCTGCCACGTCAATCGCCAATGACTCGAAACTGGAAAACGTCAGATGTGAAACATCGAAATAATTTTGTATAAGTTATATGCATAGAAGAACAGATTACGACAGGAATCAGAAATGGCATAATGAAAGATAAAGCTTCACAAATTTGTTCCATAAAATAATGACAACGTATTGTAGGTTTATATTCAATTATTTAGCGTGGCGATACGTTATCCTCTGGTTAGATACGCTCTAGAGTCTATCTTTTACATTGCGTTGACGACCGAGTGGTCTAAGTACTGAACCCCGGTGTGCCGTATTTCTAGGTTCGCATCCCGGAGGTGACCCCTGGCTTTTTTCATTTTTTGATTCACAATCTCGTAAGAGCTCTCAGCCCCACATTTCAATATTAATAATTTCAACTTGCATTAGTATAAGTAGTATCATATAAGTTATCACTTCTGCCGTGCGTCCCGACACGCACATGTTTCGTTTTCTCAAATTGTAATCCTTATATATTATCCGAAGGAACTTCGTTCCAGCTGGTGTCCCATGACACCGTTTTTTTATATTGAATATATCCCAGAAATGTGATCATTTCGCACTGAAGAAGTTTCACATACAATAATTCATATTTTTTTATGTTAATCATTTTTCTTAGACAACTGTACCTATTATATTCACACATTTTTGAAGAGGTTTATTAATATCGTTCTTAATTTGAATTAATGGGTATATTTTGTATGTGTATACCTACTTAGAAAGAAAAATAAATACCAATAAGTTACTGCAATATCTGTGTAAAGTTAATTGGGTTTTCTATATTGTAACTGTCAACGACTTCAAAGTTCACAGCTGTGCATGAAATATTTTCATATATAATACCACTAGAGATGAAATTTTGCCGACAAAATTTCTCGATTGTAATATGAAAGTTTGTTGCTTAGGCAATTTCGCGAATGACATTTGTATCAAAATCACGAGCCGTCAGGCGAGTGATTTTGGAAAAAATGTCATGAGCGAAATTGCCTAAGCAACAAACTTGAAAGTTACAAGATAGAAATTTTACCTGCTTAAATTTCATCACGGGTGGTATTCGACATGACTATTTCACGAGAAAATATGTCTAAAAGTAACGTATTGCGCTATTTGACAAATAAGTATTCCTCATAGATTAACTAAACGTTGGTTGTTTTCTTTGTGGTATTCATTTCCCAAGCTATCTATGAATGTGAGAAATGTCAAAATATTATCAATGAAATAATAACTTGGTAAGTTTTGCCAGCTTGCATGTTTTATCGCTGTGAAACGACAGTTACTATGGAAACTTCCCCGAATGGAATGAGTGAAATAGTCTCCCATATAAAAGGAATCTCGGAAGGCAGAGATTCAAAAAAATATTTTGTCGGTGGATGAAAATTAGTACTGAAAATAGTTAACTTTCATTTTTTTCTACTAGCTACTCGGTAAATACTCCATTATGAAACTGATTTGAGACAAGACAGGAATACACTTTATTGACCGTGCTCACTGAGTGTCAAATCAATGTTCTTTCAAAGCCAGAACGAATGCTAAAATCCTAATATAATTTCATAACAGTTTCTTTTGATATAGGAGAACTGGCTACAAAAAATATCACATTACTCAGGAGACAATGTTCTTGAACACTTTCAGACTATTTTTTTGTGAAGGGCAAAAGGATAGCTCTTTTATGTCTCGTCACGGGTCAAAAAATGTAAATTTTTACCAATCCACTTTTTTCATTGATATTATGTTGATTTAAGTGGAAATATGGAATGTTCACATGAAAATATAGAGATATTCGTTTTAAAAAAAATGTAATTAGTTTGAAATATCTACCTTACTTTTAGATTATAACATACATGCAAACATTGAATAATTCGAGCACAATGTTGATGGCTTCTGTTGTCAGAAATATCCATTTTTGAAACTTGAATATTCAAAATACCTAACGAACCATTCTCAGAAACAAATTGAATTTGCAATTTGTCAAACACATTAGTCATTAAACCGTCACACAGTAATATGATTATTTTAAATATTTCCATAGCAACTCGGGGCCAACTGTCGCTATAACTACAATAACGTTCTAATTTAAAACTTCAAGTTTGACATCGATTGAGTTTTGTTTTTGATCATATGTTTTTTAAGATTTATTGTCGTTCTCCCCATAATAAAATAAATTTATGTAATATCCACATGTAAGATTATTAGATTTTAGTTCTAGTTCTAATACCGTTTTCCTTGATATAATAAATAACTTCTTTTTTAATTGAAGGTGTGAAACATAGCGTAGAAGTGCATCAGAGATGTCACGATAGAAATTTTTTCAGGTTTCTATTTGCCCAATGGAAAATTTTACCCCAAACATATTTCAAAAATTTGAATGGACCATTTCAATGAATATTACACATTTGCTAAGCATAATACAGGTGAAGCTACCTTCACTTTATTTAATCCCAAAATCTGCATGAATAATAATATTGCGATATTTGATTTGATGATAGACTCAAATTTCAAACCATTTTTTGAGTTAAAGTATTTATATCACATTAACTGTGTAAATTTGATCATGTGCAACTAGACATTAAGTTTACGATGGAAGGGAAGGAAGATTTTAATCGTATCACCACTGACGTCAGCACCATTTTCATTAAGCACACTATTTTAATGATTGATTATTGGCAACTTGGCTCTTCATGATTACCTTCTCGATAAATATCATACGAAAATGACAGCTTCAAGGGCAGGTGGAGTAATTTTAGATGATTAGAATAAAATTTATGAAATACTCCATGTTCAGAAAGTGAATTCCGATGAACTAATTGAAAATCGCCTGCTTAATCAATATAGAGCTAAAATAGTAACTTTCAGTCCTTAATGCTGTAATAACTGAAGCCTATGTACCGGGTGGCCATATAAGAATGCAGAGTGCTGTAATCTCGAAAGTATTCTCGTAGAGACGGTTAAAAATATTGTAACTAAAGTGACCAACAGAAAATCCTGGAAATTATTCTCATGTTTCCGAGATGGCCGCTACGGGGCGTAACCACCATCTGAAACTTTTAAAATGATTTTTCTCTAAAATACACCTAGTAAATGTATTACAAAAATATATGTGTTTTCAAGCTAAGCTTCATTCGAGTAATTTTTGTTCAACACTTTTTGACGTAACTATTGAAATGAACGGATTTTGACAAGTCTCATTGGGAAGAGCATTTATTGCTCCATCATATATGTAAAGTTTTAAATGATTCCGCTAGAGCGCGATTTTTGATATAACAACAGAAAGTTGTCAATTTCTCTAAAAAATCAAATACAATGACCCTACTTTTTTTCCATGAAAATGTAGTGCAATGATACCAAAACAGGCTAGTCGAAACCATATCTCGATATCTTATTCCTAGCCTAAAATATCGAAGAAAGAAAATGTATTTATTATATGATTCTAAAAAGACGCCATTACACCCTAATTTGTTTTTATTTGTTTTTCTTTTTCCAGGAATCAATGACGAAATTTCATAATTTCATGATTTTCAAATAATAGTGTTCTTAGTTCAAATAATTTAAAAAAAAACGTGTATTAGCATAATAATCAATGTAATAATATGCAATTACAAGGTAGTTAGAATATGAAGAGGCCAGGGAGAAAAAACATATGCCTAATAGCAACTCGCCAACAAATATTAAAATTATATTTATAGTGGCAGTGTAATCAGTTTTTGTGGTACACACAAGTGCGGATTGAAAACGATTGAAATGCGTTTACAAACGACGAAGCTGTTGGTATCATTGCGGTGTTTTTTGAATGTCTTCATAATTCTGCATTGGCACAAAGAGTATACAGACCTCTCTATCCAAATCGGCGTTCACGCCATGCGAGAATTGGTTAAGCATATTTTGGGAAAATAGAGAATTTTTATCTAAAATTCTCTGGGTCGAAATCTGCCAGTATTATGCAAATATCGAATTTAACGCGGAAAAATTCTTGCATGGTGGAAAGACCGATTTGGTTATAGAGCTGTGTATACTCTTTGGACCAATGCCGCATTTTGATGATATTCAAAATATACCGCAATGATATCAACAGCTTCGTCGTTTGTAAAAGGCATTTCAATCGTTTTCAATCCTTACTTGTGTGTTAAACAAAAACTCATTAAACTGCCACTATAAGTATAATTTTCATATTTGTTGACAAGTTAATTTTAGGCATATGTTTTTCCTCCCTGGCCTGCTCTTCATATTCTGACTACCTTGCACTTGCATATTATTACATTGATTATTATGCTAATACACGTTTTTTTTTTAAATTATTTCAACTAAGAATACTATTATTTGAAAATCATAAAAAAGAAAAACAAACAAAAATAAAAAAGGGTGTAATGGCGTCTTTTTAGAATCATATGATAACTACATTTTCTTTCTTCGACATTTTATGCTAGGAATAAGATATCCAGATATGGTTTCTACTAGCTTGTTTTGGAATCATTGCACTACATTTTCATGAAAAAAAAATCAGGACATTGTATTTGATTTTTTTAGAAAAAATTGACAATTTCCTGTTGTTATATCAAAAAGCGCGCTTCAGCGGGATCACATATAACTTTACATACAACAGATAAGACGGGTTTGATGGGCAATACATGCTCCTCCCAATGAGACCAACCTTGTTAAAATCCGTTCAGGAGTTACAGCTGTTTATTCGAAAAAATATTTAATCACCCCCACCACTTTATATACGTATTTTAGATACGTCAAAAAGTGTTGAACAAAAATTACCCGAATAAAGCTTAGCTTGAAAAAACACACACACATATATATATATATATATATATATATATATATATATATATATATATATATATATATATATATATATATATATATATATATATATATTTGTAATAAATTTAATAGGTGTATTTCAGAGAAAAATCACTTTAAAAGTTTCAGATGGCGCTTACGCCCCCTAGCGGCCATTGAAACTTGAAAATAATTTCCAAGATTTTCTGTTAGCCACTTCAGTTATAATATTTTTTACCGCAAGTTTCTGCGACGAATAGTTCACGAGATATAGCACTTTGCAGTCTTATCTGGCCGTCCTGTACATTGAGAGAAATTAATATAATAATGTATCGATTTCGCTACACGTTCATTAAAATTGATGAAGATGTCTGCTTCACACCATTATATAAATATTTTTAATGCACGTTTCATGTGTCAATTAACAATAAAACTGAAAATCTAAGCTTAACGTATGAACTGAAGCCCTGAATGATGAAGGAGGCGTGCAGATTTCAGAGATTTGTGATTTAAAGGCAGATTCCATACATGTAAATAAAATTGAAGTGCATGTCTGTGAATTGGAAATATCAAGTTGATATGATTAATTGCACGTTATCAAAACTCCAACGTGCATTCTAAAAATATCAGTCTGCCTGTCTGTTTGTCCTGGCTAATCACTGAAATGGTTGAACTGATTTTGACGAGACTACAATGCCAGGCAGAGGATTTTTTATAGTGTAATCTAGTCGGTTTTTTATCCTGGAAGAGTTAACCTTTCCTAGGTAAAATTTTTAAAACTGAAGATAATGAGAAGAAAATTTTAATCATAAATTTGTTATCTACTTCGACTTGAAAGATACATACGAAACTTTGTGAATGTACCTACCTATTTCATTTAAATAAGAGAAAAATATTGTGTAAACTGCAGACACTAACTCTTCTATGCCAGAGACATATTTACAGATGCTACTGTATTTGGAAACCATAGTATTCAAATCAATTAGCTTTCGTAAAAGGGTCCTATTTACAAATGCTACTGTATTTCAACACTAGAGTGTCAATGTCAAATAACTTTTGCAGAAAGAGCTAACTGGCAAACCCTAATGCATTTCGACACTCGATCCCATGACATGAGTGATAATGATAAGATGGATGATTGTTGCCATTAGTAATATTTGTCTTATGCATATTTCAAAAAAAAAATAATAATAATGGTAAAGAATTTTTCAAAAGTATATTATGCGAAAAAATATTATCTGCATCTAAAAAATATTGCTAATAAAATTTATTTCACTTATCCAATAGATTTTGAACAATTAGGTGACAATGCACAATGATATTTTCATAGAAGAAAAAAAAATATGTAGATTAATTTTAGAATTATGGTCCTACAGTAATAAGATTTGGGAGTTTTTGATGTTGGATATCACTTTTTTTAATTCAAAATGGCAGCCCCCAAGCGGTTCTCTCGGAATGTAGGGCTTTGGAGGGTTGGAAATGACGGGACGAAGGTGACAAGCTAGTATTGGGATTCATTCTCCCAAACTATTCAAAACTGGTTTTTTAAGACATTTGAGATAGGAGATTATTAATTTTTCATTAAAATTCTTGAATTCAAAGTTATGGAACAGTTTTGGTGTTTTTCACGTGTTTCTGCAGACAGAAATACAAACAGTATTTCCTCCCTGATGATTACTTCTGCTGATGGCAGTTGGTTGAACCTTAATTTTTATGCCTCTATTTATTGACCTACATGCAATTAAAGAAACCTGATAGAGTTTCAAATTGTTTGAGGTTTCTGTTTAATAATACTAGTATTCTATGACTGCTTTGATTGAAAAAATGATTCATGAATGTCTTGCCCCTCCGCTGGTTTCCCTAGTTTATTATTATATTTAGTCGCGAATGATTCCACATCTGATTCTACGAACTTCCTTTCGTAACTTCTAAAATGCAAAATACGTTAGATTTCAACAACACCGTAGTGCCAAAATAGAGTAGCATCTGTATGAATATGCGCGTTTTACAAAGGCTAATTGATTTTGGCACTCTGGTGTCGAAATACAGTAGGATCTGTAATATCCAGCCAGGTTTGAAATAATTTTGCATTATATTCTTGATAATCGGATGATTCGTTTTCTCTTCTCTTTCTTATGCAAAATAAAGTTCATACACTTTTTATTTCGAGCTGATATCCTTAGTAAGTTAATAGTAACGTAACAGATATTTTATATGCAAGAATAAAGTCTAGTTTGTTTTAAAAACTTCACTAAGTTATTTTTGCTTTTATCATGGACAACACCCGACAAATATACAGTTATTCCATAAGATTAACTTTCACTATTGAATTTTACACAGTTGAAAAGTGTTCTACTGTCATATAATCAAGACATATTCAGTATCGCGTTTCAGTAGATATTCATGGGTGTGTCGTATGTGTCCCAAACGCAGTCGCAGATCATTTTCCTTATGACTGAGAATTTTTCGAAAATCATTTCTAATTTTTGTTGTATGATTTCACTGCACTTAATTTTAATGCATAAAATTCTATTCGGATTGTCGAGACAGTATGATGCTTTGCATGATAGAAAGTTCAGAGTCTGTGGATGTTTTATATAATAAATTTACAGAAATCACGTTTTTAAATGCTCATTAGGGATAGGTGTCAGCTTTTTTCATTGCCTTCAATATCTACATAGGATGGAATCCAAATAATGGTAGTTGCTTTGCTCAGTTGATTGGAGATGTTCATTTCAGATTGGCTGTTTGAAGCAATTGTTTGCGTGGTATGGAGGTGTCTTGAACGCAGTCGAGAAAATCAGTAAATATAAATAACTTGTTGTATGTATAGTTGAAGATGAATCAATTATATTCCATATAGATTGCATCTAGTTAAGCAGAAAGGATGTTTGTGGGCCGCGAAAATGTAGTTTTTGATTACTGCAACTACAACTCCAATTGATATTTTTGGCGTATCAGTATGAACATGTTGATGATTGAGATAATATGGCAATAGCCTCAGTTTCGTTTTCATAATGATTGAAGTAGTATCTTGTTCATTGTATTCTTATATATTGTTGATTTCAGAAGCCAGGGAGCTTCAGAGGGTACATTTCAGGCATAATTAATTGTAGATTCTACAAGTATGTGCATATGGTTTCATAAAATTGTAAATAGGTCTTCTTTTACTAAATGAATTTTGTAGCTTTACTGTAAAGGAGTAGGAAAAGGTTGGATTTGATTCGTTGACTGAAATTATTGTAGAGTAATTCATAGATAGTACTATATCAACTTATTTGTGGGGGTAGTTCCCAGGGACAGTTGCGCTCCTAGAATCAGTCGAGATGCAGTGTTTTGTATTGATTTCGAGTGATTGAAGAAGTGCTAGATTGTTTCAAATGATATAAGAGATATTTTAAGTAATCTAGAGTTGAAGAGAATAAAACAAAAGTGACTTCAGTAATATGATAAAATAATTTTCATATCTCGAGTTGTTAGACCTCTCCAATACAGGAGATGATGTGAATTCTTCCTGCTCAATACAGAAGGTGAAATTGCTGATAATTTCCATAATCTCTAATATGTCCACTTTCTTCCTCTGGGAGTTTTACTTATTATATATTGATATCGATGAAGTAACTTTCATCTGAGAAAGATTCAGAAACACCTATAGAATTTTTATTAAAAAAAAGTGTTAAGCGAGATATATTTTTCGATTAACCTTGAGTAGGTTTTTTTCACCATGAGTTCGTGACTAAAACATTTTCGTCAGTATTAGAATTGTTCAATATATTTTCATTATATTCACAGAAATTCACTTCATAAGCACCACTGAATCCCATTATTTCTATTTCGTCTGGATATGAGTATTGAATCATAGTTTCAATAGTACTATTTTGAGAGATTCAGAATCATAGTTCAAGTAATGTGAGCTCTATGCGATCTAATTCTTTCATTTGATTTTTTCTGTTTGGAAAATGTAGTTTTGGACAAGATTTTCTGAAAATAGCACAATAATTAATCAATGAATTGATCGAATATTTTCTGAAACAATTGAAATCACTAATAATATAGTTCCTCTCTACAAATTGTGTTCACGCCTCGTTCGG
Organism: Cynegetis impunctata; assembly: GCA_030704885.1. Lineage (NCBI taxonomy): Eukaryota > Metazoa > Arthropoda > Insecta > Coleoptera > Coccinellidae > Cynegetis > Cynegetis impunctata. The sequence goes on along the minus strand of JARQZK010002259.1, from coordinate 173,396 downwards.
AAAGAGCTTTTATGAAAGCCCTGTATAACTAATTTCGTTATTGATTGAAGCGATATGACTAAGTTTATAATATTTCAGAAGAACGCTTTTCTTTTCCACAATAAGGGTAGTTTTACAATATCCATCTCACAAAACTTTTGCGATTTGTTTACAACCGAATACTGAGCTGATATTGGGTTTTCGCAATCTTTCCATTCCACTTCTCGCTTCTCATATTTCCAATCCATCAATCATATACCTACTCGGTTCAGAAATTGGGATTAAAAATGAACGAGTTCATAATATTCGCAAGAAACGAAGTTGTTTTCCCGTTCTGTCAAGTGGTCATGATCAGTGAGTTGCATGAGGAAATTGAAACAATTTGTAATTATTGAATCATCAGTTTTTGATACACTTTATCCCTCTGCTTCAAAAGTTATTTGAAAACTTATTCTTAATGTTTTTCATCGGAATATAAAACAGCTATATTGCGTGTTAACTAATAGTAGGGGAGCCCACGATGCTAAATGGGGATTTACTCGAGCGTCGTAGAGACCTATTGGGTTGCAAAGCTCAGATGATAAGAAGAAAAAAATGTTATATGATATATACCTTTACATCGGTGGGGGAAGCGGCTATAGATTTTTAAATATGTAAAAAAAAACTGTTGCATGGACATCCTCGAGCGCGTCAGATATTGATAGCATCAATGCCCTACGTATTTTTAATAATGTACTTATGTTAATCTGATCGTTTGCATGATGCGGGTGGTTGTATGTAAGGGTTGAAAATGAAAAAAAAAATTTAATCGAGCGCGTCAGATTTTCTAAGGGAGTGTTAAGTGCACCAAAAAAAAGCTCTCATTCACTAATCTGACGATTTCGATGGGACGCAAACTCACGGCCATTTTCATAATATGCAAAAAAAATTCGCCATTTTGAAATACTCTAGCGCGTCAGATTAAGATATATTTGGTTCATCTTTATGTTCTAAACGTACTGTCTCATAATCTGACGATTATCTAGAGGGGTTCGCCTGATCTGACAAAAAAAAATTAGAAAAACGGTTCACCTTAAAAGCCATCCCTGCAACTTTCCGCTAATTCCATTCCTGGGCGCTTAAAATTGTACTTATGACATTTTTGAGCTCAAAATATAATTTATGTGATATTTTGAGCTCGCTGAGTTCAAAGAAATAATATTTCTATGCATTTGAGCTCTCCCAGCTCGAAAGTCTGATAGAAGTTTCATAGAACACTATTTTTGGAATTTTCAAACAGCAATAACTTTTGAATGGATCAAGCAATTTTCACGCGGTTGGCGGCATTCAACGCAGTTTTATCATCCTCGTAAGTAATTTTGCAATTTTAATTGATCGAACCGAACATTTCGGAGTAATCCCGAAAAAACACGCATTTAACTTTATCGACGAATTTTTGTTATTTCGGCTTGCGGAAATCGTCAGATTATATATTTTTCATTATTCTTGAATTATTTCCTTCAAAATGAAAAAAATTTAGCTACGCTCGAGAATGTCGAGATGACGTTTTTTTTTACAACTTTGTTGCCCTCCCCTTTCTTTACGTCACTCTCAAATTGTCAGATTAGTGGAATATACACTTTTTAGGATGAAATTAACTCGCCCTACTGATCTGATCCTGTATCCTTCACGGGCGGCCTTATATATGGGCCTCATGTTTTGTGGAGGTACTTAACCGGGTACAAGGTATCCCCCTGTATATTAATCTGCCGCGCTTTAGTAAATCCCGAAATCCCCGCTTGGGCTCCCCTATTATAAAGCTGGGTTTCACAATTTTCATTCCTTACTCATCAGCAATTTTTTCGAGCAATTTACTCATCGTTTGAGTAGGTCGAAAACACGATACAAATTTTGTGATTGTAATTTTCGGTATAAATTTGAAAGCGAATTATGATTTTCAGAGCATTCGGAAATTTAGTGGAAATTATTTCCTCTAGAATCTTTTTGTGCAACGATTTTACATTCATAGGATATATGAATTTTATACTATTTTATAATTTTATATATTTAAGAATTCTTTACTGTATGATAATTGCACATTATAGAAATATTGTTATTATGAATATATTTACTGGTTTCGGACATACATTCTTCTTTGGAGCATATAAAAAATTGACTCGAAATATATACAGAAAATACAGGTCTTCCTAGGTGGGTTGTGAAAGGAAAACCTCGGTAACCTATATGCATTCCAAAACTTTGCAGGTAATTTAATTTCAAAAACTTTTAGCAAATTCAAAGAATTTGTGTTGCGGATATTTCGAGAAATCAGTGATTTCTATAGGTACAATGGGTTGCTTTAGGTACTAGAAAAAAAAGGCCACATGTTTAATTCCTCCCTCAAGTATAATATGTGAGGCGGGCGGGTTGCTTGTGTTACGGGGATGAACTCTTTCAGCCAGATTATACGAGTACTTCTAGGTACGTTAAGGATTGGTCAGACCTAAAGGTAAGGTGAGATTCACAGGATGACCACTGAAAAGAAACGCCTAATTCTAGCGAACTGCTTTGCATCTTTACATGCTCACATGTAAAGATGTTATAATATATGCGCTGAAGATGGACGTATGTCTGGTCTATGGAATATGCTGAACTTGGACATATGTCGGTTCTATTACATGCGCTGAAGATGAATGTTCCGCTGAATGTACTCATAATAAAAATATATTCTTATAATATATGCTAAATTAATTCTTTCTTATATCAATTTTGTTTATTGACAGACTTTTGCAATCTCATATATACGTTCTTCGGATAACAGTCAAAATCAGATAACTTAATTGAAAGGACGTCTTATTCAGTAACTCGAAGGTAGCTTTTCTTGTACATTATTTAGTGGAAATAAAATACTGATAAATTCATTATTATACTACATGAATACGAGTATATATTTTACCATGATGCACCCTGAGAAAATATAATAGATACAAAACTCTAGCCAACCTTATATACCTACTATGAGCTTCAAATTCGTCCAAATTCAAATATTCACAAAATTGATTCCGTCGCATACAGGCCTAGCCAATAAAACCATTTTATCCTTGGTTCTGTTCAGGAAATTTGGACGAAGTGATGAAATTATTGTATGAAATTATTCATTGTTACGTGTGCGAATTCTTAAGAATTATCGCGAGGAGCATCGCGTACTGAATGGTAACAAGGTCGAGATGCGATTCGAAAACAAATTTATCTCCCGAAGTGCTGCGCCTACTGATAGCGATGTAGGTCGAGGTGCGATTCAAGCTGTATAATCTACGCGTAGTGTAGCGCACCTCTGTTCTTTCGGTTTCCGGGCATTAGCCTACTAAACCTCCAGTCTAGCACTTAGATTAGGACTCACGTGCTGCGGTCAGCACTAGAACCTGTTGCCTTCCTATATTTCAATATCTAAGTGTATGTCTCTGTGCGTCGCGGCGCATTAAAAAAGAAAGGAGAAATGGATAATGTGAGTTGGGAAGGATGGGGTGAAGTATGGAGACGATTTCATTACTCGCCCGAGAGATTTCCGAAGAAATATGCTTGGGTACAGCTTATGGATTTTGTGGATCATAATTTGTCAAATCTCTGAGCTCTTGATTTGGATGCTCTTCTATTGCCGTAAATATATTTTGCGCTTTTCTCTTCATAAATTCCTTGATAGGTTCCCATTCAATATCTCTATGTATTTGTTCATTTCGAACATACCATGGTGCTCCCAAAGCTGTTCTAATAAGTCTATTTTTCGTACTTGCTATCCGGTCTTAATTGCTGTTAGCAGTGTATCTCCACGCCACTTATCCGTACGTTAGTTGTGGTCTGGCTATGGCCCTTATCAGGGCTATCTTGACTCTATTCGTCATCTTGCTCTTCTTATTGATGAGTGGATATAGCTGCGCCATTGCTGCTTTTGTCTTCAGTACTGCTTTGTTCACATGTTTTCTCCATGTTAATCTCGCATCCATAGATACGCCTATGTAAGTAACTTCCTTAAACCATTGAATATCATCTTTATGTTTTCTATTGGGTTTTGCATCCTTTTCTGGAATGAGATTGCTTGGCTTTTCTGACCATTGATTCCTATCTTCCATTGTACGCACCATTTTGGGATTTGGTTCATTTCTTCTGGTAGCCTTTTACATATTATTCCTACGTTCCTATGTGTGCTGGCGCAGTTGAGAAAAAGAACTGAAACTCATAAAGGGCCATACCCTGATATCAACTCAATCCACATACCAACTTTCAACCTTCTTGCCCAATCTACAGAATCTGTAGAGGTGAGAAAATAGTCTAAAACCACTAAAAAACAACAAATATTTATCAAAATTCACCCAAATTTGGGCTTAGTTATGCCACGAAAACAATCCCAGATATCTAATTTCAGCTCATTCGATTAATATACCTATATATATATATATATATATATATATATATATATATATATTTTTATATTTATATATATATATATATATATATATATAATATATATATATATATATATATATATATATATATATATATATATTGTGTGTGTATGAATTGTTGTTGCCTGTGAACTATTTTTAACTTTTTGATAATTATTAGCAATAACAGGCTTGGTGAATCATCTCAGAAAACTCGATTTCATTAAAAAGTTGACGTTTCGTCCCGACAATCGTGGCTTTTTCAAAACTTTTGAAAAACCCACGAATGTCGAAGCGAAACGTCCCTTCGCATCTGCAGAAAATTAATTTCATTAGATCTCCTTGCTGGAGGCTTCAATTGGTATCCAAATGTTTCAAAGCTTTTTCCAGCCCCAATCTTCAGGATTGCAGTGTTTTCCGTGCCACGACTGCACCTGGTGGTCAACTCGGTGACTGTGCAAACTGGCTGCATCTTGTGTTGGAGGAAACGGTGACAAACTAAATGTGTTCTTGGTTACTTTCTCGGTGAAGCGTTTGTATCGCATGCTATCCAGTAAATCATTTTTATTACCGCCGTATAAAGCAACGAGAGTGAGCAAATTGGATCCACTTTCTCACTGAGGAATAACGCTGTACCACTAGCTAACTCAGGATGTTTCTCCATAATTTCACTGAATTTCAGTTCACCCATGTAATAAGCTGCTGATGTTGTGTCACATCCTGAGAAAGCATAGAGAAAGAGCAAATGCTCAGCCATAACGTCTCCATCTATAAAAGTTGAAAGGCTGTATAACTGGTCAGATGTCCGTCCTTTCGAAGGTTTTATAAACAAAATGTTGAACTGTTTTCTTCCTAATGCCGTGAGCAAGACAAGAATGTGAATGTTCTCTGCTACGATATTCACGGTATCATAGGATTGGGACGCAGCAAGCACAGAATAGACGATTGCTGTATCTGCATCTGATTCAGCTTAGTCAACACAAAAACCCACCTCTAATAGTGCAGTTTTCAGAAGATCTATGAAGTTTGCTTTGTTCTTTTCATTATCAGTAAATTTTTCTTGGGATATTGCTGGTACGGTGCTCTTATCAAACTTAATCTCGGTTGATTGATGCTTTTTTGTGCGACGCAAGCGTTCCCACGACTTTTTTTGTAAATGTACAGGTCATTTTTAGGTACTTGATCATATAAAAATGTTGAGAAAGATATTAAAAACGATTTATGAAAATGAAAAAGTAAGGCAGACCTTTCATAGTTACCGGATTATTGCGAGTAGTAAGAACCTAGTCGACTTTGGGGCGCTCTGGAACGCCCATAAATTCCACAAATCCAAAAAAAATATAGGTGTGAATGTTAGGTGAAAATGCTCTATGAGATTGGTCTGAGGTCATTTGGTCGTGAAATGAAAATAAAAGCAGTTATATAACACAAAAGAAAATTTTTTTGGAAATTTTCGCATATTTTTATTATTAACTTTTTTAATTGTCATTTTATGGAAAAAAGTTGAATAAACAAAATTTTTGATAAAGCGATTTTCTACAAATAATCTCCCAACAAAATTTTTGTGGGATGCATAGTTCGGGAGATATAGCGAAAAGGGCGTTTGACCCCTTTTTCTAATATGGCAGCCGCGGGACAAGGATTGTAACCTCACAAACTTGGAGTTAAGCTCCCACTCACATATCTCAATAATAAAATTGCGTCCTCTAAAAAACGCAAGGTCCAATGTAACTTTTCAATGGACTATAAACAATGAAAAATATGTTGATACCAAGATTCTCCTTAATGAAACTACCGAGGAGATTAGTGTAGCTAACCATCATTTATTCAACACTCGTTCTTCAACAGAACAAAAGTCCAATAATCGCCAAGAAAATAACAATTCCGATTTTTCCAGTAACCAGCAAGGAATTATGAAAAAAGTTATTCAGTTGTATGCCATAGACAACAATACAGTTCAGAATCCGATAGAAGTGAGATTTTACGTATTGCCATTTTACATAACTGTACAGTAAATGTTAACTTTAAATGAAGTAATGTTCATAAAATATGTGTTACTTTATGATTTATTTTAGATATATAAATATGATAAAAAAGTTAAGTGACATCATATAAGATACCTGCATTGTTGCATTTCGAAAATAAGCCAATAAATTAAATTAAAGTTGAGCGGCGTAGAAGTGTTATACTTCGCCGGAGTATATATATATATATATATATATATATATATATATATATATATATATATATTATATATATATATATATATAAAAGAAATGTTCTGTAAGTTTTGTGAAAACATCAAATGCACATTGAAAAATTGAAAACCCACGAAATACATAAGCAAATACAATCTGTGTTTGGTTTTGATAATTTATCTCCTTTTCAATTGGCTTCGAAGCCAAAAAAGTTGCACTCTAATCAAAAAATTAAAAAGTTTGCTTTTGCCGGCAGTCAATGATGCACAAGATTCTCGTTGAAAGAACGGCTACGTCAAGTGGTAATTCATCAGTTATTTTCATTCATGTTAACTGAAAAAAAGTACACGTATGCCTCATTCGGAATAAATTGTTTTTGAAGAAAAGCATGAAACATACACATTGGACTTTTGGCAATCAGACCATTCATTAGAAGTGACCATTCCTGAATACAACAATCTAATGTGATCACTTGATTTTCACAAAATCGTTTCTAATAGAATTCATAATCACACACAGCTTTCCACAGATGCATCGAATACTTTATCTTCTTCAATAGGTATGATCCGTACTTAAGACAACCTGAACAATCCATCATTTTTGTGTGTTTTTCCGAGAATTATTTGCTATTTTACTAGTATTTAAGTAAACTATGGACTATCAACAAGAAAATTGTTATTATAACAGAAAGTCAATGCGCTTTTCATTCTTTAAAAGAATTACAGGTAATTCCGAATTCACATACAGATATTTTTCAATGTATAATCGTTTTGGGAAGAAGAGACATTTCTAACTGGTCAATTTCTGTGGGTGAAAGCCCATGTCAGAATGTATTCAAAGGAAGTAAGTAGTCAATAAATTAGCCAACTTTGCATCAAAGAATAATGTACAAGAATCATTTGAATGTACTTCATTACATTTATTCAAAGTTATTAAATTTCGAGTAACTGACAGAATGAATATTTCTAATATACTGCATCTGAGTATTCCGCCAACTCCATTATCCTCCGCATGGTTCAAAATTATTGCTGGTAATATAATTTTTTTTGCCAGGCAATAGTAACGAGAGAACGAAGGGCTCGAGTGGCTATTTCCAAATGGCAACAAGTTTGAACAAAATCTGTCAAATTATTTTCTATAATTTATCGAACTCGCGAGTTATATTTGACTAGATTATTTTTTGATTCAACAATTCTGTATTAGAAAGTGCCACCGAACTTTGTTTGTGCTTTTCAGGATGTTTTTGTAAAATTTTTCTTTTTGCATCTCTTGCATCTCGAGCATTTTTGAATTCTATATCATTGAAAGGATCAAATGACCTGTTATACTTATTAAAGTGAAGTTCTTGAACTAATTTTGCCGTTTTATTCCACATTGTCTTTATTACTGCTTCTTTATAATCATTTCCGTCCTTTCTTCTCATGTTATAAGCCCAATCTTTCAAAATCAATGCCAGAGTAGCTGTTGTAGTAGATTGATCCAGAATATAATTTCTTTCTTTGGTGAAGGTCTTAAATTGTCTCCATATAGACTGATTACTTATTAGATTGTTTTTCGAAGTAGTTTCTAAAATATTTTTTTCTACAAGCGTGCGCTTTCAACCCTTTTCCCGCACGCATTTCAATTCGTAAAGAGTCACATTGCCAAACAGTGCGGGAGAAACCCCTGCTATTCCATTTCCGCACGCGTTTGCGTGCGGTAATGGAATAGCGGGGATTTTTCCCGCATGCTTTTATTAGAGAATAAACTGAATAATGATATGTCTCTATGCACCGAACGCCACCGACGACGTTACTATGGA
>JARQZK010002259.1:77500-162500 GCA_030704885.1 Cynegetis impunctata | reverse complement strand
ATACATATATATATATATATATATATATATATATATATATATATATATATATATATATATATATATATATCTATATATATAATGACCAGCATATCTGAAATTCGGCATTAGGAGCAGTTTCAAAATTTGAATATATTGTTCCTTAAACGTTTCAGTATGGCTTCTTACCCTCGAAATGCACTAATGACGCAATGTTTTCGGTTTTTAAGTACATACATCACTCAATGACAATCATGTAGTACGAGCAAATGAAAACAATTAAAAAAATCTTCCAATCGAAAGTGGGGTACCTCAGGACTCGGTTTTAGGTCCTATTCTCTTGTTTGTGTTGAATTATTTTGTTTGCTGATGACTAATGATTTAATGGCTATTGAGGCCTGGTCTGTTTCAACAAAGATAAAACTGTAGTAATGTCCTACAGAGGAATCCTACAACCTATTACCCTCAACAATAACACAATTCAAACAGTGAACTCAGTGATGTTTTTAGGTCTCTTTATTGATGAGTCGCTCAAATGGACTACTCATATAGACATATTAACAAAAAAATAATCTTCTGCATGTTTCGCTATCACAAAGGTTTCTAGAGAGCTTTCAATTTTTGCTGCGTTAACGACATACTTTTCTTTATTCGAATCTCACCTTAGTTATGGTTTGTCTTATTGGGGTTCATACAGCCTCTTCTACTTTGAGTCTGTTTTCGGATTGCAGAAAAGATCAATTCGTTATATGTTTGATCTGAGCAGAAGGACACATTGCGAATTATACTTTAAAAAATTCAAAATTCTGACTATTCCTGCACTATTCATATTCGAATCTGTCTGTTTGATTCGCAAACACATTCATAACTTTTCAGAAAGACCAAATCATAGATATCCCACAAAAAGTTCATATACCGATATTTATTCAATAGCGCCCACCTCTGTCTTAACAAAAAATTCCTTTACCGACAATGCCGGAAAGTTATACAATCACCTACCATTGGAGCTAAAATCTATAAGTACATACAAAAACTTCCGAAGTTCGAATGAGGCTTTTTTTTAGAGACCATTTTACTCAGTAGTAGAATTTTATTCTGTAACTAAATTTCACAATGTACCTAAAATAGACCCTTGAGTTCCACATTTGGTAGCAACATGTCTTAATATGTTTTGGTTTTTTTTTTGTAATATACAAAATAATATATCTGTGTAATTAGTTTAAATCAAAAACATGTTGATTCTTAACATATGTTTTAAATAATTGGCTCATGAATGTTTTTCTGTTTTGTTCATCTAATTTGATAGATTCTTTTTTTGTTCAACTATTGAAAGTGTGTTATGTTTGATTGGTTATCATTGTTGAACTTTATTTTTAATTTTTTATATGTGCTTTGTCTATAAAATTTTGTAATTTTATATGACAATAAAGCTATTTCTCTCTCTCTCTCTCTCAATACTTATGCATATGAACGCTTAATTAGAAAGTTAATGATTTTCTCAGGAAGAACCTTAATGAAACTCATTTTGAAGTACTTACAAAGTTTTCCCTACCTGCTCCAAATTCATTTACTAAAATTATTCAGAAATATGGTTTTTTCAGTTTCATGCTGATATGCAAATATTTGGAATATATGCGATATTATAAGACTGTTTCAGGATACGGCACTATGTTACCTCCTGTTATAATTGTCTTTTCCACTAAGCGAGCTAAATTTTTATGGAATCAAAATTCTTCGCAAATTATACCCTAGTCCTGTTTTCGTATTCCGACTGAGTGGCACGGTTTAATTAAATTCATAATATCGTGAATACATTACCTCAATACAATGAGAAATGAATGGGATTAAATATTCGGTTTGCGAGTTTTCTTCAAATATTTGTATTAACTTCCGTTAATTGAAATGGAGTGTTCGAAATGATTTATATGTTCATATATCGTCGATCAACTGTATTACTCATTAAGCATTTCATTGCCAGAAGCGAACATGTGTTCATCGCAAGAAGTTATGTTACTTTTCCTTTTAAATTTGCTCATAACTATATCAACACTTTGAGTGTATAAAACATCAAAATTTAAAGAAACTTTGGACCAACTTTTTCGATAATAATAATAATATTAATAATAATATATCTTTATTTCAAGTAGTTTTTGCACATAAATGTCACATACAAAAAAAATTGAATAGGTCATAAACAATAATAACTTGGAATAACAATGTTCCACTTGCACAGGGTGTCCCATTTTGGGTACTGTTGAATGATATCTCCGTTATTTATTATAGAGGGTTGCGGTTTTCGCGACACTGTACTACTTTTTCGTAAAACTGAAGATGCCATTAACATAATTTTAATAGCCAATTCAATTTTTAAGATACAGGGCATTTTTGAAAATGTTGCATTTTAGGATCCCCGTCGTATCGCCGTTATCCTTCATCTCATCGAAAAGGTAATTCAACATTCTTATAGATTATAGAATTTATTTGGGCGTTTCTTCTATTTCAAAAAATATAAGTTTGCTTTACAACTCGAAAATAGTGAATATGTAACAAAAAATATCTACTCCACTACATTCTACGGAAAAAAATCTCTAAGAATGTTATATTACCTTTTCGATATGATGAAGGATAACGGCGATACGACGGGGATCCCAAAATGCAACATTTTCAAAAATGCCCTGTATCTTAAAAACTAAAAGGGCTATTGAAATTTTGTTGACAGCATTTTCATTTTTACGAAAAAGTAGCATAGTGTCGCGAAAACCGCAACTCTCTTCCGCAAAAATCTTCAAAAATAACGGAGATACTATTCAAAAGTACCCAAAATGGGACACTCTGTACAAGCCATCAACATGGTATAAACCTCTCGCTTAGAAACATTTTTACTGTATTTCCATAGTTTTTGAGGAGAGCATCAAGTACACGTGGACTCATATATAACGGAGCTTTTTCTGTGAGAGTCAAGGAGTGGATCGGAAAAAGATATTGGTTATTATGTCTAGTTAAATTTTTGTTTTTGTATTGATCAACTGGTTTCTGATGGGCATGAAATAATTATATCACTTCATAGATGTATAAACCATGAAAGGTCAACATATCATGTTTTCTGGAAAGTTCAACGCAACTGTTTCTATATATCAAGTTGAGCATCGCTTTGAGTGCTATTTTTTTACGGGTATTTTTGTAAGTAACCTGCTTGACCATTCCCTCGCCATCTGATATACCGAAAATTAAGGAGGGCAGGTCATTGACAAATAAAGCGAAGAGGAGAGGACCAAATAATCCAAGTATACTACCCTGCCGGACCACAGTATTAGTGATTTTAACTGATGATACATAAGTATTTGCATTAATTTTAATATGTTGCTTACTGTTAGTCATCTATCTTTTAATTTCAATCGATAATGTGTAACACCGCCTCTTCTCAACTTATGAAGTAATATAGTTTTAAAAACACAATCAAATGCCTTCAACAGATTCAGACAGAGAGCAATTTGCAGTTTATTCTTCTTCAAGGCACTGATTATAGAAAGGTATAAGTCAAAGTCTGCAGTGTTGGTACTTCTGTTATGCCGATAGCCATGCTGAGAAGATGGAAATACCTGAAACATCCTGAAGTAGCTAATTAATTTAGAAGCTTTTAATTTCTCCAAAATTTTTGCAAAATGTAGTTAGAAGGCTGATTCATCGAAAATTACAAGGGTAAATACAGTCGCCTTTCATAAGGAGTGGTCTCACTCAGCAAACTTAAGGGAGTCTCTTGTAGCATAATTTGTTAAATAATTTAGAGGTGCCGATATCATCGATATAGTTTTTTTATAGCCATTACGTGTATTCCATCCCAACCAGTGGATTCTACATTCTTCATCATCCTGACAGTCTTTAAAATTTTCTCCTCGGTAACTTCGAAAGCAAAGAAAGAATTATGAACACACGTAATATTTTTGAGGTCGCTATATATTGTGTGTGATGACTTCGGCTTGTTCTCAGGGAAACTCGTAGAAAAATCATTGAGATCTAGATGCTCATCAAAATCAGAACGAAACTTCTGTTTACCCAGATAGCTATTAATTATGCCCCACATCGCTTTAGACTTATTTTAATTTTTTTTAATTTTAAGTGAATCATATTTTCTACTAAGCCTCTTTATATGATTGAATTCACGTTTTTATTTACATATAGCAAAATATATTTTGGTGATTGGTTATATATTATTGGTAGGAGACTGCGACTCCGATCTTCATTAGAATCGATAATAAATGTACTCCTGTGATCGATGTTAGTGTATAACAAAACAGAATATCTCTGGCACCTTCAGAAAGTGCTGAGCGATTTCGATAGGTGCCGCCGGAAACGAAAATAATAAAGTTTTCAATGGTTATTTGAGAATACGTACATGCTCGTTTCGTCTTAGGTAAAACTCTTTAGTAGTTAAAATTACCACTAGACGTAGACAACAATAGTAGATATATGTTGATGTTCATGGTTCGACTTGAGTTCAGCACAATTCACTGCAATGCGGCTTTATCGAGAGTAACCTCCATGAATGGCAGATACGTGTTGCGGACGATGATGAAAGCTCCTACCCGCATTCCTACTGTTAACGCCTGTGAGTTTCAAGGGTCGATCCGGTCAAGCTTTTTCTTATACATATCTACTTAATTCGAGTAGAAGTAAATTTGTAATTTTCGATGACAGTACTCTAATAGCATTCACCACCAACAAGATTTCTGTCAGTGCATATATGTCTGTCCTTCAACGTATTCAGTTAGCCGAGTCCATAAATAATATATTACCTTGAAATGATATTCGCTAGTTGCACATTAGGTACACGATTTCGCCCGTGCGGGAAAAAACCGTACGGGCAATTCTTCTTAAGGCTTACGCGCACTTATCGGAAGCGTCGCGAACGGAAGCGTCGCGAGACGAAGCGTCATTTAGCTCATGTCCGCGCACTTGGCCGAAGCGTCGCGTCACTTCTCGAACTGCTCGGCGAGAATTTCATTTATTTCAGTATTTGAAACAACGGAATATGTTGTCTTGTGAGGTACGATGATCAGTTCGTCAGAAAAGGATCTTCTTGTATTAAGTTTAATTGTCACTAATGGAAGAAGAAGTAAAAACAAGAAGAAATGCTGGGTTCCTAATATAAACCACAATATAAACACTTACGGTTAATTTTATCATTTCTTTAATGATCTTATACAAGATGAAGAATTTTCAAATATTTCTGTATGTCAGAGGAAAAGGTTTTTGAAGTACAAACTGAAAAATAAGACAAGATTCAAGAAATATTTGAATCTTCTCGACGCCTTTCACCGCGCATTGGGGCGAAGCGTCAAGAGAAATAACTCCTAGTTGGTACGAAGAGAATTCGCGCGTCGACTGACGCGACTCTTCGTTCGCGACGCCGTAGTGCGCGGGCTGCCATTGAAACTAATGTAAACTTAACGGGCGAAGAGTTCAATAATAGGGAGTTTTTAAGACCCTAAATTTACACGTAAATTACGTTTTCGGTTATTCTGAGCATGCGCAGAAGCTTTGAAATTACCGAGACGGTTATTAACCGATAACGTACTACGTTATCAACGGGACCTTAACGTTCGCTTAATAAACGTCCGTTATATTCGCGGTGTTGACAAGTTTAAACGCGCTTTGTTAAATTGTTACAAACTAAAGAAAAATAGACTATTTAAACTATGATAAGTGACTAATATCATATATACTATCGTGCTAAATCGTTCCAAACTTCTTCCTTTGTATTAAAAATTCGCAAAAAATGTTATTTCTTACTATGTGGCAACCATCAATCGAGTCTGCGATCTGATGTTTTGAGATTGACAGTTTCCGTATTTTTATTGATTATGTCACAGTGCTATTAATTTTGGTTTGTTTCTTTGTGTAAATTGGACTGCTAATTTTGATATTTTTTCAACGGTTTTTGTTCACTTGCCACGATAGTTAAAAAAAGACTACGATTTACAGATATGAAGGATCTGTTACTTCTTAGAGTGGTTCTAAGTAATAATCCATTTGAAAACCCAGATATTTGGTCAATGATTCAGCAGCACATTACCCTTATAACAGGAAAATTATTTTCAATGAGAACAGTAAAATACATAAGCCTTCGATGCCTAAGAAATATATTTCCCCAAATTAATCACAATTATTACTACAAACTATTGCATTTACCAGTTGCTTTATGTCCAGACAATTGGGTTTGGTATCTGCAAAGTTTGGCATAACCGTGGCAAATCCTCTCTTTGAAAACGGAAACTTCTTTTCACCTCCTCAACCTCAATATTATACAAATCGAATCCGGGTATGTTTCTATCAATATTTTCACGTTCTTGTTCCTCTTCAAAGATGTTATGTAAGATTATACCTCTCATTAAATTATGATCCACACCCCCGCGCCTGATCGCTATATAGTCTATTACATCTTCCCTGATAATTTACCCTAAGAACGCTAATAATAGGTGAATGAAAATTGGAAAAATTACCCGACAAAAAATAATACAAGAACACAAGAGAGGTTATACTTATTTGACGTTCGCAATAAATTTGAATTCAAAAACTCTTTTTGGATCTTCAACCCGTTAATAGCGTTTTCCGTTCTGCGCAAACTCAACATAGCGGTTTACGATAATTACGTTGACTTCAAACTGAAACTCAAAAACTCCCTATTTTCTTCGCGACGCTTCCGATAAGTGCGCGTATACCTTTAGTCGACTGATGAAGTGTATGGCCGGTTTCACATTGTACGGTTACAACACGGGCACGGTTTTTAGGCGTGTTGCAACCATCCATTGCCACTGGAGCCACACGGGAACCGTATCGTGTATTCAGCTCAGTGGCCTACTTGACCAAATGCACGCTTTCACATTGGACGATTTTTAGTCGTGAGTCGTAAGGAAGTTGTCTAGTGCGCACCGCTTGTTTGTGTTCAATTTCAGTTTCTTTATTAAGTTATAGCCTGCATTTCAACAGGTTGTATTCAATTTCTGAACTGCGTGTTTTGCCGTTGAAGAACATTCTTCAGTTTCCCGTGCAATTCATCAAAAGCGTCAACTGACATACGAAAATAGTTAAAAAACTTTCGGTCATCACTTCTCAGTTCTTCAAATATAATGTAAAACGTTCCAACTTCCTCACGTCTCTCATTAATTAGATGAACCCAATGAATACGATTGAGTCTTTTTTTCCGATGGCGATAAATCACCCACAATGCAATAATTTTTCCGCGATCCATAATAGCATTAGCATACAACTGGTTTCTTTTCAACAGAATACATGAAAATTTTGATTTTGAACGACTTTAAACCATCCAATGTGAAAACTGACAGATCGCGATAAAAACTCGTGCGGTTTTTTTCTCGCACGGGCGAAATCTCTTAATATGATTGCCTTTAATGCCACCAAAATACATACAACCAGGTTTTCATCGCTTATCATTAATGGAAGAACGAATTACTAAACCATTCAAAAATTAAATCTTTCAGGAATCAGCGTGCAATTCAATCTAGAACGTTAATCCTTTCATTCTCCTTACATAAAAACAGGTATTGCTGCTTTGTCCATGGTTAGAATATTGCTATCGTTCGTGTAGTTTTATACTCACTTGACTTGTCATCAACCGCTCACCTTTATTCACTCGAACAATGGAGGAAGGTTAGCGACATATGTCTCTTTTATAGATATTATCCCGGTAAGTGTTTTGTAGCAATAACCTCCAAAAGTCTACTAGAACGCATTTATGAACCTAATCGCAAATCTATAGAACGCTCCTGCTTTAGAAGTATTTCCGGTTTGCAGCGGTTTAAATCTAGTTTAAACATATATTTATTATCATTTCTTATCGCTTGAGACACGTTCGTTTTTCCCAAGTTCAACAAAAAAAATTATTCTTAATGTTTTACTCAATATTAAAAACTTCTCATTTATTTCGTTGTTTAATTGTCAACAAGTGATCATACTCATGATATTTGCATAGTTTAATCGAAAGATCTCGCATAAAGTTTACATTTATCTTATAAATAAAGGATTAATATTCTGCGAATTAACTTTATAGTGAACAACACTGACGAGATCTAATCATATCAAAACAAAGGTTTTTTTTTTGCAGGTGAATGATTCACCTTTATAAATTGTGAAATGCGACATCATTTTACATATTGATGTAGTTATCTGGGTAAATCGAAACAGAAAGAGCTATTATTAATGAATTTTGCTCTAAATTTGTTTTTTCCATTTGTCTAGCGAACAGGTGCTTTTTTGTAATTTTTTTTTCAGCAGTCTCGGAAAAATATGTATTCGTTTCGAAATAGCATGAAGATTTTTTTTACTATTATCGCGAGAGAAACTTAATTTTTTTCGAAAAATATCAACATGCTATTCCGAATCGACTGACACCTTGCTCATATTTCTCCGAGACTGCTGAAAACAGTTGAACAAATAAAATCCGGACACCCTACTGCGTAGCACTAGGAATGATAAAACCCCTCGGCGCATGTGCATGTCGTCAATACTTTTTGAATGTGTTATATAAATTAAAAAACTACACATTAAATGCTATCATTGTATTTCATTATTATAAAAATCGGTTTAGGTTTAAGACTTATAGATAGCACCACATATCTATGGACAAAAAAATCTAAAATACGCTATAATTTTTTTATTCTTCGTGTGAAAGAATTTTAAAACACTTTTCTTATGAAATCATATGTGTTTCATCGATATCCGTTGGAATTTTTTAAATCGGACCAGCTACTAACTTTTTGTCACATGTCTATGGAGAAAAAAATCTAAAAAACCGCTATAATTTTTTTATTCTTCGTGAGGAAAAATTTTTCAAACACTTTTCTTATGATATCATATGTATTTTATCGATATCCGTAGGAATTTTCAAAATCGGACCTTATGAAATCATATGTGTTTCATCGATATCCGTTGGAATTTTTAAAATCGGACCAGCTACTAACTTTTTGTCACATGTCTATGGACAAAAAAATTCTAAAAAACGCTATAATTTTTTATTTTTCGTGAGGAAAAAGTTTTGAAACACTTTTCTTATGATACCATATGTGTTTTATCGATATCCGTAGGAATTTTCAAAATCGGACCAGCTACTAACTTTTTGTCACATGTCTATGGACAAAAAAATCTAAAAAACGCTCTATTCTTTTTGTTTTTCGTGGGGAAAGATATTTTAAAACATTTTTTTTTATGAAATCATATGTGTTTTATCGATATCCGTTGGAATTTATAAAATCGGACCAGCTGATAACTTTTTGTCGTCTCAGCTTCGCCTCGGGGTAAAAAGAATTTGTTGACTAGACTGCATGGTATAACTAATTACTGAAATTCTGTTCTCATTAGGAAGGGACATTCACATCCCTCTTTGGCATGAATCTTTACAAATTCAGAAAAATAATTGTAAGCTTCTCATATAATTTCAAATTGAGCTATTTGTTTTGTAATTGATTTTAAAATATATATATATATATATATATATATATATATATATATATATATATATATTATATATATATGTGTGTATATATTATATATTATATATATATATATATATATATATATAGATATATATATATATATATATATATATATATATATATATATATATATATATATATATAATATATATATATATATATAATATTATATATATATGTGTATATATATATATATATATATATATATATATGTATATATTATATATTTTTATGAACTGAAACAAACTCAAAGTTTGGTAGGTTGGGTACTTTGTTGTTTCGTGTGAGGATCAACCAAAATTAATTAATTAATATGCTTTCCATGTTTCGCATAATGCGCCTGTTACATAGTTTAATATTTAGTTAATTCAACATGACAGTCATTCAGGTGTATTAAAGGATGTCTATACAGTATAATATGTATTCGCCGTTGTAAGTTATCAACCAGTGACTTACCTACACTATGACGGAACCTCTGAAAAAATTCCATGGCAGACTAGTCGAACCCAGTATTTGAACCCGGGACTTACCGAATGGTAGTCAGCAAGCGTAAACACTCCGCTAACCAACTCGGTTACAAGAATGTGTTAAACACTCATAAATATACTAAAAATGCCACTACCAATACTTTCTGAACAAACAACACATACATATTAGTTCAATTATTTCAACACAAATATAAGAGTTTTTTTGTCAACAAAAGAAAATATAAATGTTAGGGATGATGTATATACCATTGAATTTATAAAACATAGTGAATGATAAACAAGGCATAAAATACCTAAGTGAAATATATTTACCACTCATGACGAGACCAAAGAAGAGAAAGAAAATAACGTACTTATATGATGCTACATAACACTGACATTCTATATTCTGCGAAATTAAGTCGGAAAGAAAGGTCCAAAATTGGTGAATTGCGAAAAACTTGGACTTGATATGTCAAAATTCGAAGCTTCTTAACTGTGTACAGGGAAGAAAACAATAATTAAATTTTTTATCAAGAGTAAACTACTCTTTACAGCCTCCTACGCAAAAAACAAAAAAAATGTTTAGCTGTGAATGAGAGGCATGTGGAAATTTAAGAATTTAGTGATTGATAGTTCAAGTTTCTGAACGTTTTTGTAATTCAGTTTTCATTTATGTTCAATACATATGTAAATTAGGACTACCCTTTAGCGTAACACTATGATAAAGTGATCGTAAACTTACAGATTTGTATCACTCAATTGTTTAGCATTAATTGATTAAATCATTTATTTATTGTCATTAAACCATACTATACTTAGTAACAATGGACAAAGATATAGAGTGATATATACCTACAACTTGCACAAAAAGCTAGTCAAAATTTAAACCATTTTCAACAAACATCGATATATTAGTTCGAATAATAAAATTGACTAAATTTCACATAAAAACATTACTCTAGTAATATGAGGGAGGTGCCTCAGGAGTATATGAGATTACATAAAGTGGACAAGGAAAATTCTTCAATAATAAAAAAAATTATCAAACAACCTTCCAAGGGAGCTGGTTATATGTATTCCTCGACGATAAATCTACATTCACAATCCAACAGTGAATAATAGAAATCGTCAAGTCACGCCGACTGAAATCTGCATACAGCTGTTTCGATATTATTAGATCTCATCAGTGCAGCTTATTTTCCTCGGAGTGATTTAACAAATTTCTAATTGTTTCCCAATACAAATCGTAACCGAGCTGATATCTGGATAACAACCTAGAGCGCCCTCCAAAAGGATATTGGAAACCAACCATTCACCGCTTAGATCGAAAATGTTAAATGTATCGAGCTACTATCTGGATAACAACCCGAAGCGCTCTCCACACTATAATATTGGAAACCAACAATATACAGCTTAGATCGAAAATGCAGAATACCGTCTGGAGAACGGTTTCCAGTATACCTACATTGCAAAATGTTCAAATTTTGTTGATTTATAAATATCTAGTAGGTACGTATCGATTTGATCCTCTAGTTCAATAATGATCGTATTCTGAATTTTTAGGGTACTGGAGTTCAGTTACCTTGATATATGTTTATAATTTATACATATAAATGCATGGAGGTGTTAGTATTCTACTACCTACTATATTTTTTGAAATATGGCCTGCACGACTCTCGTTTTTCCAAGTTGAGCAATAATCTGATAATTCTTTTTTGTTTTATAAAAACCTTCACGAATGTACACTGCTTCCTCAAAGAACAACATTAGGTATAATTCAAGTGACTGAAAATTAGTGAGAGGTATAGGGGCTGTCAAATAAGTCTGCATGTCATATACCCGTATGCTGATCATTTAATTGTAGTAAATATAACCATATTACCAAGAAAATTAAACCTAAAATAGAATAAATCATATATATATATTTTTTGGATTGATTGGGCCGATACTTGGTGTAAATTAATAAAGATATTAAAACAATGGTTAAAAATAACAATTTACACATTTATTATAAGAAATAACGCATGACGCACGTTTCGGTGTAACTTCACCTTCTTCAGATGCTAATGGCAAACTAACTAAGATTCTCTGTTATAACGAAAACAAGAAATGACAAATTATGTAGAAGGGGTAAATACAAAGATGGTTACAAATAATTATTAGAAAAGGAAAAACCAATTCTGAACTGCTAGTCAGGTAGTTCGGTAATTTTGAAAAGATTAAGAAGGGGCCTTGAAGTATGATCGATTTGGCTATTCAATAGGAGACCGGAATGCTTGTATTTATTTATCTGTAATGATTCTAAAAAATTAAGTTTAATTCCCTTACTTTCAGTATTCAATATTTTAAAATCGAAATTGAATGTGTGATTTTCTTGGATTAAATGGTTTGCATAATGTGAATCCGACTTCTGATTAACAAAGCTACGTTTGTGTTCTGAAATTCTAGTTTGAAAACTTCTGAAAGTTCTACCAATGTAAAACTTATCACAATCGCCACAATTAATTTTATAAACTCCTGATTTATTATCTTTATGAACTTTGGATTTATTATTTTTCATATGATTTCCTAAATTATTACCGGTACGATAAGCAATGTTAATGTTGTGCTTAGATAAAAGAGATTTAAGTTTTTTACTCGAATTTCCGATGAAAGTGAGGCTGTTGTATTTGATATTATTTTTAGTAAGGGGGTACACCTGGTTAATCGCATTTTTGAAAAACTTTTTATCTATCATATTGTCTATAATATTGGGATCATAATTATTATTCACGGCAATTTGTTTAATTATATTTTTCTCGATGTTAAAATTGGCGTTTGAAAGTGGAATATTTACTAAACGATGTACCATACTATTGAAAGCTGCCATTTTGTGTTGGTAAGGATGTAGGGAAGTACTATGTATGACGCTATCAGTGTGCGATGGTTTGCGAAAAAGTAGATAACAAACATAATTTTTCAATTTTTCGCAAACCATCGCACACTGATAGCGTCATACATAGTACTTCCCTATATCCTTTCCAACACAAAATGGCAGCTTTCAATAGTATGGTACATCGTTTAGTAAATATTCCACTTTCAAACGCCAATTTTGACATCGAGAAAAATATAATTAAATAATTTGCCGTGAATAATAATTATGATCCCAATATTATAGACAATATGATAGATAAAAAGTTTTTCAAAAATGCGATTAACCAGGTGTACCCCCTTACTAAAAATAATATCAAATACAACAGCCTCACTTTCATCGGAAATTCGAGTAAAAAACTTAAATCTCTTTTATCTAAGCACAACATTAACATTACTTATCGTACCGGTAATAATTTAGGAAATCATATAAAAAATAATAAATCCAAAGTTCATAAAGATAATAAATCAGGAGTTTATAAAATTAATTGTGGCGATTGTGATAAGTTTTACATTGGAAGAACTTTCAGAAGTTTTCAAACTAGAATTTCAGAACACAAACGTAGCTTTGTTAATCAGAAGTCGAATTCACATTATGCAAACCATTTAATCCAAGAAAATCACACATTCAATTTCGATTTTAAAATATTAAATACTGAAAGTAAGGGAATTAAACTTAATTTTTTAGAATCATTACAGATAAATAAATACAAGCATTCCGGTCTCCTATTGATTAGCCAAATCGATCATACTTCAAGCCCCCTTCTTATTTTTTTCAAAATTACCGAACTACCTGACTAGCAGTTCAGAATTAGTTTTTCCTTTTCTAATAATTATTCTTTGTATTTACCCCTTCTACATAATTTGTCATTTCTTGTTTTCGTTATAACAGAGAATCTTAGTTAGTTTGCCATTAGCATCTGAAGAAGGTGAAGTTACACCGAAACGTGCGTCATTCGTTATTTCTTATAATAAATGTGTAAATTGTTATTTTTAACCATTGTTTTAATATATATATATATATATATATATATATATATATATATATATATATATATATATATATATATATATATATATATATATATATATATATGTATATATATATATATATATATATATATATATATATATATATATATATATATATATATATATATATATATATATATATATATATATATATATATATATATATATATATATATATATATATATATATATATATATATATATATATATATATATATATATATATATATATATATATATATATATATATATATATATATATATATATATATATATATATATATATATATATATATATATATATATATATATATATATATATATATATATATATATATATATATATAATATATATATATATATATATATATATATATATATATATATATATATATATATATATATATATATATATCTATATATATATATGGTTCATTTATTTGCAATATTAATATAGAAATATATGGTATAATATGAAAAAGAATTGAACAAGGAAAGGAAAAACTTCAATAAACTTAAGCAGATATTAAAAAATGATAGATGATTATTAATATACATGTATACCTTATCGATGATATAAGATTTTAACATACAAAAAGAAATAAGTATGAAAGTCGTTAATTAATATAATGATGTTATTGAAATTTCAATTAATGTGAATTTAAATATGTAAAACTGGTTCACAAAGAAGATTAATGTAAATGTATTAATTGTAAATATTCAAGATCAACTTTTAAAATCAATAATATATTAGAAATTCTTATAGAATGTCAAAAACATAAAATGTTAGTAATCGTTGGAAAGAGATATCAAGTATTTCAATGGAAATTCATTAAATATCAAATATATGAGAAAATACAAGTAATAAAATTTGTAAAAACATTAATTAAAATAGATCATTTCAAGATAACAGACTTAATTTATGTAGAATACATATAATTCTGGAAAATCTATACATCGTAGAAACGAATAAATTTGAATATCAGATAATAATTATTTAATTTCAAGACATTGAAGATAGATAATCATATATAAAGGTATTAGAAGAATTCAATTAATTGTTTCAAATAGAAAATTGTTTTAGAATAATATAATAAAGGAGAATTTCAAGTTAGAATATAAAATTATATACATAGAAATGTCAAATTTTGCAAGAATAAATAATAACTTAATTAATGATAGAATATTGAAATTTTTAGTACAAAATGATCAGAATATTATGTAGTTGAGACTTACTAAATTATTCAAGTCCAGAAATATGTTTTTATTCCAAATTTATTAAAAAACTAAAGAAATGCATTGAATTTTTTTAAAATAATCAAGTTGAAGTACTGAGTTTAAAAATTTTAAATTATTAGAAAGAAACTGTTATTATTGAAAAAATCAATATCCAAAATTATTGTATATTTAATTAAATTGAATGATATAAAAATATTTAAATTACCTGTTATATTAATACACTCACCGACTTAAAATTCGGGACAGCAAAAATTTTGATGAAATTCAATGAATGAAAATTTTTTTCAGCATAGTTCGATTTAAATGTAGATCAATTTTTCTAGTTTGAGTAATGATATTCAATTTTGAGAAAAATAAGTTCACATGTAGAAATATGAAGGAAGATGGCTAAGAACAATTTTTCCCTAAAGTTTGTAACACCCTGTAGAGTAATTCTGCAAGCTAAACTCCAGTGTATACATTTTATTGCCGAATCTGATTCATTCTTAACAATTTACTTTTCAATTCGTCCCAATATCGTTCTCGGTTGAAGAGATACGAATTTTTAAAAAAACATTACACATTTTGCAACAATGATGGTTTGTTTTGGATTCTTTCGGTTTCCATAGAAACTTACTCCGTATTCGTCAAATATTTCTATCTGGCATTTCGAATATTCGAAACATTTGGCTTGTGAATTCCGTATCTACTTTTCATTCCGCGATACCTTTGTCATCCGAAGATTCAGCTAGAGCTGTTGCTCTTCATGATGTTGGTTATTCCTACAGAGAAGTGGCGAATATGATGGGTTTCACAAAATCTAGCGTGCAAAGAGCCGTGGCAAGGTTTCGAGAAACCTGTAGACTAATTCTGCAATAAATTGCAGAACTACTTTGAAAACTACACTATATCTGCTTTTCCGCAGAGTCTGATTCATTCCTAATAATTTGTTTGTTTATTCTTATCGATATCTTTATCGGTATAGGAGATATGGATTTTTTAAGAAAGAATTACACATTTTATTCAAAAATCTTTGATTTCAATTGAAAGTGGAAGAAGGAAGTGTTAAAATTTAGTTTTTCGTGTTACCTCCTCTAGCTCTTATAACAGCTAAGTACTAGAAGTCGATTACGCTTTGCATAAAATAAATTGTTTTCTTTTAAAGAAATTCTTACAAAAAGTGGCGACGAGAATGTGATTGTTGCATTAAACCCTTCCTAATAAAATAATTTCATTACATAGAGTGAACAAATATGTATATACGCTACTAGCATCTTCGGGGCGCGCTCTCCTGAGTACCTATATCCAAAGGTTTTAAATAACTATATTAGTGTGCCTTGGAGTCATAGACGCCACTGTTGTAGAGTAGATATCTTCATGTCATGAGGTACATGTTTGCGTGACGAATTTCTGCATTTTCAATCTAAGCGGTGAATTGTTGGTTCCCAATATATTTGGTGGGAGGGCACTCTGGGTTGTTATCCAGACATTGTTACTGACCACGTTTTGTATTGGGTAACAATTAGAAATTTGTTAATTCACTCCGAGTCAAATAGGCTGCACCGATGAGATTTAATAGGATTGAAGCAGATGTATGCAGATTAATCAATGCGTTTACTCAAAAAGTGAGAACAAAAGTTTAAATGAATTTCAATTCTTGAGCACAATCCGAACTACAATACAAACTCAGTGATTGCGAATTTGGTAGTACCAGTTCCGAGTTTTACTGACAAGAGAATAATTCAAACAGGGTGCAAAGCAAGGGTAGCGCTGACGACTCCACCTTGGAAGAAAGTGTTAATTACCTTATCTGCTTTTCCTACGGTTTCCAGCCCCAAAACCTAGACTCCCTATAGCTTACTGCTATAGCAGGTCATTTTACATTAAGTCAAGGATTAAAAATATAATAAATATTTTCCAACAAATTCTTTCATAAAATTGAAAAATTTTCAATTATTGATTCCCTTATAGAATCAATAGCAAATTTGAAGTTAGATTCTCAGCAACGAACTTATTCAAATCAAATAATTAATATGGCAGAGAACCATAATTTAATATTTGCTCGTGAATTTGGAGCACTGCTACCGAAATTTTCCGGTATACAAGCCGAGTTAAATTCATTTTTAAGTGCTTGCGAAGAATATATCGCAAAATTCTCAGGGACAGAAGCCATCGTAAAGACGTATTGCGTAGCAGTGATTAAAAGTAAATTAATAGACAAAGCGAACGCAAAATATCGTTCCTCTAATGTACCAAATACATGGCACGCGTTTAGACAATTTTTATTGCAGAAATTTGGAGATCATGCGAATTTAGATGTATTGAAAAATCAATTACAATTCTTACGCAGAAAATCGAATCAAGATATTTTAGATTTCATTGAAGAAATCAAGGCTGTAACGTGTAAATTCCCCGATTAACCGCCGCCACTGGATTGCGCATCGGAGTACCGTGATTTCACGCTTCACTTTTGTTCCCTCTATGATTAGTGACCTGCGTGTTACGATAAACCGAGATAGCTTCGAATTAACAGGTACAATATCGTTCTCTTTAGCCAAATAACTGTTGAACAAGTAATATCGTTAACTATTAGAATAATCAATATCTATTAGACGAATAGTTTGTTTAAGTTTATTAAAATTTATTAAGTATCTGTGGCGTCTGATAGACGGTAAGTTATGAGAATAAATATAATTATTCCGTATTAATGCATTATCTTGAAAATCTGAATTGATTCCTTATTTCATTTTTCCGCCATTTCATTTTTTTTCATTTATCTATATTAAATTATTTATCTTTCAATATTGAAATAATCATCTTGCATTTCTTATTTTAAAATATTTTTACTTTATTTGCTTATTTCATTCTCTCAATTTGACACAAGATTTTTGTAGGTTAACGATGGCAAATTTCACATGGTCATATCTTATGTTCAGTTTAATGTTGGAACATCTCTTCTTAGCATCTTTGCTTGAGATGAATCTAAATGTTAGTTTGAATTGGCCATCGATACCCTACAGATATTCTTGGAAAATATTGAGTTTGAGATTGTATGTTGATTTGGCCCGAATTATTTTAGCCACCTTGGTTAGAGCTAAAAGCCACGTTGTCTGGAGTTTAAAATTTACCTTCGTTGGAGTTCAAAAGATAAACTTGGTTGGAGCTAGAAAGCTTTTCAATTGGAACTCAAAACCACCTTGACGAACCATATTCTACTGAAGCTATGATACAATCTATACTAGGACCACCAAGAATCTAGGAATCCACATAGAAAATAGAACGTCGTTAGAAAATCAAATAAATAGACACATATAAGTCTCACAATATGTACTAAGAAGATAGTAAATACCTACATTTTATTTTGTTATTATTACTGAGAACAACCTAGAACCAATATATGTTTAACCAATCTCCCTGCTAGCTCGGGCATAAATATCTTTTAAAAGGGAGGTTGGTAACAAGGCTTATAAGATTAGAATTAACATACTTTAGATGCAGCATTAAAATGGTTACATAAGCAATTGGCCTCGGACTTAGCCAAAAATATTTCAATTAGTAATTTTGCCATAGAATTGCAAACCTCTTTACTGATGACACCAAATATAACATTCAATTTAGCAAAAACAATCGTTGAAAATTATATTTCCCAAAAATCCCAATTAGATTTAATGCGAACTTGGAAGCATACGGATGATGATAGCCAACAAAAGGTATTTCCTTCTCGACCAATCAATGTTCAACCTTAAATAATTAGGCAAAGACATTTTCCAACTAACAGACAAGTTTTCGGAAACAATCGACCTGAAACATCAAGAATAAATGTTTTCAAGCCAATTATATATATATAATAATAAAATTGAAATATAGTAATCGAACACCCAACAGAGCGTCATATAATAGAAATGCGCAAGGTTTTATTCATTTTCAAAATTCAAGACAAAAAGCTTCTAGTTATGTATCGGAAGAAATTACTAATTTCGATAAAAAGAACAACCATAAAAATCAGTTTGAGGAAAATGCTGAATTCTATTACGAAAATTTTCAGATAAATGCCTCAGAAATACCGTCAACTTAAATTCACTAAATAATACGGAAAAAGCTTTTTGGCTACAAGGACAATCACTTAATTTCAAATCAAAAATTAAACATAATGTTAGATCGAAAGATGAAATTCCCATTCAAGCCAAAATTTATAAATATCCGGAAAAACATCCGGAAAATAAAAAACGTACACGAAATGAAATAAATAAGGAGGATTATTATAATAATGAGATTGAATTCCAACAAGAAGAATCGCACGACGCATTTAATTTATCCCGTTTAAAGATAAACAATGATGAATCAACATCTTGAGATTGTAATAATGAACAATCGAAATCGGATATTATGAACGAGCCGAGTGTCTCCAGAGAAATTAATTTCTTAGAAGACGAAATTAATTCTTTTTCTCCAAACGTAAAAACAGACGACTTAGATTCGGATATAACTATCCCTTCAGAAAAAACAACGTAGGAAATAATTTCAAACTATGTACAGACAAATCTTGAAAACATGAAAAACATATTGCAAGTAGTGTATACTGCCACAGACAAAAACGTAACAAATCTTCAAAAATTATTTGAAGAGCGACGAAGTCAAAAAAACTTACAGAAAAATGAAGATGTTTATTTAAAACAAAAATTCAAATCCTAATATAAAGAACCTTACAAAAAAATTCCTTATTACAGACATTAAGGTCAGAAATCCTCAAAGCAAACATTTCTATCGTAGAACTCGAATAAAACAAAGAAAAAACTAATTGGTTTTCCTAATTTTCAGATGACCCCAGTGTCCTTCATCCTTTTATTTATATTGGTTGAAGTTCATACATTCTCTGTTCAAGAGATTTCGCATTATTTGTTACCTATACATTCACGAAAAATGTATGTAGCCGATCATGCTAAATATTTATTTTTTTCATTACTATCTCGGGAATACCCGAATTAATTAAAATCAAAAAAAAAATTAAAATTAAGGAAGCTTCAACACCACGTATACTGTTCCTGTGTACCAATGACCGGACGCTGAGGAACATTCGGAGGTTGCCGGACGGAAATATGGTCCAGTTTTTTTTTTCGGCCCTATAATCGCTGTAGCTGCGGAAAAAAAAGTTGTGTAGAATGCAAAAAACAATTGACCGTTATTTCTCGAATGAAATATTTCTGTAAGACCCTCACCTATCTGGAAGTGAAGGTTGCCTGACAAGCCAGCTGTCAGTTTTATTGTAAACGCCCTTCACAGCGACTCATACCTGTTCTTGAATTTTGGAGCGGGAAGCGCTGTTCTCAACCGTTTATGACGCTTCAGTTATAGCTAAACGTCATTCTCGTGCTCACTAATTATCATCACAAGTCCATTTTCCAATTTTTATGATAGTAGTACTCAGAACTTTGTGATTTATTTGGTTTTTAAAGTGAAGAAATGTCGCTACAATTAATAAAATGTGAAAGGAAGTAAATCCATACTTATTTTGTGATTTACCAGGTAAACTGGTAAAAACAGAAAAAAAGTCATTTGAAACGATTCAAAAAGCAGCACATCAACGCAAAGACGAAATTGCAGACAAGTTTGAGAAGTTGTTTGATCCGACTGCTGATGAACAACACTTCTCGTGGCATAAAAGTTGCATGGCCAGCTATATCAGCGAAGAAAAATTTCGTCGTCGTGAAATATCACTGCATAGAGCGCTGCAAAAAAGTGCTTCGTCATCAGGCGTGACTGGCCACTCAACTGAAAGGACCCGCAAGAAGAAGCAGCGAATCGTCGAGTAACTCATGCTGTTCCAGTTGTGGTTATACGACGAAAACCAAAATTACAAAACTTTATCTTTCGACCGAAATTGTCGAAGAAGGCTGCAGCCCAAATATATTCGTGAAACAATTTCTTTGAACCAATACATGAGCCGCTGAACATTCCAGTTTTGTTTTTCGGCCCTATAATAGGAGGTTTCGATTCCGTCGCTGTAGCTGTGGAAAAAACATTGTTTTTTCTTTGTTTGTTCTTGGCTATTAAAAGGTTGTTTGAGTAAGGTAAGAAATAAAAAACGGCATGATCATAATACAATACAAATTTAATCTTCAAAAAAAGTGGTTTACGTATTGATAAGTACTGAAAAATAACATTTTCAATATGCAGGTAAGTTTTGACATTTATTGCCGATGCATTCGCAAAGGTAGATAGAATTAATTTCACCTTTTATGCAACTGCAGGACATTGTCCTGCAATCAGCATTATATTTGCAAGGCCTGATTAAAGAATTTGGCAAAGGCGATTTTGCCATTTGCACCGGGTACAGCTTTTCATCTCGTCTTTCATAACCAAATTGGTGAAAGTTCAGAGGCTCATGTATTGGTTCTAAGGAATTTTTTCACGAATTTGTTTGGGCTACAGCCTTGAAGCAATGTAAGATTTTGTTAATGAAACGTAATTCCTGTAACACGATTTGTGATATTATTGGAAGATTTTGCCTATTAAATCTTCCAGTGTTTCGTAGATACAAAACTTTGTGAACACTTCATCGTGTTGTCGACGCGAAGGATTAAAAATTAGCGTAGTTGCTGAAATTTCAGTTGAAAGATAAAGTTTTGTAATTTTGTTTTTCGTCGTATGACCACCAATGGAACAGCATGAGTTACTCGACGATTCGCTGCTTCTTCTTTTTGACTTACGGGTCCTTTGGGTTGAATGGCCAGCCACGCCTGATGGCGATGCACTTTTTTCCAGCGTTCTATGCAGTGATATTGCACGACGACGAATTTTTCTTCGCTGATATAGCTGGCTATGCAACTTTTATGCCACGAGAAGTGTTGTTCATCAGCAGTCGGATCAAACAACTTCTCAAAATTGTCTGCAATTTCGTCTTTGCGTCGATGTGCTGCATTTTAAATCGTTTCAAATGACTTTTTTTCTGTTTTTACCAGTTTACCTGGTAAATAACAAAATGAAGATGATTTTGCGTTGGATTTTCTTCTTTTCAAATTTATTAATTGTAGCGACATTTCTTCACTTTAAAAACCAAATAAATCACTAAATTCTGAGTACTACTATTATAAAAATTGGAAAATGTATTTGTGATAATAATCAGTGCGCACGAGAATGACGTTTAGCTATCACTGAAGCGCCATAAACGGTTGAGAACAGCGCAGCCCGCTCCAAAATTCAAGAACAGGTATGAGTCGCTGTGGAGGGCGTTTGCAATAAAACTGACAGCTGGCTTGTCAGGTAACCTTCACTTCCAGATATGTGAGGGTCTTATAGAGATTTTCCAGTCGAGAAATAACGGTCAATTGTTTTTTGCATTCTATACCACTTTTTTTTCCACAGCTACAGCGATGGAATCGAAAACTCCTATTATAGGGCCGAAAAAAAAAACTGGACCATAATTCCGTCCGGCAACCTCCACAATATCATTCATTAGTTCTTTCTTCACGTAAATCATTAAGCAGAATGGGGTCATCGGTTTTTGCAAACGGAATGTTCCTGAGCGCCTGCACTATATACTTCTATCAATAGAAATTAGCAAACTTTCAATGATATGATTACACAGAATATACGTTCGCGAAAAGGCTTATTGAATATTGGAGGGTCAACTTTCAAATTTTTATTGGTACTTTAGAAGCGGGCGGTGAATTAATACATCAGAAATATTTTGAAGCAATTAAAAAAAATGAGAACATTCTGAAATCTAACCAGTTGAAAATACTGAGAATAGTATCTGATACTCAGGCGAAATATGTGAATACTAATAATTTTTTAATTGAGAAAACTGAACAGTTAGAAGTAGCTAACGCTTTAAGTTTAAAACTTAATCTAGTAATTCTCCATTCACACGAGGTAGCAATAACATTATCGGAAATAGAAAACGCCATTAGTTTGACAAGTTCACACCTTTTGCATATAAATATTCTGCCTCTTTCAAAATTTGGTGATTTCAACCAAGCTGTGTACACGTAAATATTAATGAGGAATAAAGATGTACTTCGTGTAAAAAATTTTCTTTATTAAATTTGCAAAGCGCTTTCGGCTATTAGGCCATCATCAGTGCATTACTCGTCAGGTATATACATGGAAGTCCCTTGTAATAAGAACGACAAAACATTGTACATTATATAGACAAACTTTCAAATTTGGTATCCCAATACGAGCTAACCAAGAATATGCCTCTTTAACAATCCAAAACTTCAAAAACTTCCAATCCACTAAAAGCTCATTAGACATATACAACAAATTGGAAGAATCTCCAAGAACAAGACATCCCTCAACTGGACGACCCATACCAATGGGCTCCACATCCTATAAAACTATGAGTTTTACAACCATTGCATTTATATTTTTTATTATCATTGTATTGCTTATAATTTTTTATAGACTTTTCTCAAAAACTCGCCTCCTTAAAAGTAAGGGTAACGAACTTTCTTTAAATGGGGAGGAGTTGTGTGGTCAGAGTACAGCTTATCCAATTTAATGATGAATGACGCAACTGTATGCCAAGTCATCACTTTCAGGTTATTTAAGCTCTCGCTAGATTAGACAACAAGATTAATTAAGCAACTTTACGCTTGATAACTTCGCATGAAATAAATTGTTTTTTTTTCCAGAAATTCTTGGTGTTGAAAACCAATAGTAGATATATTATTCGACGAACACAAAATGATTGCTATTTTTCCCGAGTGAAAAATTGTAATTTTGTGCGAGTAGAATACTATACTTTGTCCACGACTTCCTCGGAAAAATCAGTAATAATCTGCATTTTCAACATTGAAAATAGTTATCAAAAGCGTTGACTTAACATTTTCTGTATTCACAGAAAACTGCATACTCACGTAAACGTCAACTATTTCACTTGACATCGATTCCATTCCTTTCTTTCACTCGGTAGAAAATGAAATAGATAATTTTGCATTTATTTATTTATATTAACAGAACAATTATTGAAAATAAACGAAGGCATTGAATTTATAGTTATCTTACATAAAACCTAAAAATCTAATAACAATACTATCCTAACAATGTGAATGATAGTCTCAAGTTTGGACATGTTTTGAGTGTGACGTCATGCAGTGTATAATAAACCATTATTCACTAGTGATTAATAGGTATGATTGTACTTCAGCAAGCATACGCATAATGAATGATTTACAGTAGGCACAGTCGTGGACAAATATATATATATATATATATATATATATATATATATATATATATATATATATATATATATATATATATATATATATATATATATATTATATATATATATATATATATATATATATATATATATATATATATATATATATATATATATATATATATATATATTATATATATATATATATATATATATATATATATATATATATATATATATATATATATATACAGGGTGATTCATTAAGAATGTCCAATCTCTGAACTGTAGATTCTAGACCTCAAAATATGATGATTCTGCTCAAACTTCCTTATGCAAATATTGCTAGTTGCCGAGATACGGGGTGTTCAAAGTTCAAATTTAAATTCTTATTTTCGCAATAATTTTTTATGTTTTCACAATTTCTCTTTGAAAATTGGCAGTTTTACGTTTTTTTGGCATGAGGAATCATAATTTGCACTCTAATTTAACATTGCTAATAGAGGGCGCTAGTTACACTTGTTTGTGTTAATTAAATCAAAGTAAACTTTTTTTGGGCTAAACTTACAACTAAAATAATGAAACAATATTAAAAAGCGTTAAAAAAAAATTCTACAAAAAAAAGTTACTCTTCTTTGATTCGTGTAACTCAATCGGTCATCGAGTTATTTGCTTCTAAAAAGTTCAATAAATTTTAATTTTTTCATAAAAAATTTTATTATTCCTTAAATATGTAACAATAACAAACTTGTAAACAAAAATAAAAAACTTCAAAGCAAATGCTCAAAATGCCCACCATTTACTTCAATACACTTTATGATCCGCTTTCGTAAAGATCTCTCAATATCAAAATCACATTCGTGAATTAAGCCGTGGTTTAATTTTTCGTTTTCTTTTCAAGTAGGCTTGTGACGCTATTAGACAGTTTGTGTAGAGTTTAATTTTTCGTTCTTTTTAAGTAGGCTTATGTCCCTTTTAGTCAGTTTGTGTATAATAAGTAATACATTAGTATGCCATTTATTAACAATTTAGTACATAATTAACAAGTGTAATAGTTATTTATCAAATAATGCCTAGGCATAACGATTTTTCCAATAATGAGATGCGCGATATGATTTGTGTGTTTGCTCAGTCAAATTATGGTGGTCCAGCTGGGGCTCGAAGATATTCACAATTATACTTAAATCGAAGGCAACCCAATTACAAGAAATCTTTACAACCGCTTAGGTGAAACAGGGTCTTTACGCCCTAAAACTGAGCACGGTGCTACAAAAAAAATCACTGCCGATGAAGAAGATGAAATTTTAATTTGTGTTACGGAGAATCCAGATATCAGTACTCGCCGATTAAGTCTGCAAACAGGTATAAGCCAATCATCTATTTTCAGAATACTGAAGAGGGAAAAATTACATCCATATCATTACACTCCTGTTCAGAATTTATTACCTCAAGATTTACCTAAGCGTCTACAATTTGCCCATTTTTTGCAAGATAAACAAAATCTTAACCCAGATTTTCTAGATACAATTTTTTTTACTGATGAGGCAACATTTACCAGACGAGGAATATTTAATTATAAAAATAATCATAGGTGGGATTCTGAAAATCCACATGCTATGAGGGAAACACATTTTCAGCACGAGTTCAAGGTTAACATTAGGTGTGGTGTAATATGTGGGTATTTAATAGGTCCTTTCGAACTGCCAACTAATTTAAATGGACCTCTTTATTTAGATTTTCTTCAAGAACATTTACACGAATTACTAGAGGATATACCTCTCGCTTTAAGACAAAATATGTGGTTTTTGCACGACGGAGCACCACCACATTATTCTTTACAAGTTCGTCAATACTTAAACGAACAGTTTCCGCATCGATGGATTGGTCGTGGAAGTGAGTTTGCTGGGCCACCAAGAGGCCCTGATTTCAATCCTTTGGATTTTTCAATTTGGTCGCAAATGAAGGCATTAGTTTACAAAGAAAAAATTACTTCTCTTTCACAACTGCGACGGAAAATAGAAGAAGCCGCGGATGTAATTAAAAATAATAGACAAGGATTATTTGATATTAAGAGATCTTTACGAAAGCGGATCATAAAGTGCATTGATGTAAATGGTGGGCATTTTGAGCATTTGCTTTGAAGTTTTTCATTTTTGTTTACAAGTTTGTTATTGTTACATATTTAAGAAATAATGAAATTTTTTATGAAAAAATTAAAATTTATTGAACTTTTTAGAAGTAAATAACTCGATAACTGATTGAGTTACACGAATTATAGAAGAGTAACTTTTTTTTGTAGAATTTAACGCTTTTTAATATTGTTTCATTATTTTAGTTGTTAGTTTAGCCAAAAAAAAGTTTACTTTGATTTAATTAACACAAACAAGTGTAACTAGCGCCCTCTATTAGCAATGTTAAATTAGAGTGCAAATTATGATTCCTCATGCCAAAAAACGTAAAATTGCCAATTTTCAAAGAGAAATTGTGAAAACATGAAAAATTATTGCGAAAATCAGAATTTAAATTTGAACTTTGAACACCCCGTATCTCGGCAACTAGCAATATTTGCATAAGGAAGTTTGAGCAGAATCATCATATTTTGAGGTCTAGAATCTACAGTTCAGAGATTGGACATTCTTAATGAATCACCCTGTATATATATATATATATATATATATATATATATATATATATATATATATATATATATATATATCAACTATTAATAAATATCCCCCTAAGGAAACTTGGAAACTTCGCTAACGCGCTTGTCAAATTTCACTGAAAAAAAAACATTTTCGCGCCTTAAAGGCTTCGAACGAAGGACAGTGTAGCCTAGTAGGACCGTTAGGTTACAAGTTGGATATAAGATTTATATCCCAACACTTAAGAGCACTTTATTTTCAAAATATTTCGAAATAGTTCAGTATTTAAATTTTTTTAATGAAGGGGCACTCCTTACATCAGTTATGTAGCATCAGGTACTGACTTTTCACAGAATTATCAATGAACTACCCTAGAAAACCTCGAGTATGCCGCTAAAGGGTAATTATGCTTCACAGTCCATCTTCAAAACTACCGGGAGGAAAATGCGTTACAGCGCATACATAAAGGTTGGGCCATCTGATGGTTTCATTTTGAAAATACTATTGAAACTACACCGTTGAATATTTTTAACTGATTGCTGCTTTATTTGAGAAGTTAAACGTTCCGATCATTTATGGAAAACAATTTCAATTAAATATTGCAACGGTTAGCTCATCCTTTTCTCCCAATTGTGTAGTATATTTTCGATTATCTGTGGCTCCATTTGACGAGTTGTTCGGCGAATATTTTTCTTTAGTAATTCAATTTTTATGGATCGTTGAAGTAGCAACGATTCTTAACATATGCTCACAGTACAACGGTGACACATCGCAGCTACGCGATGGGCAATTAATGTATACAATAAGACTACTATCACAAATTTCTCATACTCTCTACAATACAAATCTCTCTTTGGAAATGATTTTTGTTTTGCCTGCCGTGGCGTTGTACTCCATTTGTAATCGGAATCTCTGTTCTCGCTTATATAAAGCAACAATCAATTAAAAATATTCAACAGCAAATTCAATAATAAACCAACAAATGGCCTATCCATATATATATATATATATATATATATATATATATATATATATATATATATATATATATATATATATATATATATATACAGAGGCAGATTAAACGTTCAGAGCGCCGTAGACAAGCGTCCCATCCGCGCCCCTATATTAAAAATAAATGTGTAATGTGCTGCCCCTTAGGAAAACGCGATGAAATGGGGGCCAAGACTAAAAGAGCACGAGTTTACATGAGATCGAAATTGCCAGACAAGTCTCACGATTTCGGTTTGCAATATTTTAAAGCTTTAAGGTACGACTGGCATGTAAACCCGAAAATTATGATATTCCCTATATAATATAATATTTGGCTTTACACGCCAGTCGTATGAATTAAATTATTGAACATGATGAAATATTAATTAAATCAGTGTATCTAATATTTTATTTATATAACTAACTAAGTTTAATATGTTATAGTTACTTAATTCAAACTCGATAGTATAGATAGTGGCCTAGGAGTATGCCGTAAGCGCGGAAGGTCCCGGATTTCTTTCTCGGTCAGGAAAATTTGGGAAACGAATGTTTGGAGCATTTATTAATTTTAAGAATTTATTGATACTTGGTTAATTAAAAAAAATCAAGTTGCAAATTATTAACATAAACTCGAATAAAGGGTTAAATTTTTAAAATCATCTGAATTTTTAAGTATACCTACTTAAAGAGAACTTAAAGGCACTCTGGTAACTTAAAGTTGGGTATAATTGGAAATAATTGAATCATTTACAGAAATTATTCAAAGTAAAAAATGAAATTATAATGGTATGTACAATTAGGCAGCTTTTTCGCTCGCCTTCAAAGTTGCTAATTTTCATTTACAAAATAAAAAATTTTGGCGCCTACATTTTTGTCAATAACATGGTCATAGTTTAAAGATTGCAATAAGTTTGATTCTATGTTGAATATTGCTAACGAATTTAATCTGATATATGTCATAGTTGAGCGAAGATAATTTTTCACTCTCTTTAGACAGGAAAAGCACTGCTCACCAATGCAATTGCTGACTGTTTGGATAAATTCTTTCAAGTTCAGCAATTCTTAGAACCTTCAAAATTGCGTTGGTTGTTTGGGGCAGTTTTCCGTCCCAAGCAACTGTTGTTAAATAAGAACGCAGATCGATACATTCATCCACAAAACACTTTTCTGAATCACCGCAATACATTGTTTCTAACGTACTTGCTCTATTTTGAACTCCTTCAGTGCTCAAATTGTTCAAGTTGTTTAAAAATGAAAATTTACTGAACTAGCAGACCCAGAAAACGTTATTCCTGTCATATAAATTATTACTATCTATATTGTTATTCGCGAAAATATGAATCCGCGAAACGACCACGTGGCACACTCCACGCCCGCCGACCGCTGCCAACGGCGAGGAAACGTACAGCCGCTGTTTCTTTGCTTTTTAAACCTCTGATATCTTCTAGGATATCCATTTTAATGAAATGCTCTTGATGGCAGTTTTGATCTACATGAAATGTACACCGTATTTAATGTACTCAAATAGATAAG
This sequence comes from Cynegetis impunctata, assembly GCA_030704885.1. Lineage (NCBI taxonomy): Eukaryota > Metazoa > Arthropoda > Insecta > Coleoptera > Coccinellidae > Cynegetis > Cynegetis impunctata. Next base: position 133,042 of record JARQZK010002259.1, on the reverse strand, counting down.
GAATAATACTGTATTGTATAAAATAGCGTTGTAAATAACACATATTTTGATTGTTACCTTTTTCAAACAACATTCATACAAACCGAAGGTTCTGCTGAAGTGTAATTAGTTCCATGAATTTACGTTGATGTCGCAATAATTGGTATGAACATATAAAACCTCGACTCTGAATTCTAAAAAAAACTGTGCTGATTTGGATAGTTCGCGCTATCAGGGAACTAAAGCAAAAAAACGGCATACTGTCACTGTATATTGTTTCACAAGTCCTGTATCCAAGTGAAAGAGTAGAAGAATGAGAGCACGAAAAAAAATTACAAACTATCAGATACCCTAAAATAAAATGAATACTATTGAGCGACTGGGAATTGACTGCACACCTACATATTTCAATCGTCTGAAGCTGTTAACGTTGGCACTCGCGGAGTAGCAGGTTAAGATTCAGCTACGTAAACTTTTGAGATAACTCAAGTAAATTGGAATTCGAGAGCACTATTGAAACGAACTCTTGCGTGGGTGAATACAAATATTTGTAAATTGCGTGATGTACGTACGGAATTATAAGTTCAATTTGAATGGAGCCCATTAACTCTTACTCGGAAAATATAATCAACTCATCTCAATTCAATCAGTGACGCGTTTAGTGGGGAACTGAGAAAAGTTTTTTTTGTAGTTCAGAATAGAACTCATCCTCATTGGAAGGTTGATTGAAGTAAAAAAGTTATACTAAAAAATTCTTCAAATGAATAAAACCAATTTCATTTGTGAATTATATGTCTATATATTAACTCTAACTCATTACCAAGAAAAACTTTTTCGATCTTATTAGGTTTCATCAGTCTTGAGAAAACGTCAGCGTCAACAATGAGCATTAACCAAAATTGAATATAATCGTTGACAGAAAATGAGATTTCATCTGATCATTGAAAATTATTTGGTAATTGTGAAAATTTTCAAGGCAAGTGACTACAGGGTTCCAACTAGGAAATCTAGGTGTCATGCCTCCTATAGCCAACTTATTTACTTGATATTTCTAAGGCCTTCAACCAACTTTGGCACAAGGTACTAACTACTATTGATGCTTGAATCATTCGGTCTTTCGGATAAACTATGAAGCTTGATCGAAAGCTTTCTCCATGAAAATGTGTTACGATTGATGGTAAAAGCTTGGACCTACATATTTTTATTAATAGTGTGTCCCAAGGATCGATCTAGTAACGCTTCTTCTTATACATATAAACGCTCCGCTAACTCCGCTAACGACCAAATTCAAAATGGTGGGCGAAAACTAATCTAATAACACCCACCACCACCAAAACGCCTCTCAGTGCCTTTACATGTTTTCATCAACGTGTAGCGCATGCTACGTCCATAAATAGAAATATTGAAAACATTTAGAACTGGAGAGTCTATAATTTCGATACATTCAATGTCACCAATGCAACCACAGGCAACGAATTTCTCCACAGTGATGTTCTTCATCCATACGCAATTACTATTGAGAGATTAAATGATTGAGCCAATTAAGAAACCACATCTTTCAGGAATCTAATTCAATCTGCCAGAAACACATCTCCCCCATACAGTATTGAATAATTTGTCATGCACATCTCAAGAACCATAATCGGAAAGCGTTTCTGAAACAATCCACAAGTCTATGGCACGCCCTACACATGGAAGTGTTTTCAGTTGACGGTTCAAATCCAGCGTAAAACACTCAGGCGCTTGAGAAACCTCATAAGATCACTTTTTTCGACAGTTGTTCATTAAGAAAAATTTTTGAAAATTGTCATCAATCTTTTCATGTTAAAATTTGTGATGAAGGAGTCGTTGCAGTGTAAATCATTTTATATCATAACAGTTCTGTATATTCAATGGAAATAATGTTAAATATGCCCGGAATATACCTTTAGCGTTTTATTTAGCAAAAATGTTTTGGTTTATCTGTACTACCTATCAGCAGAAATTCCTATTTACGTATTTTATGAACCTTTGAACGTTAATTTCTATAATTTGTTTGGTATTAACAATACTGTCATTAACCTACAGTTATTTGTGACGTTTCAAGATTCGAATTTTCTACATATATGTAGATCATTCAAATTTTGAACTTTTAGCTTCAACGAAAACTTCATTCAGTTCGGAAAAACCACAAAAATTAGTAATTTGCACATTGTGGCTCCTAGCCGCTGCCAATGATGTACAACATTTGATGGTCCTACCTTTCCCTGGAGCAGGAAATCCCTCCAAGAGGTCCATCTCCTGGTCACTAAGGTCGGTCCTTGAATTCAAAAACCTACTTTCGTTGGTACATTTCTGGAAAATGTTGTACATTTTCTTGGAATATTCCAGACATCAAACTTGACCATATAGGTTCCTCAGGAGTTATGCCTACTTAAAGTGCCGCAATCCTTGCCATTTAAGTACAATTTATTCAATATATAAAACCATCTTTGTTATGCATTTGAATGCCGAGAATCGTGAAATATCTCTAGATATTTTTTGTGATTTATAACTCTTGTTTTCTTGATCTCCTGTTAGATACTCAGATTGTTGTTATATTTATAATCGGAACGTAATATCATTATCGATAAAATTTTCAATTTGGGGGAGTTTAGGGATCCTTCAAACACCATAGCTACATATACCCTCTCAAGAAACCGAGTGGTATAATTTTCAGACATGTTGTTTGTAATTAATGTCTACATCTTTCACTACCAGCTTGAGAAATTTATGTCCATGCACCTTCCCATCACTTTCTTTTCTAAAGGGGATAATAATTCCGCACAAAAAAGCAAAACTTGGCAGTAATAAACTCTACGGTGAAATTGAAATTATGTTCTTTGTTGACCTGAATGAATTTATTCTATCAAATAATATGAATACCACATAAGTGAAAAAACAATTCCACGGGTTAGTCACTGGCTTACCATTTCAAACCAACAATATCATTCTAATTAATAAAAGTTTTTCTCAAATATTTAAATACATAGGCCAAACGAAAAATGCTTCCAAGCAGCTCTATTTTATCAAATTTATAAAATGCCAAACAGTTTTATAACTGAGAACTTAGTAACACAATACCAACGTATTTTATATCATCAGTATGTTTAGCCAATTTGGAAGATCTAATTCTTTCAGCTGAACTGAATAAATATGACATACAGGGTGTACCAATCTTACGACAAACTTCGGTATTTGGGATATTTTAAGAGATATCAGAAAATGTTTTCAACAAAAATGGTATATGTCTTTAAGGTCCATATTTTGAAAGTATTTCGAACTATACAGAGCGTTGCATAACTCCATTACAAACTAAACATATGGTTTTTTAAATGAGAACCCCTATATATTATAGTGAATTCGGATTACTCACATTTTTTTGAAGCTTTTGATATAAGATTTTGCTATGTTATACAGAGTACTTCAAAAGATATGGACACGTTTATATGAAAATCGTAGGTCAATCAACGCTCTGTAGCATATTGTGCTTTGAATAAAAAAGTTTTATTTTGCCTAACAGAGTTTCGTAATATGATGCAATATCTCCGTATTATATTAAATTTCAATTATTTCTCATTTTGTATACAGAGTGGACGGAAACTCAAGCCTTTCATTTTCTCTCTTATTTCATATGGAACACCCTGTATTTTATAGCACAAATAGAATCTTCTATTAAATAACTTTATTTTTTGTCAAGCATTCCCTATACCCAAAGTTAATAAAAACAGAGTTATTTTGTAATATTTATTGTGAACCATAATTATTAACCATATATGTGAAAGCAATAAACGTTGAATGTAACAAAAAATCCTATATAATAATAAATTTTAATAAACAATTTATTCTTAACAAAACAAGTCACCAAAAGTATAATTCTAACCGTAATAATAAAAAAGTGTTCCCGTTATCATCAATGCAATGCTGGAAACCATTAAATTTTCTCAGTTAGCGTTGAAATTGATGCTAGCGATGGACACTTTGAACATTTAGTTTAATACTAGTGAGAGGCTCCATCGCCCATTAAATATATCCGTGAAAAATATAGAAGGATAAAAATATAGTTTGTCGAACGCCGAGGAGTGCTAAGCCCGTCCCTGCCTCTGTCGAACTGGCGCACAATCTACTCGCTGTCGATCTCAGTTAGTGAATAATCGGCTAGATACTACGACCTTATTGGGCCTCGCCGTGCCGAAACTTCTCGATAGAACTCAACCCGTCCAACTATCGGCTCCAAAGGCGGTCACGTGAATTCGAGTCCATATGACGCGACAATAGTTATTAAGCGTCGGGAATGCTGCATTTTTAGCGAATTTCGGAGAAACGTCAAACTTTAAACGTCTGATATCGAAAATCGGCGTCTCGGATCGAGGCGAGACGTAGCCTTAGCACTACGGAAATGACGTGGGCGATCAACGGGGCCCTCTGGGCCCCGCGATTCGGGATCAATCTCCTTATCTCGGCTTCATAAGTTTGCCAGAATGTGGTCTTCGGCCGCCTGCATTTTGGGAAGTCGAATTTGGCAAACCAGTATTTATTTAGTATTATATACTAGTGAGAGGCTCCATCGCGTATTAAATAGATCCGTGAAAAATAAAGATCGATGAAAATATAATTTCTCGATCGCCAAGGAGTGCTAAGCCCGTCCCTGCCTCTGTCGAACGGGCGCACCGTCTGCTCGCTGTCAATCTCGAATTCGTGTGGAATCGGCTAGATACTACGACCTCATTGGGCCTCGCCGTGCCGAAACTTCTCGATAGAATTCAACCCGTCCAACTATCGGCTCCAAAGCCGGTCACGTGAATTCTAGTCTATGTGACGCGAAAATAGTTCTTAAGCGTCGGGAATGCAGCCGTTTTCGCGAATTTCGGAGAAACGTCAAACTTTAAACGTTCAATATCGAAAATCGGCGTCTCGGATAGAGGCGAGACGTAGCCTAAGCAGTACGGAAAGGACGTGGGCGATCGACGGGGCCCTTCGGGCCCTGCGATTCGGGACCGATCACCTTATCGAGGCTTCATAAGTTTGCCAAAATGCGGCCTTCGGCCGCCTGCATTTTGGCAGGTCGAATTTGGCAAACCAATTATTTATTTAGTATTATATATTACGGTTCGAATTATACTTTTGGTGACTTGTTTTGTTAAGAATAAATTATTTATTAAGATTCTTTATCATTTAGGATTTTTTTGTTACATTCAACGTGTATTGCTTTCAAATTTAAGGTTTATAATTATGGTTCACAATAAATATTACAAAATAACTCTGTTTTTATTACTTTTGGGTATAGAAAATGCTTCACAAAAATTGAAGTTACATAATAGAAGATTCTGTTTGTGCTATAAAATACAGGGTGTTCCATTTGAAATAAGAGAGAAAATGAAAGGTTCGAGTTTCCGTCCACCCTGTATACAAAATGGAAAATAATTTAAATTTAATATAATACGGAGATATTGCATCATATTACGAAACTCTGTTAGGCAAAATAAAATTTTTTTCTTGAACGCACAATAAGCTACAGAGCGGTGATTTACCTACGATTTTCATATAAACGTGTCCATATCTTTTAAAGTACTATGTATAACATAGCAAAACCTTGAATCAAAAGCTTCAAAAAAATGTGAGTAATCCGAATTCGGTATAATATACAGGGGTACTCATTTGAAAAACCATATGTTAAGTTTGTAACGGAGTTATGCAACACTCTGTATAGTTCGAGATAATTTCAAAATATGGACCTTAAGGACATCTATCATTTTTATCGATATCATTTTTTGATATATTTTAAAATAACCCATATACCAAAGTTTGTCGTAAAATTGGTACACCCTGTATATACATCCAGGATTGTAGTTTCGAAAGTAAAAAAAAAATTGTCGCATTTTTTTGACTAATGTATAGAATGTAATATTATATAGTAACATGTGAGAAACAATAGTATATTTCCTTCAACCACTATAGAATGTGTTCACTTTCCTCCCTCATACCAGGAAGGAAAGTTATGTTTCTCTCGGATGTTTCATGAGAATTAATAAAAAATCCGAACATGGACATAATAAGCCAAGCACTTCCAGAAGTTACCACGATTACGATGTGGTAAGCAAAAATAGTTCAAATTCTAGCTCTTGTTCAAACACTCTCTTCTGCCAATCGTGATCGTATTTAAGTGCTGCTCAAAACTGCACATTCAATATCAACATACTCAATCCTAAAATTTAGATAAACATGACTATGTTTAATTAGTTATATAGCATTTTATTAATAAATTCGTTGAATAAACAATACTTACTTGTTCACCTACCTAATTATGTCCTTAATTTCGTAAATGTGCTGTAAATACAGTTTCAAAAATGGTTCAATTTAGAGTAGAAGGAAAAATCATATGCATTGCACGGGAGTAAAGTGCGGTAAATTAGCTATAAAATTTTCTAATTTTTCTAGACAAATACTTGTAGTTATTATGTTATATATATATATATATATATATATATATATATATATATATATATATATATATATATATATATATATAATAGATCACAGGCAACAACAATTCGAATAAATAATTATATATATATATATATATATATATATATATATATATATATATATATATATATATATATATATATATATATATATATATATATATATATATATATATATATAATATATATATATATATATATATATATATATATATATATATATATATAATTATTTATTCGAATTGTTGTTGCCTGTGATCTAGTTTTAATCTCTTGATAATTATTAGCAATAACAGGCTGGTTGAATCTTAAAAAACTCGATTTTATTAAAAAGTTGACGTTTCACTATGATATTCGTAATTGAAATTTCTTTGACATTTATTGATTTGAAAAAAATTGAATAGACAAGGCTGCTTTGTCTTGCTAAAATTTTTTTCGGATGTGGCTGTTCTTTGTTATTTATTATATGCTATTCAGTCTAATATTAACATTCAAAATTGTTATCATTAGATGGAAAGGGAAACCACAGAAACCTTTACCTACGTAATGTTTGAAAATAATAATAATAGGGTACTATTTATCTAACAACAAAGAAATTAGTCATGGGAAAACATTAAAGAAGTGAAGTAGAATTATCGGTATAGCACGCTTATATGGAAGCAGCCGTTGACACGTGTTTCGGACTCTTTGGTCCTCATCAGAACGGCGTAGCCAAGCATTGGATTGAAAATTTTAAGATGAAAATAGTACAACAAACAAAATCCTCTGATACGGAAGACAATCACACATTTGTGGTTTATTGTTTGAACTCTCCGGTATGGGAGATTTGGTCAAACTTTGCCACGGAGGCGATTAATGCTATCCGCTAGATCTAAGAACGAGTAAATAAACTATAACAAAGAAATTAGTCGCGGGAAAATATTAAATAGGTAACTTCCATATAAACGAACTATACCGATAATTTTGCTCTACCTATTTAATATTTTCCCGCGACTAATTTCTTTGTTATTGTTTATTTACTCGTTCTTGGATCTAGCGGATAGCATTAATCGCCTCCGTGGCAAAGTTTGACCAAATCTCCCATACCGGAGAGTTCAAACAATAAACCACAAATGTGTGATTGTCTTCCGTATCAGAGGATTTTGTTTGTTGTACTATTTTCATCTTCAAATTTTCAATCCAATGCTTGGCTACGCCGTGCTGATGAGGACCAAAGAGTCCGAAACACGTGTCAACGGCTGCTTCCATATAAGCGTGCTATACCGATAATTCTACTCCACTTCTTTAATGTTTTTCCATGACTAATTTCTTTGTTGTTAGATAAATAGTACCCTATTATTATTATTTTCAAACATTACGTAGGTAAAGGTTTCTGTGGTTTCCCTTACCATCTAATGATAACAATTTTGAATGTTAATATTAGACTGAATAGCATATAATAAATAACAAAGAACAGCCACATCCGAAAAAAAATTTAGCAAGACAAAGCAGCCTTGTCTATTCAAATTTTTTCAAATCAATAAATGTCAAAGAAATTTCAATTACGAATATCGTAGTGAAACGTCAACTTTTTAATAAAATCGAGTTTTTTAAGATTCAACCAGCCTGTTATTGCTAATAATTATCAAGAGATTATATATATATATATATATATATGTATGTATATATACCTATATATATATATATATATATATATATATATATATATATATATATATATATATATATATATATATATATATATATATATAATATATATATATGTATGTATATATACCTATATATATATATATATATATATATATATATATATAAAAATATATATATATATATATATATATATATATATATATATCAAACATAAAAAGTAAGCGTAGAAATACTACAAACAATATGTCTTGATGATATTAAAGAACAAGCTGTAAATAGATGCTTTCAGAAAGCATATGACAGAACAGCATGGAAAAACCTGAAAGAGACCTACCTCCAGGAGTGAACAACACAAAATGCTAAGGAAGAAGTATATATTAGAGCTAAACAGGTGCAAAATGTATGACAAAGACAAAATTGTTGATTTATCAAGTCCAATCCAACGTAACTAGTTTCATGTGACCCGAAGATATGGAATTCCAATTCATTCTTCGAGGGGGAATGTTAAAAAAATCCTCGAAAAATTCGACATCGTCGCGACTCATGATTGAAACAGTGTACCGTCCATCGTACTTATGGCCAACGACATTGCATCGTCATAACCACCTCATAGTTTCTAACAAGAGCACTAATGACATGCAAAAAAATCATAGTGCCATCCAAATAGAAACGCCAAATTCTAAAACTCATGTCAATTTGTACCCATAGGTTTCCACCATAGACTTGAATCTCTAATACGTATTGTATAGGTCGATGTTTCATCATGCAGGCGCTGGTAACGTTGCTCAGATTTTTCCCATAATAATAACCGGCTGGATCGGCAGTCAATATTGAAAATGAATAATTTAGTTTTTCAATAAAGAGGCGCAGCGTGTGTGATAAAGATAATAATACGTTGAAAAATTCATTTGAAAGATTAATAATTAATCAAATCAACCCTCCAACGCAGCTAATATCATGAGACTCGATAAAGGTATATTTGATTAATCAAAATTTTTTCAAATTATTTTTCCAACGTTTATCCATCGTCGGTCTAATTCGTTAACCTGCTTAGTCCATTTCAGCATAGTTCACAAGAAAGAGAAAAAACTGAATTTTTTGCAACTGTGTAGGCGTTATGGGTATAAACTGACATGAATTTTCAGCGGTTGGAATTTTTGTTTAACCTAAAGTGACATACCTATCGGTTTCCGATACCTGGCGCTATTATTAAATCGCATTTTAAATATAGTCGTAATGGTCTGTATAAGGTTTTTAGGAGAAGAAAAATTGGAAAAATTACGCAGAAAATTGAATCATTTGGGTGAAACTTTTTGTAACAGACCGAATACTATTCTTATGTGAAGCCAAATTGGAAAAGTAACACAGAAAATTGAATCATTCTGGAAAAAATATAAGTGCTTTTTTCTTTGGGAATTTTGTTAGACCTGAAGACCATAATTCACGACTCGAACGATAAAAATGAGTAATTTTTTTGATGTTATGTTCGTAATATTCTTGGAAAAGTTTTCAACAAATATTTTGAGACAAAAAGAAAAACCGGAAAATTCGGGCCAACTACAAAATTAATAATAGTTGTATGCATTCGATCACAACCAACTATAGCAGACTTTCCAAAACTGTGAGCCGCGACGTCCCTGGGCGCCGTGGTCACTTCACAGGGGCGTCGTGACAAATTTGGCATAACTCAATAAAATATGAAGTAAAAACCTACAAATATCGAATTTTTGAGGAAGTCTACTTTAACTTAATTCTGTGTTAAATTAGCCCGTGATCTAAGAATATTCTTGCTAGTTATATAGTTGACAATCCTTCTGAATTGTAAGGTATCATCGAGCTAGACATGTCGATGTGCCTGGAATATTCTGAAAGGTCTTTTGGAAAGCATATAAGCAAAATCTGATTTTCGCTGATTTTTCTCTGCAGGGAGAGAACAGTCTCTCTTTGAAATCAACGGACAAAATATCAGCTTTCATGATAATCTCAAGTTATGGAACAAATGATATCAAAGATTCGTTTTCAATATTTGACGTCAAATGTACCATGCGAAAATCATATTTCAAAGGCATATATCACAACTCATCATTTGGTTTGAGAAATACTATATAAATGAAAATTTCGATAGATTTATACGAATTCAAAATCCATTGCTCCATCGGAATTTACTTCTGCTGAAGAAGAGACTCTCATCGAGTTATCTTGTGAGAAAAGTTTGATAGCCAAATATAACTGCATGGGATTGACAGAATTTTCAATTTTAGTGAAAGATGAATACTCCTGAAGTGATAATACGCAGTGGATTCTTATTAAATTTTCGAAGACATATCTATGTAAAACTGGATATAGTTTCATATTATTGAAATCAAACTAAAAATATTAGATAATGAAAATATACAAGTTTTAGTTTCTTCAATATCCTCCATGATTAGTCATACTTCTACCTTTTTATATCAGGTAGGGCGCAGCGACTCGAAAAAGTTTGGGAACCTCTGAACTATAATAACCAAATATTAAGTTGATTATTCTTTGTTTAGTGCGTTATGCCACTAGGATGGCTATCAATTGAATAGTAAAAATATCTAGAAGATCTGGGGAAAATCGAGAAAAACACCCTTTAGATTCAATAATAATGACTTTCTTTTTGCAAAACAAATGAATGATACTACTGATTTTACTGATAATTATGATATTCTCCAGGGGAACTATAGGAACGAAATATTTAGTTGATTATTCTTTGTTTAGTGCGTTATAGCACCAGGGTGGCAATCAATTGAATATTATCAATAGTAAAAATATCCAGAATTTCTTGAGAAAATCTAGAAAAACACCTTTTAGCCCAAACTAGAATAAAATTAATTTTTTGTCGGTGTGCGATCTGTACAAAATAAATGTAGTTATTTCATATCTATGCACAAACCATATCCATGGCCACAATCGTAAATAGATGCAATGATTACTCAGAAATACGTTTTTTCTCATTTTCAATTTGTTTACATCTTTACTAACTTTGCAAGAATTGACAAAACTATCACAAACAAATTGATTGGAATTTAATGCGTCTGTCGTGTTAGCTAGGTTGGCTCAGGGAAAAAAAAATTATATATATATATACCTATATATATATATATATATATATATATATATATATATATATAAATATATATATATATATATATAAATATATATATATATATATATATATATATATATATATATATATATATATATATATTAAAAAAATTAAATAATAAGAAAATAACTTGTCTAAAAACCACAAAATGAAAATAACTTTTTATTCGACTAGTTTCGCCTGTTACAGCATTATCAAGACTGAATACATAATTGCAAAGACATCGCTTGAAAATATATAAGTATTTCGGTTCGGTACCTGGGGGTGGTAAAATGTAATCGATGGGTCCAAGTTATCAGAGATTTAACAGTGGGGAGTGGTTTAATTCTAACTGGTCATTAAGAAGAATGTAATTATGGGATTTTTGGATCTTGTTTATTTCCATGGCTTCCAGGAAGTTCATTATCATGCCTTTATCACAGTAATGAAGAATTTTTGGTTTGAAAGAGGATGAGATGTTATGTTTTTTTGACTCTAGATGTTCCCTAAATGCTGATTGTCCGTTTTTTAGATGTTCTTTTAGCCTGGTTTCAAAACATCTCCCGGTCTGACCTATATATGTTGAATTACATTCTTCACAGTCCATTCTATAAATTCCTGTTCTCTTCATTGGATCGACTTTTGACATTTTGTTATTAAAAATCATTCTATCTAATCTGCTGTGACTCGAAAAAGCAGTATTCAAATTATTATTTTTAAAGAATTGAATGATCTTTGAAGAGGGGATGTGCGTATAAGGGATGCTCACAAACTTTTGTACATTTTTGTTATTGCAGTATGGTCCATATAATTTCAAATTGATAAAATGTTTCTCTTTTTCGAAATTAAACTATTTATTATTTTTAGTGGAAAATCATTGTTAATACCTATCGCGCGAATCACGTCAATTTCTACCATAAGGTCTTGTTTGATAAAGGAACCGAAAAAGCCCTGTGAATCATTGAGTTAAGAGCCGCGAGTCGATGGCTAATTGGACTGAAAGAATTATAACTTATGATGGCGTCTGAGAAAGTAGGTTTCCTGAATATTCTATATGAAAATTTATCCTGTTGTTTCGATATTGTTAGGTCGAGAAAATTTAACGAATTATTTTGTTCTGTTTCTACTGTGAACTTGATCTTATCATGTATTGAATTTAGATATGTTAGGTATAATTTAATATGTCGGTCTGTCCCATTGAATCCAACCAAGATATCATCCACATAGCGGTACCAAAAAATAATATGTTTTTTAGATAGATCTGATTCTAATATTGTGGTTTCCATGTTGTCCATGAATATGTCTGCTAATAACGGGCTGAGGGGAGAACCCATAGGAAGACCTGAATTCTGTAAATATATTTTGTTTTTGAATCTAAAAAAGTTCTGTCTCAAAACAACATTAAATAATGTTGAGAATTCTGTTTTTGTTGCTGGAAGAGTTTTTTGTTTTTCTAAGATGTTTTCAATTAGAGGTATACACTCTTCCGTAGGTATGTTAGGAAACATGTTGGAGACGTCGAAGGACACTAATTTAAAATTTTTATCAAAATCGATTTTTTCTAATTTTTGTATGAGTTCTAATGAGTTTTTCACACTATATTTTGGAGAGAAATGAGTATGTTCTTTGAAGGCTGTGTTGAGAAATTTTGAAAGTTTACAAGAAGGAGCTTTCGAAACGAGGCAACTGGTCTAATGGGTAGGCCGTCTTTGTGTACTTTAACAAGACCGAATAATTCGGGAGGTTCAGCACTCATTGGAATAACTTTTTTCTTTAGGTAAAAGGAATCCAACAATTCTGACGCTTGTTGTACGTTCGATTTAATTTGAGTTAAAAAGGACGTCGTGGGATCTTTTTGTAAAAGGGAAATATCTAATTTGGATAAGACCTCTTCCATTTTTCAATGTACTCTTCTTGCTTCAAACATACTAAAGTGTTTCCTTTGTCGGCTTTGGTTAGTACTAGGTTGTTATTTTTGACTTTCTCTTTTATGTTTTTAATGATTTTATATTCACGGTGTTTCCTTTCTCCAGTCGCTTCATTTCTTATGGTATTTGCCAGAATATGTTTACCTGTGTTCGGCTGTGCAATTATTTTTATATTTGTTGGATTGCAACTTCCAAGTGCACTCCCAAGATTTCCTTCTCATGTTTTTTTGTGAAATTGGGTGAATATTTCGGACCTTTATTCAAAATCTCATTTTCTTCTATATCAAAGTTGGTATTTGAAAGGTTCTTGAACCTTGGATAGAAGTCGTAAATTGGTTGTGTCACATGTGTAATGGTTGGTTTTTGTTGTTTCGCTGACAATATACTTATTTTCTTCTGTTGAGATTGACGTTTAGTGTATATAATTTTACTCACTTTTTCTCTCACTGTATCATCTAAAATATCGAACTCAATGGCTTGAAGATGGCGAAAAAGGTTAGTGTGAACAAGTTTCAGGTAGGATCTGCAGATATGTCGTTTTTTATGTAAGGAATTAATTTCTTCTCTTATCCACTGTTTTTGTACCATCTTCTTCAGTTTTTCGGTTAAACTATTATTGATGTTGAATTTAACTTTCACATAATTAGGCACTAAACTCATTTTTACACATTGTTTGTTGAACCAAATATTTTGCGCGGCTGTTCTTTGCTTTATATGTAATCTATAGTATAGATTCATCAAACATGCCCGACTAGCATTATTAATAAATTCGATGGACGATGAATCAACTCTGTGGTAGTTCATATTTATATTAAAAAAATTAAATAATAAGAAAATAACTTGTCTAAAAACCACAAAATGAAAATAACTTTTTATTCGACTAGTTTCGCCTGTTACAGCATTATCAAGACAGGGCTTTTTCGGTTCCTTTATCAAAACAAGACCTTATGGTAGAAATTGACGTGATTCGCGCGATAGGTATTAACAATGATTTTCCACTAAAAATAATAAATAGTTTAATTTCGAAAAAAGAGAAACATTTTATCAATTTGAAATTATATGGACCATACTGCAATAACAAAAATGTACAAAAGTTTGTGAGCATCCCTTATACGCACATCCCCTCTTCAAAGATCATTCAATTCTTTAAAAATAATAATTTGAATACTGCTTTTTCGAGTCACAGCAGATTAGATAGAATGATTTTTAATAACAAAATGTCAAAAGTCGATCCAATGAAGAGAACAGGAATTTATAGAATGGACTGTGAAGAATGTAATTCAACATATATAGGTCAGACCGGGAGATGTTTTGAAACCAGGCTAAAAGAACATCTAAAAAACGGACAATCAGCATTTAGGGAACATCTAGAGTCAAAAAAACATAACATCTCATCCTCTTTCAAACCAAAAATTCTTCATTACTGTGATAAAGGCATGATAATGAACTTCCTGGAAGCCATGGAAATAAACAAGATCCAAAAATCCATAATTACATTCTTCTTAATGACCAGTTAGAATTAAACCACTCCCCACTGTTAAATCTCTGATAACTTGGACCCATCGATTACATTTTACCACCCCCAGGTACCGAACCGAAATACTTATATATTTTCAAGCGATGTCTTTGCAATTATGTATTCAGTCTTGATAATGCTGTAACAGGCGAAACTAGTCGAATAAAAAGTTATTTTCATTTTGTGGTTTTTAGACAAGTTATTTTCTTATTATTTAATTTTTTTAATATAAATATGATCTACAACTGAGTTGATTCATCGTCCATCGAATTATTTATATATATATATATATATATATATATATATATATATATATATATATATACCTATATATATATATATATATATATATATATATATATATATATATATATATATATATATATATATATATATATATATATATATATATATATATATATATATATAAATATATATATATGTATATAATTATATAATTATTAGCAAAAACAGGCTTGTTGAATCTTGAAAAACTCGATTTGATTAAAAAGTTGACTTTCGTGGCGAAACGTTTTAAGATTCAGCAAGCCTGTTATTGCTAATAATTATCAAGGGATTTTATATATATATATATATATATATATATATATATATATATATATATATATATATATATATATATATATGAAAAACTTGGTTCTCGGAATGTACCGCGTAAAAGATTTGAAAAATCTCGACGTTTCGGCTCCTTTTGCGAAGCCATCCACACCCAATCAGAGTGCATCCCGCACTGATACCGTGCGTGAATACCCCATTGACGTCAATACTACGTCAATAACTACGTCAATGGACTACCCGCCCCCTTTCCCTATAAATACGGCCACGCGACGATCGGCCCGTCAGTTGACTCTGAAGAGTAGGCAGGTCGAGACTTCAGAGTTGACAGGAAGCAGTACGGTTGGTGGAGTAGGCAGGTTGAGACCACGCAATCGTATTATTTCTGATTCCTCCTAATTCGATTCGTGGAGTAGGCAGATTGAGGCCACGTATCTGAATTATTTCTCTTCTAATTCTCCTAAAGATGGCTTCGCAAAAGGAGCCGAAACGTCGCGATTTTTCAAATCTTTTACGCGGTTCATTCCGAGAACCAAGTTTTTCAAATACTTCCGACCGCGAAAATCTTTCTGAACATATATATATATATATATACCTTTATATATATATATATATATACATATATATATATATATATATATATATATATATATATATATATATATATATATATATATATATATACAAATATTGAGGATTTATTGCACATATTGAATACAGGTATTTTTCTATTCTGCCACACGTAACTTAGTGTTATATTGTTTTTTAACTATTGGATATTGTTCTATCATATTCTGCTGAATCATATTATGTTTTCTTCACTAACTGAAGTTTGCAGTTGAGCATAAATTCTTTTGATCTGAAATATACCATAGTAACACAGTATTGCATTTAAATATTATACAGATTGTACTGCTTGTTACCCATTGATGTTTTGAACTTTCAATGAACAGAAACAACTCAAAATCGATTTCGTTTCTACACGGAGTTAACTATTCAAAACTCCTAATTTTTTTCAAGGATATTTATATATGCAATACTTTGGTAATATGATGGCAAATTATCTATCTATTTTATTGAAACTTTCTTTTATAATATATATATATATATATATATATATATATATATATATATGTATATATATATATATATATATATATATATATATATATATATATATATATATGTATATATATATATATATATATGTATAGATATATATATATATATTATATATATATATATATATATATATATATATATATATATGAATTTCAAAGGTATTTTCATAAGAATAGCCTCGATGTATCAGCCAAATGATAAATCTTTGAACCATCTTCAATAAACTCAGTTTGTTTTCTTGTCCTTGGAGAAATTAATGATCATAGTACTAATAGTATTATTTTCGTAGACGCATTCCTCATTATTATGATTTTTTATCGAAAACATTGTCATTAGCACTGTATGATTTATCGAGATGTAATAGAGTAGTACAACAAAACAATTATCCAATTATTCGCTAGTGACAAAGCTTCCTGTAGCGATATCGTTTTTTATTCTGAACATTTCATGTTAAAGTATCAACATCAATTTGAAAATAAATTTAATCTATGAGTCATGATTCAATATTCAAATCTCAAATGTATATATTAATTTTCATTATGTTTTAAAACCTTCGGATGAAGTCAAACATGGTCCAGATGAAAACGTATTCATTAATTATTGTTGTTTGAAGTCTTCAAATTTCAATTATCCTCAATAATGCGAGTTGACTGCTGAGGATTCGATAAAAGAGAATACTGATCGTGAATGAAAACGGTATTCAAAAAAAATTTCAAAAAAAAATTTGCTACGTTCAGGATTTCCTGTTTTTAATGCAATTAGTTCCTGAGTACTTCGAAGATGGATTATATCATCAAGAGTACCTATAACTCTCAATTTATAATAATTTCTTGGTCGAATTATTAATTTATTGCAATATCTACGTTATCATCTCACTTGGTTCCAAGTGACTTGTAAGTTAATAATTGTATATCTTGACAACTTGGTTTTCATTTGTACTATTCACGAAAACTGGACAAGGAACAAGGTCTTTAGGTATACACTAAAATCAAACCAAAGACTGAATAACGAGATGAAATACATACCATATACTGAAGTTCAGTTAAATGAAATTGCTGTGGATTATAAAAGGGAATATGAGATTTTGAAAACTCAAATTGAATTGCTAAATGCCTTACTTAATGAAACTAAAAATAATAATCAGATTCTTATTGAAAACAACCGTTTATTGTTGGAGAATACTCAGCTCCTAAAAGAAAAAATCTGTGAAATAAGCCACACAAAAAATGATAAACAAATGATAAAAAATGCCTCCACAACAGAATCGAATGAGACTGTAAAAAGTAACACAGAAAATAATAACGATTCCGTCGAAGTAATCATTTCTAAGAGGTTAGAACACGGTAATGGGAAAAATAAACATATCAATGTCAACAAACTTGAACCAGCGAACTCAGATACTCTGACCACAGATTTCGAAAATCATAAACAAGGAAAAAGTAGAGGTTATGCTTCAGTAATTAAAGGATTTAAAGGTTTACAACCTGAATCCGATGCGATGCAAGTGGAATCACATTTGGAAGAAAAGTGGCAAGTTGTTTCAAATAAAAGGAAATCAACTTCTCAACCAGAAAAGACCAGGCTGCAACCAAAATCGGTTATTTGTAATGGAAACAGTGTTGTTGAGAGCCATAAAATCACTGGAGCTGTAAGACGCCGCTGGATGTACGTTGGAAAAATTTCTGGGCAAGAAGTTACAGTAGAGGATGTTAAAAACTATGTCTGCGAAATCAAGAAAAAAGGGGATGTAGTTGTCAAGAAATTGAATTCTAAAGGCAGGAACTCAGCATTTAGTGTTGGATTTAGTACCGAAGAGGATTATAAGGAGGCTTTCCAACCAGCTTTCTGGCCAAATGGTGTGCTTCTTAGAGAATTCAAGTTTGGAAATTTATTTTTTTGGGAGAAGAAGAAGGATACAGTGGTGAAATAAATGCTGCGCCTTCCTTACAGACTGATTTTGCAGCCTCGAAAAACCTTTGTATAATTCTTCAAAATGTTCAATCCATTGGTAATGTCCTTAATAAACTCCAATTGCTTGTTCAGCAACATAGTCCGGATATTCTAGCAATAACTGAACATTGGAAATCAAAAGAGGAATTAAAAAATCTGTCATATTGAAGGTTTCTACCTTGCAGCTAGTTTTTGTCGTGAAAAATTAAAACATGGTGGCACTGCCATTTACTGTAAATATTCAATTGTATGCAAAGAAAGGTCAGAATTTAAATCATTTAGCATCCCTAATGTTATTGAATGTTGTGCTGTCCAATTAACTCTCAGAAATTGTAAATATCTTATTGCTTGTATCTATAGGCCAAATACTCAACCGGTATGTAATGTTGAAGTTTTTCTTGAGAAACTCAGGATGATTCTTGAACGCTGTTATCATCAGAATACTAAATTCATTATCCCTGGTGATTTAAATGTAGATATTATTGTAGAAAATAGGGAATCACGAGATTTTTTGGCTCTGCTCGAGCAATTCAATGTTGAGATATCAAATTGGTTACCTACTCGGCCTTTCTCAGGTTCTTGCCTCGATAATATATTGACAAATGGGGATGGGTCATGTTCAATTATAGATTGCCATATCTCTGATCACATAGCACTGAAGTATGAAACTCTGAATATTGTTAACATACATTCTGCTGAAGATAAACTTTTTAAGAGACACATAAATGAAACTTCAATTGTTGGATTTCTATCTAGGCTGGCGGAAGTGGATTGGTCTGCTGTGTATGCGATAGGGGATGATCCAAATCAATTGTGGGATTATTTCTTTGCTGCTTATAAGAAGATATTTGATGACTGTTTTCCTAGAGTAAGGGTTAAGAATAAGATGACTCTCAAATCAATCAGAAACACGCCTCAAATTGTCTCTCTAAGAGAGCAGCTTGATATACTCCATGTCATGGCAACTGTTAATCCTGAACATAGGGTTGTATATAAAAATACCAAGAAACGATATGATCTGGCGATCACTGCTGCGCGAAAGGTCTGTTTTGAGAATTACTTATTAACTTCTCAGAATAGATCAAAAGCAGCATGGCAAATTATAAATATGTTGACTAACAAGAATATAAAGACTAAGGAGATGCCCATGAAACAAGGAAACCCAAAATCCCTTGTAGGAGAATTTAATTATTTTCTTTCAAATATAGCGTCTACGCTGGTGAAAAATCTACCTAAAGACGATGCGAGACCTGTAGACACAATACCACAACTTGAAAAATCATTTTTTGATTTCGATATTTCTGAATCGGAAGTCATATCTGTTGTTCAGTCTTTTAAAAATGTAAATTCGTATGGGCAGGATGAAATTCCTATGAAGGTGATAAAGAGATCTATTTCTTTAATTGCCGGTCCCCTTGCACATATTATGTACCGTTCTTTCACGGAGGGAATTTTCCCAGAAAATTTGAAAATGGCTGTTGTTAAACCAATGTTCAAATCTGGAGATCCCGAGGATCTGACTAATTATAGGCCAATCAGTATGCTAACAGCCTTCTCTAAGGTTTTCGAGAAGATTCTTGCCTCTAGGTTATTGGGATTTTTCGAGAGGTTTGGGGTGGTATCGAAGTATCAGCATGGCTTTACTAAGAACAAAAATACTGAGACAGCCATTTTTGAATTGATAAATGGTGTAATTATTGCATTGGAGAAGGGAGAAATTCCAATTGGCTTGTTTTTCGACCTGTCAAAGGCATTTGATTGTGTGGAGCATGTTCCATTGCTTCAACGATTAAATGCTTGTGGAATTAGAGACAAACAAGTAAATTTAATTTCAAGTTATCTCAGTAACAGAAAGCAAAAGGTTGTTCTGACGAATGAGGGAGTTTCTTACTTTTCAGAGGAAGAGGAAATTTGTATGGGAGTGCCTCAGGGTAGTATCCTGGGGCCTCTTTTGTTTGTTATATATATAAATTCTCTGGCTGCAGCTTGTTCTATAGAAAATTGTAAGCCAGTTATGTATGCAGATGATACAAATTTTTCAGTGAAATCAGCTGATATTGGAACTGCCTTCTCTATGTCAGGGATAATCTTGGAAAATATAAGACAATGGTGTAGTGTCAGCAAACTTGCACTTAATTTGAATAAATCTGAATCCATACTTTTCTCATCTGTTAGATCTAAGACTAGTCATCCCATTGTTATTAATAATAAGATTGATTTGATTCCTGTTATAGACTCCGTGAAGTTCCTTGGTATGGTTGTTGATAAACATCTAAAATGGGACTTGCACATACAACAAATGAGAAAAAAAATTAATACAATTGCTTATACCCTCTTTATGTTACGAGAGCAGGTCAACCTGAATGTGCTTAAAATCTTGTATTATAGTAATTATCAAGCGATTTTATCGTATGGTATTATTTTCTGGGGAGGCTCATCTTATATCCAGGAAATCTTTGTATCGCAAAAGTGGGTATTGAGAACAATTCTTATCCTACGTTACAGACAGTCATGTCGTGGACTATTTAGAGACAACAATATACTTACAGTATATGGTTTGTATATTTTTAAGCTGCTAGTATTTTTTCATAAGAATAAGTACTACTTTGAGGAATTTAGGAATACTAACAACTCAAGGCAGATAGTCCCTTATTTCTTTCCAAAACATAACTCAGCCTTTCGGGAGAAAAGCACAGAGTATTCAGCAATTAAATTCTTCAGCACTCTTACAAGGAATATACAATTAATTACTTCACATAGAGCCTTCAAGAAAAAAATTAACAAACTAATTTTGAACTGTGAACCATATAGTATCAAGGAGTTTATAGACTATTGTAAGTTATTTTAAGTGTAAATTTAAAAATTAGATTAAGCTTGTGTTTGAATTTAAATGTATTTTTGACTCGTCCCCATTTTTTGTCTATTCAGCCCTCCGTCTTTCTTGTGGTTGGAGGATAACATTTTTTGGACTCAATAAATATTATTATTATTATTATTATTATTATTATACAAGATATATTGTGGTGAATGTGTAACACTAAACAGTATTTACATGAAAAATTATACGAACATAAATATTCAACTAATGAAAAATCTACAGCTACAGTTGCAAAACACGCAATCGAGCAATTACATTTAGTTGATTTATATAACACCAAAATCATAAAAAGGAAAAAGAACCAACTAAAATTAGTGAAAAAGATTTCTGATACCTATTTCATATATATATATATATATATATATATATATATATATATATATATATATATATATATATATATATATACAGGGTGTCGCACCGGGAACTTAATCGATCGATATAGAACAAAGTACGGATCAGAAAATTTTGAAAATTTAGACGATTACTAATGTCGGTGTGGCCAATCCAACCAGAATAATTACAAGCAGCTGGCACTTCCGCTTATACCGGAAGTCGATACCAACTTGCTTATTTCAAATGGAACACCCTATATATTTTAGGGTTTTCGAAAAGAGCATAAAATTCTGAGTCGAAAATGTGAAGCATACCCTATGCCTAAACCTAGCCGTTCCAGAGATATTTGACATTTTATAGAAAATTTGACAGGTGCAACGGTTTATAAGAACCGGTATAACTTTCTTCCTGTAAAATATACTCATTTGCTTCTTGTCACATGAAAAGAACACAAAAAGAACTACTTTCTACAACTGAAACTAATTCAATAATATTATAACAAGTGTTCCGTTTG
Source organism: Cynegetis impunctata (assembly GCA_030704885.1). Taxonomy (NCBI): domain Eukaryota; kingdom Metazoa; phylum Arthropoda; class Insecta; order Coleoptera; family Coccinellidae; genus Cynegetis; species Cynegetis impunctata. Next base: position 110,981 of record JARQZK010002259.1, on the reverse strand, counting down.
TCGCGTTACATTTCGTCAACTTCAAACCGCGAAAACAACTTCTTGAAATATTTGTGATTTTATTAGAAATTCATGAATTGTTGTAATCATTTCATCAAAATAGCCATGATTACAAACAATCAGTCATTCTCTTATGTCAAAAAATTCCAGCACGTTTGAATTATACCAACGAAAACTTTTTAATTTATTTATTGTAATAACCTTTTTACTCGATATCCAGAAAAACGGAAAATAACACTGTAACATGCGTATTAACGAATTGAAGATATGGCATGAACTTAAATAGCAGATAAGGTCAATTTAAAATATTTCATTTTAATTTAATAAATTCCGCCCTCGGATTAGTTCCTCATGGGTAGCCCTTCTAATTGAATCCTGTGATATGTTTTGAAAGGCATTTCTTACTCTCTGCATACAATATTCAATGGTTGTTAATGGGCTCTCATAAACTTTATTTTTAATAGTTCCCCAAATAAAATAATCCATGAATTTCTAATAAAATCACAAATATTTCAAAAAGTTGTAACCTTAACCCCCACAATGCGTATTAACGAATTGAAGATATGGCATGAACTAAAATAGCAGATAAGATCAATTTAAAATATCAGAAAAAAGGGAATTCAATTTTACACAACTTGACGTAGAAGGGCTACCCATGAGGATCTAATCCGAAGGTGCGAAAAATGTGTCAAGGTTCGAGGGCGGAATTTATTAAATTAAAATGAAATATTTTAAATTGATCTTATCTGCTATTTTAGTTCATGCCATATCTTCAATTCGTTAATACGCATGTTACAGTGTTATTTTCCGTTTTTGTGGATATCGAGTACAAAGGTTATCACAATAAATAAATTAAAAAGTTTTCGTTGGTATAATTCAAACGTGCTGGAATTTTTTGACATAAGAGAATGACTGATTGTAATCGTGGCTATTTTGATGAAATGATTACAACAATTAATGAATTTCTAATAAAATCACAAATATTTCAAAAAGTTGTGAATTTAACCCCCACAATGCTACTATCAGAAAAAAGGGAATTCAATTTTACACAACTTGACGTAAAAAATACAGGGTGTTCCATTTGACCTTAACAAGTTTTCGCGGTTTGAAGTTGACGAAATGTAACGCGAAAAATGGAACACTTGGTATAATATTATTGAATTAGTTTCAGTTGTAGAACGTAGTTCTTCTTGTGTTCTTTTCATGTGACAAGAAGCAAATGAGTATATTTTACAGGAAGAAAGTTATACCGGTTCTTGTAAACCGTTGCACCTGCCAACGGCTAGGTTTAGGCATAGGGTGTTCTGTACATTTTCGACTCAGAATTTTATGCTCTTTTCGAAAACCCCAAAATATATAGGGTATTCCGTTTGAAATAAGCAAGTTGGTATCGACTTCCGGTATAAGCGGAAGTGCCAGCTGCTTGTAAATATTTTGGTTGGATTGGCCACACCGACATTAGTAATCGTCTAAATTTTCAAAATTTTCTGATCCGTACTTTGTTCTATATCGATCGATTCAGTTCCCGGTGCGACACCCTGTATATATATATATATATATATATATATATATATATATATATATATATATATATATATATATATATTTATATATTATATATTTATATATATATATATATATATATATATATATTTTATATATATATTTATATATATATATATATATATATATATATATATATAATATATATATATATATACATATATAATATATATTATATATATATATATATATATATTATATATATATATATATATATATATATATATATATATATAACTTTATATGTACCTATATATATATATATATATATATACTTATATATGTACCTATATATATATATATATATATATATATATATATATATATATATTTATATTCACAAAGTAATATTTCTTGGTGTAATGCAATTTATTGTCTACTGACGTTTCGACCATTTTGTGTTTCAAAATCCTTAAACGTAGATGATCAACAAACTAAAATAAAAACAATAAATAATAAAACATTCTCACTACACGTCAATCAGTTCTACAGAATTAGTTGACCCACCTTCTGTCTGTGATAATATATATTGTAAGAATGTTTGATTATTTATCCTTTATAGTCTAGTGGGTTGATCATCTACGTTTTGAAAAATTCCACAAAATGGTCGAAACGTCAATAGACAATAATTTGCATGATACCTAAATTGTGTCGATTAACGTGACCTAACACCAAAATATTATATCGTGAAAATACATATAGGTACATATAATAGGTCGAAGAAAAAAAAAAAATATATATATATATATATATATATATATATATATATATATATATATATATATATATATATATATATATATATAATATATATATATATATATATATATATATATATATATATATATATAATATAATATATATATATATATAATATATATATATATATATATATATATATATATATATATATATATATATATATATATATATAAAAATATATATATATATATATATATATATATATATAGATATATATATGAAAAATCTGGCTCCCGGAATGAACCGCGTAAAAGATCTGAAAAATCTCGACGTTTCGGCTCCTTTTGCGAAGCCATCTTCAGCAGAATTAGAAGGGAAATAATTCAGATACGTGGCCTCAATCTGCCTACTCCACGAATCGAATTAGGAGGAATCGGAAATAATACGATCGCGTGGTCTCAACCAGCCTACTCCACTAACCGTACTGCTTCCTGTCAACTCTGATGTCTCAACCTGCCTACTCTTCAGAGGCAACTGAAGATTGCTTCGCAAAAGGAGCCGAAACGTCGAGATTTTTCAGATCTTTTACGCGGTTCATTCCGGGAGCCATGTTTTTCAAATACTTCCGACCGCGGAAATCTTTCTGAACATATATATATATATATATATATATATATATATATATATATATATATATATATATGTATATATATATACAAATATATATATTTATATATATATATATATATATATATATATATATCAGCTATTTATCTCAAACATTTCATGAATTTATATAATAAAAATGAAAAATATTCTATAATTCATTTATTTATTTTAATGTATTTTGATACTTTATTATGAATTATTCTCAGGTATAGTCGATGCGAAAAGCTCTTGAAATTTTTATATCATAATTTATAGACAATATAGAATTGATACAGTTTTACAAAGAATAGCGGGACTACAAACGCGCCACGATTGTGGCCATGTTTGTGACTTCATAATGTTAAAGGAATTTCTCGATAGTTCAGTGTTAACAACTTCTACGTGTAAATTGACTGAAAATATCCAAAATTTAATCAAAAAAATTATATACAATAGCTACTTTTATTTGGTCATGTGTGATAAGGGCTAATTCCGATAATATACCTGATGTATAACATCTTGTGGCACATTTAAAAACATTTTTTAGTAGTTGCTCTTGTAGTATTCCTAGATAATGGTGCGAAACAAGCACGATAATTCTCAAAATATGACATTTTAGAAATTCATCAATATATTGATGATAACAACAAGATTTAATAGATTAAAAGCTAGAAAACTTTTTCAGCTGTGTGGTACGATTAGTAGAAATTAACATTGTGACGTATGACGCGCTTTAATTCGTTCAAGAACTGTTAAATTCCATTTAATATAACTTGTTAATTAGAGCAAAAAACTAAAAGTAATTTTTTTTAAAGACGCATAAGTATACGTCTTTCCTTTATCCACAAACTTTTTTTTTTCAAAAACTCAATTGCGTTAACTCGATTAATACTCTGTTATATTCCAAGATTACATCTAATAGTAAATATCTCTGTAGGCACTGACGTTTTTAGCCTTTACAGGATTTAGGACATTTCATAGCTTCGCAGACATAGTTAAATTTATATGAACACCAAGAATCATTCCAGACATAGTTCTGTTTACCAACTTTCCAAATTTCCAGGCAATGTTCAACAGCTAGATGATTATCAGGTTGGTTAGGCTGCCAATGGGTGAACGTTAATGGTTTTCCACTAGCCAACCAAATGAATTTTCCTTCCTCGTGTAGATCTGTTCCCGACGTCCATACATGTTCCACTCCGGTCACTGAAAGTAATTAATATGGTAAATTCAGGGACGAAATCTTTTTTCGAATTTTCTACATACATGATGAATATTTGAGACTCCTTCAAATTTTTGAAAAACGCTTGAGCACTAGAGCTCTATTACAAAGGTCCTATTTTTTACTATGTGCATTAGTGCATTGCGTTACGATGCGATTCAAATGGAATAAATTATGATTTGGTAACACGCTTTAACAGCAAACCGAAATGAAAATTAGAACTCTCTAGAATTCATTCTAGAGAAAAAACTCTATCGCAGCGAGCTGCATTAGAAAAGCAGGTTTTCATAACGTATCCAGTTTTAAAAATCTTTTCATTCAGTTATGATTTTTGTTCCAAATCCTAAAAACAAAAATTGCGCCTTCTATAGTGTGAAAAATATTCATTTGCTCTTTCGGGGGGTCAACCCCCCAACCAATTTATTTCGAAATAAATACTATCCAAGATATCATACAAAACTACCTACATACAAAGTTTTAACCCTTTGCTCCCAAAATTGCGCCTTCTATCGCGTAAACAAGATTAATTTCCTCTCCTAGGAGGTCGACACCCCACGCAACTCGTACCAAAATCAATCCTATCCAATATATCATAGGAAACTACCTATTCAAATTTTCAATCTTATTGCTCCAAAATTACGCCCTTAGTTGTGTAAAGAAGTTTTATTTCCTCCCCCGAGGGGTCAACCCCCCAACCAATTCGAACCAAAACCAATCTCATACAAGATATCATACAAAACTACCTAGATACGAACTTTCAATCATATTGCTTCAAAAGTGCGCCTTCTGTGGTGTAAACAAGATTTATTTTCCCCCTGGGGGGTCAACCCCCTAACCAATTCGAACCAAAACCAATTCCTTCTAAGATATCATAGAAATCTACCAATTTAAAATTTTTCAATCCTTTTGCTCAAAAATTGCGCCCTTCATCGTGTAAACAACATTCATCTTTCTCTCAGGGGGTCTACCCCCCAACAAATTCGAACCAAAACTGATTTCGTCCAAGATATCATACGAAACTAATCATTTACAAAGTGTCAACCCTATTGCTTCTGGGGGGGGTGGGGGGGGGGGGGGGTGGGGGGGGGGGGGGGTGGGGGGGGGGGGGGGTGGGGGGGGGGGGGGGTGGGGGGGGGGGGGGGTGGGGGGGGGACTCAAAAATTTTTTGTCTTTCGCCATAAGTTTTACCAATTCCTTTTCAATAGACAAAAAACTAATATTTTTCAAACGATCCTGGCTCATTTAATTACTTAAATAAGTTTTATTCTCTTAAGAGTGGAAAACGAGCGCTCTACGGAAGCCGATGGTACGGGATAAAAACAATTAACATAAGAGTTTATAAACTTGGGGTAAATCTTGATTCAAATCATTATCAAAAAGGTATTTAATAGTCATCACATGATTCTCATTTTGCCCCAAAATTTCATTGTCACTATAAACAACACACAGTTCACTTTTTAGGGCCACCTTATCAAAAAAAGTGTATTTTTGACATAAATTTTTCCAAAAGGTTATCTGGAAAATTAGCCGAAAATCCGGTAAACAAATTTTTATTGAGTAATTCGAAGAAATGCAGTTCTTTCAAATCAGAGAACCTTATTTCTATTTGACCCCTAATAGTATCCAAAATTTCATAAAATATTTGCTTATAGTGAAGCTCTATATCTGCGAAACTGAATTTCTTTCGTTTTGGGCTAAATTGAGTCGTATCATCAGTCGTTTGAAATACAGATAATAGTTTTTTGAAATAAACTTCTGCACGAAATTCTGAAATTTTCTCCAAAAGAAACTTGAGCCGATTTCGTGAGTAAATCACATCTGAAAACTTGTGCTGTAAGATTTGAAAAACTATTTCTGTTTGTTCAAAAATTAATCTAAAGATGTTTAAAAAATATATAAATTCTTTATCTTGTAAGTAAGATATTAATCCGCGTGCGGTATTTAAAGTTACTTTATCGGTGAAAATTTTCTCACTTCAACTATAGAATTAAGAGCCTCTAAAATTTTATCCTTATTATTGTGTATAGTAAAGATAGCTCTTGAAGTAAAATTCCACCTAGTTGGTGCGTTACTTGGAATTCTGTTACCTACTATTGCATCTAGAAATTTTGTGCGCGTTGTTTGATTTTGAAAAAAATGTTGAAAATGCAGATAAATTTGAAAAAAAAAAATTCTCACATGCCTCATGGAACTACCAGCGATACTTAAAACCAAATTCAGGTTATGTGCATAACAATGTGTAAAAATAGCTTGAGGAGCAACAGATTTAATTTTTGTTTGTAGACCGTTTAAATGGCCAGCCATAACCGCTGCGCCGTCATAGGTTTGTGCTATAAGTTTAGATTGAAAATTAAACTTCGAAAATTTCTCATTTAAAAAATCGAATAAATCGTTGGCAGACCTTCCAGAACTGACATCATGAAAACCTAAAAATCTCTCAAATAATGTTCCATCTTTTACGAACCTGCATATTATCGACAACTGCGATTTACAGCTAATGTCAGTTGTCTCATCTACTTGCCAGGAAAAAAAATTAACATTTTTAAGTTCATTTTCGATAAAAGTTTCCAAAACATAGGAAGCATAGTTTATAATTTCGTTTTGAGTTGTTTTTGAGGTTCCGGAGAAAACTGTAGCGTTGTTAATGAAATTATACAGCTTTTCGTCATATTTGCAAAATAGATCAAGGAGTTCTTTAAAATTTCCCTTATTGCTAGATTCGTCTGTTTCATCTTGTCCCCTAATCGCTATATCTTGGCGACATAAAAATAATATAATGTCGACCAGTTTCTCCAATATTTCTCTGTTTTCCTTAACTTTTTCGTTGTATTTTTCTAACTCTTGAACACGTGCTGTATCAATAACATTAATAATGTTTTTTTTTCCAAACATTTTAAATTTGATCCGCGACACGACATGTTCCTGGGATTTTTCGTGCCTTTCCAAAGAACGTGATAAATTTTTTAAATCGTCAAATCCTAAGCGGCCCCAAACAGAGACATTTTCACTAGTAAAAAGTAAACACTGCCAACAAAATAATTTATTTTTTACCTGTGATCCGGTTAGGCAAGGATTCCTCTCGTTACTCTTTGTATTGAAACCGCGGTTTTGTTTTCTGTTACGTTGCACCAAATTCTTCAATTCAGGGGTAGGTCTCACTGTTTTTATCAAAACTTTATCCTCATAACTTAGAGCACTAAAGTTATGGGATAACAAATATTCCACTAAGTCACCATTGAAATTTTTGAAATTAACTTCAGATTCAGTAATGAAACTCATTTTTACACAATACGCGAACTCTTTCTGGCGGCCATTAGCGAATTACGACACATTACGATTTCCAACGAAATTGACTCGATGTCAGGCGAAATTCTATAATTGTGATTGGCCGAAACTGGGTTCCTATCCGTGTTGCTATTTACATGTGTTTTGCTTTACTATTGCAATACAGTATTCTGTTTTTGAGTGGTGTGAGTTTGCTTTTCTGTGACAGGCATAATGAACGTTGAGAATATACCTTTCGTCCTTTCTAAGCTTTCCGCAGCGTTGCCACAAATCTTGAAATAAATGAAATGCAGTAAATGTAAATACCTTCTATCTTAATTAATAAATTATATTATATAATGTAGGTTGAAAGGAAGGTAGGTGCATAAAATAATATGATTTTGATTAATATGAATATGCTGAATGCTGACTAGTCAATATAATATATATATTAGTGATACACGGAATATTTTTGAGGAGGCTTAGCCTCCTTTGACTAGCCGCCCCTGATATATATATATATATATATATATATATATATATATATATATATATATATATATATATATATATATATATATATATATGATGGTAATCCAACCTTATGTAAAGTAAACTCACCAACCTGTAGCTATTCTTATTTAAACGTGGCAAAAGAAATTCTTTCACGGCTTTGAAATGGTAAACTTACGGCAAAGGATGTCGGTGTTCGAATTTCAAAATATATATAGGGTGGTGATTTGACTTTTGTAAAGTTAGCTCACCACCCTGTAGCTAATTTAAATTGAGCGCGGCAAAAAAAACTTCTTTCACGGCTTTGAAACGGCAAACGTACGGTAAACGATGCCGTTGTTCGAATTTCAAAATTTTATACAGGGTGGTGATTTGACTTTTGTGAAAGTAGAAGTGATTCACCCAAAGCCATTAAATTTGATTGATGATGACAGCTCAAGGTCATAAATCATGGCCGGTCTATTGTTATGTCAGGTGTTCCTTTTGTTATACCAGCTCTATTGTTATACACGTCAGGACAGGTCTATTGTTAGGGCAGGTGTGCAGCTCTATTGTTATGCGCGGTCTATTGTTAGACAGGGGTGTATTAACTTATGATTGATGGTGACAGGGGGCCGTGGGAATTGAATGTTTCTTTACAAATTTAGGCCAAAATTCGTATTTCTTTACAAAATCGTATGATTTCATAGAAACCCGTCGCTGGCATTAGATAAATTATTCAACGTGGGTGGGCAGGTATTTCTAAGAAAACACACACACAAACGGTTGACGCGAGGGGTTCACGAATATTTCTTTACAAAATCGTATGAATTCATAGAAATCCATTGCTGGCATTAGATGAGTTATTCAACGTGGGTGAGCAGGTAATATTTCTTTACAAAATCTAGGGACCGTGTGACTTCATAGAATTCCGGGGGTAGAGATTGAATAATTTATGGAAATTTTTCATATAAGATTCACACATTTTTTTATGGAAAAACAAAATAACTTAAGTAACTTTTTTCCTATAAGATGCAGAAATCCATCAGATCAATCAGATTTCATTTCTTTGATTAGGCAGAATGCGAAATTTTTTATTATAGATCTCATATTTTCTTTTTTTCCTGTTTATTTTTATGTATACATTTGTACATATATTCAATTTCGTGAGATTGAATAATTTATTGAACTTTTTTTCATATAAGATTCACAAATTTTTTTATGGAAGAACAAAATAACTTAAGTAACTCTTTTTCTATAAAATGCATGAAATTCATCAGATCAATCAGATTTTATTTCTTTGATTGGGCAGAATGCGAAATTTTTTATTATAGATCTCATATTTTCTTTTTCTGTTCAATTTTATGTATACCACAAACTGCAATTTGCGCAGATAAAAAAATGTCATTTACCTGGAATGAAAAAATATTTTTCCTTCAAATAATCAAAGCAAAAAGTTTAATTATTCTCTCTCTTAGTTGGAAATATCAAAATATTTCTAAAACTTCATCTATGTAAATAAAACTAAATTCACTTTCTCTTTTTACAACCGGGATTACACAGTTACATCCAACGAAATTAATTGCTGGTTTCCCTAAATGAAATAAAGATATCCGATAATTATAAACATACAATACAATAGTACCTAGTCCTCCAAAATGAAATTGATGCAGTTCATATTGGCCAAACCGATAAACTCATCAATAGAAATTATAAAAACTTATTGAATCAAATCTCAGATCAGAGAATACTTATTAGGTATTATATGAATAAAAATAATTTATTGAATATATGATTCCTGCATTCATTGTGTAAACGATTTGTCCATGCATTCAATTTGGTGAACATCGAAATTAAATAACTTATGCAATTTTTATAAGATTCATGAAATTTTTTCATGAAGAACAAAATAACTTAGGGAACTTTATTACAGAAAATTTATTTATCTAATTACAAGCCTTTTTATTTGAAATACTAAATTATTAAAAAAATGTCAAATCTTTACAGATGTAATTACGAACAAAGATCAGAGAATACTTATTAGGTATTATATGAATAAAAATAATTTATTGAATATATGATTTCTGCATTCATTGTGTAAACGATTTGTCCATGCATTCAATTTGGGGAACATCGAAATTAAATAACTTATGCAATTTTTATAAGATTCATGAAATTTTTTCATGAAGAACAAAATAACTTAGGGAACTTTATTACAGAAAATTTATTTATCTAATTACAAATCTTTTCATTTGAAACACTAAATTATTAAAAAAATGTCAAATCTTTACAGATTTAATTACGAACAAAGATCAGACAACACTTATTAGGTATCATATGAATGAAAATAATTTATTGAATATATGATTCCTGCATTCATTGTGTAAATGATTTGTCCATGCATTCAATTTGGCGAACATTGGAATTAAATAACTTATGCAATTTTTATAAGATTCATGAAATTTTTTCATGAAGAACAAAATAACTTAGGGAACTTTAGTACAGAAAATTTATTCTTCTAATTACAAACCTTCTTATCTGAAACACTAAGTTATTAAAAAAATGTAATTTGAACATTCATTTACATGCATTATAACAGGTCCCTCATACCAGGGGAAAAAAGGGTACACGTCTAAAGTTTTAAAAAACCTAAATCACATGTGTGATAAATCAGATGTAAATATCGTATATTATTACGATGAATGACGGACAGCTTTTTGAATAAGAAAAACTTTTCATATAAAATATAGACAAAATCTCCTAGTGTTTGAAAATTATGATGCTAATACCATACTTTAGAATGTTTCACTGTAGAAATAGAAAGAAATAATAATAACACTGTCTTGAAATTGCCTATTGGTTTGAAATATGGAATAAGAGATTACTTTTCATATATAAATAATAGTATTTGAATTTAGAACTATGCAAATGAAAAAACGCTATATAAAATGTAGCTAAAGAATAATCAAATACAATATAAACAAATAATTTTTTTAAATCTTGTGTACTAGAACTGCTTTTTTTTTAAGAAACTCTGGGTGATTAGAAATAAATAAAACGTACTTTCTTATTATTTCATGAAATATCGAGCGAACATAAATGTTAAACTTTTTCACTGTACGCCACTGGCAATTCGAATAAAATCATTAGTACACTCGATGAATTATTTTTGGGTTGAATTCCCTTGGGGAGTTATTTGGGTCTTCTTTTTTCGAATTACATAACTTGCTTGTGAAACATAAAACTACTTTTTGAAAGATATGAAACTTTATTACCAAATTTGGCAGAAAGTTCATAAAATATATTTCACAACTTGAAAAGTTGGGTAGGCTATCGAAATTTTCAAGAAACAGATGTCTTTTATTATATTGTACAGAATAAATTTTAAATTCTGGTTGCTACACTAAATGATAATTTTGATAACATGCTATTTTTTCTAGGGATCTGAAATTCGTTCACAAAACTCTTGAATTTTTAGGAAGTTTTTCCCGTTGACCGCAAAAACTGTTGAAAAACATTTTCCGAAATATCATTACATACCTTTGAAAGTACTATTCCATATATTTAGTTTTGATCATTACTACAATTAGATGACCAACAGCTATTTTCTAGTTTTAATTTCAAAAATTGAATTTACGTATTCTGTAAATAACCCGTCCTTTAGTTTCTTGAAAAATCAAAATTGATATGATTGAAACTTTTTTCGTATACATGAAACGGTTCGAATGCTTAAGTAGACTTTATGGAACTTTTTTCATATAAGATTCACAAAATTTTTATGGAAAAACAAAATAACTTTGCATGCAATAAGATGCCTGAAATTTTTTTCATCAGATTTTATTTCTTACGACTTTCTCAGGGAACGCATTCATAAGTGGAAAAATTTTGAATTTGTATTATTTTATCATTGACAGTTTACACTCGATCTAAGTTATATTTGATAAACTCACTAGATCGTATACTAATCGGTGAAAAATGTTAGTATGTTTCTTTGCTCTTATTGGTGGTTTCTGATGATGCCGTCCTCGTTGAATACGCTGAATGTTCACCTGTTGTGCTTCCAAGTTGGTTGAGGTGAAGTGGGGGGAGTCTCTATGAACCAACCTTACCACTTTCGACTAGATATGCACGTTTCTGGTCGATCACAATAATAAAACACTTGCACGTTATCGATTAATGTTCACTGGTCCGAATTTATTCGGATTTATTGATCAATATCCGTATCGATGGACCAAATGTTAAGCGTTATAGAGTTGTGGACTGTATATGTACGTTTTTTATAGATAAACAGCGTGATGTATTTAGCTATATATTTTACGTTAAAATTGAGATGATATACACAAGGGTGACTATTTGCAATAGAATGTTCTTTGTTACTGTCTCTTGGCGTCTCTCGTTCGTATTTTCGCTACCTGTCCCTACTATCGCCCACCCTAAAAACATGACTATAGCAGGTATGATACAGAGGCACAACATGCCGAACCTTTAAATTATTAGAACGCGAACAATAGAAATTATAAAAACTTATTGAATAAAATCTTTCCAGATGCAATTACGGACAAAGATCTGAAATTTCACAGAATTTATTAGGTATTAAATGAATAAAAATAATTAATTGGATATATGATTCCGGCATTCATTGTATAAATGATTCGTCCATGCAATCAATTTGGTGAAAATTGAAATTAAACAACTTAGGCAATTTTTCATAAGATTCATAAAAAATTTCATGGAAATTCTTTCCTATAAGATTCATAAAGTGTTTTCACAAAGTTTTATTTCTTGCGACTTAATTTAATTACTCAGGGAACGCATTCATAAGTGAAAAATGTTGGATTTGTATTATTTCATCATTGACAGTTTACACTTGATCATTGAGTTAAGTTATATTTGATAAACTCACCAGAGCGTACGCTAATATAATATGAAAAATTGTAGTATTTTTCTTCGATCTCGTTGAAGATATGAATAAGCATCCAAAAGATTCTGGTAAAATAAAATCTGATCAAATCGAGTGGTGAATATTATTTTAATAATACGCTAATCTCTTCCTGGTGGAATATGAACTGATTAATGTTTCATGGAACTTGAAGAAAACACCCTGCAAAAGTTTGACAAAATATGGAAATTTGATAAAATTTAGTTAACAATTTTTTGCGTTCTAAGTTCCCATTCAAAAATATTTTTAAGATTTTCCAGCATCACAATCATTGCAACAGGTTTTTGTTTTGATATGCGACACTTTTTGCCCTGCATCGCATACTGCATCAATTACCTTCCACTGACGATTACTCAGATTCTTGAAGAAGTCCGAGGACTCGTTCTTCTCTTCTTCAGCGAGAATATCTAACTCATCCTGAGTTAGATATTCCCTAATGTGCTTCATGTAGGCACCATGATTGTTTTTCTCCAATTGTATTATGACCTCCGCCATTGTTAGTTGGCCCTCTATGAATTTTGTACAGATTTCGGCACTTGACCAGTATTCGTCAGCCTTCTTCTCTGCACTCACAGGATCAATATAATCTGTATTGTATATGGATGCGTGATTCGCATCCCAGCTTAGATGCACAAATAAGTGCTATAAATACAGCACTCCACTTTCGCGATCTAAAATATCCGAGGAGTAGTTGCATCCGAACATTTTTCAGCAGATTTTCAAGAATTTGTCTGAACTAAACAGAATGATAACCAAAACTATTCACACTGTGTTTATATAATAGCTATCCCTACCCCCGGAATTCTATGAAGTCACACGGTCCCTAGATTTTGTAAAGAAATATTACCTGCTCACCCACGTTGAATAACTCATCTAATGCCAGCAATGGATTTCTATAAATTCATACGATTTTGTAAAGAAATATTCGTGGACCCCTCGCGTCAACCGTTTGTGTGTGTGTTTTCTTAGAAATACCTGCCCACCCACGTTGAATAATTTATTTAATGCCAGCGATGGGTTTCTATGAAATCATACGATTTTGTAAAGAAATACGAATTTTGGCCTAAATTTGTAAAGAATTATTCAATTCCCACGGTCCCCCTGTCACCATCAATCATTAGTTAATACACCCATGTCTAACAATAGACCGCGCATAACAATAGAGCTGCACACCTGCCCTAACAATAGACCTGTCCTGACGTGTATAACAATAGACCTGGTATAACAAAAGGAACACCTGGCATAACAATAGACCGGCCATGATTTATGACCTTGAGCTGTCACCATCAATCAAATTTAATGGATTTGGGTGAATCACTTCTACTTGTGAAGTTAGCTCACCACCCTGTAGCTAATTCAAAGTGAGCGCGGCAAAAAAACTTCTTTCACGGCTTTGAATCGGCAAACGTACGGCAAACGATACTGTTGTTAGAATTTCAAAATTTATACTGGGTGGTGATTTGACTTTTGTAAAGTTAGCTCACCACCTTATATCTATTTCAAATTGAGCGCGGCAAAAGAAATTCTTTCACGGCTTTAAAACGGCCAACGTACGGCAAACGATGTCGTCGTTTGAATTTCAAAATATTTATATTTACATAGGGTGGTGAGCTAACTTTATGTAAAGTTAGCGCATCACCCTGTAACTTTTTTAAATGAAGCGCGGCAAAAGGAATTCTTTCACGGCTTTGAAGCGGCAAACGTACGGCAAACGATGCCGTTTTTCTAATTTCCGAATTCAAAATTTGGTGAGCTAACTTTATGTATCTGAGAAATAGCGATTTGTATCTCTTATATTCATAACAACACCAATCATGTGCATTATCATGAAATACTTGATTCTTGTTTTGTTCTATATGTTATATATTATATATATATATATATATATATATATATATATATATATATATATATATATATATATATATATATATATATATATATATATATATATATATATATATATATATATTAATATATAATATATATATATAATATATTATATATATATATATATATATATATATATATATATATATATATATATATATATATGGAAAACAGAATTCTTCGTGTAACGACACACGTTCGTGGCAATAAAATGAAGTGTGACTAGGACATTTATTTGAAAACTAATCAAACAAACCTCCTAGCGGAGCTGGTCATATAAGAGTTCACGAAGCATCGAAATATCAACATCTACCACAGACGGTAATTGTTCGAAATGTTAATTAATTAATATATAATATATATATATTTATATATATATATATATATATATATATATATATATATATATATATATATATATATATATGTAGATAAATACTATTAATATATATATATATATATATATTAATTATATATATATATATATTCTATATATATATATATATATATATATATATATATATATATATATATATATATAATATATATATATATATATATATATATTATATATATATATGATATACATATTAATATATATATATTATATATATATTATATATATATATATATATAATATATATAGATATATATATATATATATATATAATATATATATATATATATATAGCTATATATATATAGCTATATATATATATATATATATTATAGCTATATATATATAGCTATCGTATATATTATATATATATATATATATATATATATATATATATATATATATATATATGGCGCCAAGCATCTGCGTTATCATGAAATACTTCAGAATGCGAGATTCAAACATATCGGTGTAAATTAATTGTTTTCATTTTCATAACAATTTACTACTACAACGATTCTTAACCTATGAGGCGCTTGGTAATGAAAAGGGGGGGGGCGAGCATATCCGAGAGAGAATAATATACTTATATAAAAATTAATTAACTTAGTGAATATTACTGCAGTTGGAGATCGTTACGACCAGTTAATACCACTAAAACAAAGTTCTTATAATATCAAAAATCCCAGAGCCACCAATAAATATAAGTATTTATAGAAAACGAATAGAAGTGTTAAAAAAGTTGAGAGGTGTCAAGGGACACCCGGATGGAACGAAGTTCCTTTCGATTAATTAGTGAAGGAATTGTAATAAAATTGCTGGTTGATTTTTATTTTAGTACATAAAAGTATTTAGGAGATTTAGTTTTATAGAGAATAACAAATAACATAAACTTAAATAATCAATTTTGAATTTTGGGGCTAGGAGCTCTTACGAGATTGTAAATGAAAAAATGAAAAAAGCCAGGAGTCACCTCTGGGATTTGAACCCAGAAATACGACACACCTGGGTTCGGTACTTAGACCACCTGGTCGTCAACGATATGTAATTTATTAGACGCAAGAGTGATAATAACGAGAGCATAACGTATCGTTACGCTATATAATTGAATATAAACCTACAATACGTAGTCATTATTTTATGGAACAAATTTGTAAAGCTTTATCTTTTCATTTTCATTATGCCATATCTGATTCCTGTCGTAATGTGTTCTTTTATACATATAACTTATACACAATTATTTCAATGTTTCACATCAATGCATTGGCGACGTAGCGGAGTGGGATCAGAAAGGGACGGGATGAGAGAACGGAAAAGGGAGAAAACGGCGTGTGCGCGCAAAAAAGTGTCGGTACAACTTTTGGTCTAAATTTATTCCGTATAGCCCCCTTTCGCAACGCGCGATAAGGAACTTCGTTCCAAATATTTGGATACATGGATTAGCAGCAATTTAGATCCAGAAGTAGAAATTAGATCCAGGATCGAGCAAGCAAGAGCAGATTTAACAGGATGCGGTCAGTTCTGTGTAATTCCACCATGAGTCTGAGTCTTAGATGTCGATTTGTGAGGTGTCATGTATACTCAGTTTTGTTGTGTGGATGTGAAGTATGGACTCTGAAGGTTAACACCATTAACAGAATAGAAGCCCTAGAGATGTGGATGTTTCACAGACTTCTCAAAATATCTTGGACCGCGCATGTCACAAACGAGGAGGCGCTGAGGCGAACGCAGTGCGAGAGAGAATTAATACACGTAGTCAAAAAACGAAAGACAGCCTTTCTGGGTCATGTAATGCGTGGAAGTATATATAAACTCCTAAAATTGGTAATGAAAAGAAACTTTGAGGGTAAGCGAGGCATAGGTAGAAAAAAACATTCGCGGTTAAAAAAACATCGGAGACTGGACAGGTATGGATGCTCACTCCTTATTTCAAACTGCCCAAGATCATAAAACTTTCGCCGAGATTGTTGCCAACCTTCAATGATGAAGACGACACTCTAAGAAGAAGAGTGAAAGACAAGCACACACACATACAAAACAAAATATATTTCGTTTCGAATTAAATTGAAACAATTTACCGAATGAAAACGTTCTCAATAAAAATTTACTGAATAAAGGACAAATTTAATAATTATTAGTGGCATGCTTGAGCCTGTCTTGCGGATCATAGTTTTCCGAAAGAAGATTCAAAATTAGAAATGGTCCGACTCATTTTTTTATATTTAACTGAGATCTTGCAGAAAACTAATCATCTACTCTTGCCAAAATTCCATGAGTGATTCAAGAATAAATTGTCTTTTGATTTCGCCACTTATGGTGACATCTATGAAAGGTTTCTTCCTTCCAATTGAAAGGAATATTATGAAATCGATCCCTACACACTCGTAACATGTAATTTGTAAGGTTTATATTAAAGGCCGTAGATTAGGTTTTGTGTCCAAAAACTCTAAATAAACTATTATTATCTTGATTTTATTGTATAAATTATGATTGAAAATTGGGTTTTGAATTCTCAAAGGTTGCGAAATGCTGTCCTACTATTTTTTTTTATGAGTATATATATTAAGAGCTTTTGGAATTGAAAGTATTATCATTTTCTTTATGTTTCCTAGATTCAATCCTATTTCATATTTTCACAGAATTCAATCAATCCTCTGCTTCTATCGTAGACAGTTCATTTGTGACTGTCCATTCCCTTCTATTATTGTCCTATTTTTTTCTCATGGAATAAAATAAATAATGATAGGTTGACATATATCCAAGTCACACTTTCTGATACATGATATACTTATGCAGTTAGAACCCTATATTGTTTAGGAGTATAGTGGCAAACTTGTAATCATGTGGAATTTTGACACTATTTATGCATCAGTTTGTTGCAATGTTACTGTTGTATTGGGATGAATTTGAAATAAAGAATATATATATATATATATATATATATATATATATATATATATATATATATAGTATATATATGTATAATATATATATATATATATATATATTATATATATATATATATGTATATAATATATATATATATATATATAATATATATATATATATATATATATATATATAAGACAACAACAAAATTCGAACATCATGATTTATGAGGTCTGAAACAGATATAAAAACCATTTCCGCACCGGACAATAAACTATGGATACCCTGCAGCCTGCAATAGTCTTGTATTTCCGGGAAAAGTAAAATAATGATAGGTTGACATATATCCAAGTCACACTTTCCCTTTACCGTTCAAATGAATTGTTCAAACTAATCTTCTGAAGAATTTTATTAATATTGTGGATGATAACCCGACCAAATTTCATCAAGCAAAATCAAACTTTTATTGCGATAGTTATATAGATATTTAAGTAGCATGATACTTCCGTTGTAATTATCGAAGTAAATAGTAATATAGTCGTTTTATATTTTATAAATAGGCTCCACCATTTCCATTGAAGTATGTATTATATATATATATATATATATATATATATATTATATATATATATATATATATATATATATATATATATATATATATATATATATATATATATATATATATATATATATTTATATATATATATATATTATATTATATATATAGATATATATATATATATATATATATATATATATATATATATATATATATATATATTTATATATATAATTGTATATATATATATATATATATATATATATATATATATATATATATATATAAAGATATATATACATATAAATATATATGATTTCTGTTTTCTAGATTAAAAATTCGTTCACATATATGTATATAAGTTGCTTTATTTTTTTCGTGAAAGTCATTATTATTCGAAGAATGCAAATTGAAAAATTGTTATGGAAAGTTGTGGCCTTTAACAAATATTTTTACTGATCTTCTATTTATTTAGGCGGTAATATTTTTTTCTGAATATTTCTTTTAATTTTACTGCAGATTGAAATAGTAAGTTACCTTGTCTGTAGAAAAATAATAATATGAATTTCCAAGCTTCATAAGTTTCAGTTCAGTAGTCAAATTAGGATCTATGGTTGTAACTCCATCATTTATTTCTTTTGTGCCCAGAGGATTTGGAGTTTCTGGGATAAATCCACTACCTAGAAATTCTCTCATAAAAAAAAATTGCGTTTTGAATTAATATTCTCACCTCCTCTAACGTCTCTGAAGTGACGAAATGATGTTGAAAAATTCTGGTCAGTTTCGTCCTTTTTGGTGGAGTCACATCCTGCGCAGATGATGATTAACCAATCAAATTAATCTGAATTACTTTTTTAATTATCAGTAGAATTTTAATTCGCTATAAGACACTGAACTTCATATAAAATGTTCAATCCAGTTCTGTTGAAAAATTAATCTCCTATCATTTGTGATAATTTTTTCCTAGGTCTGGATATTTCCATCTCAGCCCAGTTAGAATATTCACCTCAAATTTGATTGAAGCATGTCCAAAACAGAACTTTTACTGCAATGTGTCCTATTGTATAAAAAAACTCTTATGAACAAATGCGTTGTTCATAGGCAATTGACAAATAAATTTCATAATTAATAATTTTTTTTATTTTGCAACTACGTAAATTATTAACAAAATACTGAAAAATGAAATTTCTCTAATTTTTTAACGGTGATCTATTTAGAAGCCTTTCAAAACTAGCTCCAAAGAAAAATCTCATATTCACAGTTTTACAATAATTATCACACTTGCAATGTTATTGTTCAAGCAGCAAAAAATTATTAATTTACTATTGTATAACTAATTGAAAATTCGCGATAAAATTTTTTTGCCACCGAGTTATTCTTCATTTAACTCTCCAGTTAGTGCCTCAATTTTTTCATTCCTCAATTTTCTTATTCAATATGATTAAATAATAATTATTGTTACAGTGTCCTAAATGGTCGTGTTTTGCGCAAGCCAGATTAGCTGTTTTCGGCCGTATGTTCACCCCTCTGAGAAAATTATAATTACTGATCCTACAGTTCCGGCAACTTTCTTTTGGGAAATTTCCCTCTCATTTCGATGCAGTTTCCGAATATAAGAAACGGTTCTTTGAAATTATTAAAAATTTGATTTTTTTATTTTGCAACTATGTAAATTGTTAGTAAAAAACAGACAAGTTGAAATTTTTCAACTTCCTCAATGAGGATCTGTTCTGAAGCCTTTCAAAAATAGCTCCAAGAAAGAAAATAAATCTCTATAGTTGGACAGTTATAACACAAATTTTCATGTTCAAACCCAAAAAAATTGATAATTAACAATTGCATAACTAACTAAAAAATCGTGATAAATTTTTGCCACCGAATTATTATTCTCTCATCTATCCAGTACCTGAGCGCCTCAGTTTTTTTGTACGTAAATTTTTGTATTTAATATGGTTGAATAATGGTAACTGTTAAAGTGTTTAAAATGGGCTTGGCTTGCGTAAGTCAGATTACCCATTTTCGGTCGTATTTTTACCCCTGTGAGAAAATTATGAATTTTTATCCTACAGTTCCAAAAGTTAAGATTTTATTATAGGCAAATTTCTCCTCTTTTAGATTTTTTTTTAGATACCAAAAATCTCAATTGGTTTTTGAGTTATTTGCAGAAAATCACACCCCTCTTTTTATCTTTCAGTAAATTGTTTATAACTTTTATAATTTTCTCGAGCGAAACTGTATTTTTTTCAAAAATATCTACATTCTATTCCGGATCGAACTACACCTTGCTCATATTTTTTCAAGACAGTTGAAAAAAGTTGAACAAAAAAAGCACTTCTTGACTAAACTGAGTACTAGCAAAACACACGAAACGTGAACAAGAAACGTACTAGTAGTTGTTTACATTTGCCGGTACGCATATTTACAGATCCTACTGCATTTCGACATCAGAGTGTCCAAATCTGTTAGCCTTTGTAGAACGCGCATATTTACAGATGCTACTGTATTTCGACACCACAGTGTTGTTGAAACCTAACCTAACGTTTTCTACATTTTAGAATTTATGAATCAGATGTGGAATCATATATAATTATATATTAATATCAAAAATAAGATTAAGTCACTATCTTCCATCTTTGTATATCTAATATCTGTTATTAAGGAATTAAAAGAGATTGCTGTCAGTCAATATACAGCCTCTGGTCTAGACAGAGGAAAAAAATTGAGGACCTCGCAAGATTCAATCTAGATGGCCGTCCAAAACAGACAAGACTAGAAGAGTAAAACGAATTACAAACCTGGGCAGAATCAGTGTAACGCTAAACGGCATGGATCTGCTCATTAAAGGAGGGTTTTGTCTATATTTTTTATTTAAAAAAAAAAATAGATATATATATATATATATATATATATATATATATATATATATATATATATATATATATATATATATATATATATATATATAATTGCATAGGTACTGCTGTACGAGTGTCACGATACTTCAGTTTACGCGTTTGTATTTCTGTCTGCAAAATCACGTCACAAACCCTGAAACTCATTCGCCATTTTGAATTGATTCTGAAAATAAATCCCAAAGCTAACACACCACATTCGAGCCGCCACTTCCAACTGCCTAAAGCCACTCCTTCTACTTTGAATTCTGAAGAGTTTCGAACCTGCTATTTTAAATTAAAAAAAGTGATATCCAATACCAAAAACCCAACATCGAATGTGTAGAATATGATCATAATCATTAAATCATTGTCACCTAAGAGAGTCCTAAGCGGTACAAATCCATTGTTAAAGTAAAATAAATTTCTTCGTGAAATTTTTTTAGGTGCAGATAATATTATTTCGCATAATATTCGATTGAAAAATTCCCAACGGTTATTTTTTTTCCCAAATATGCATACGACAAATATTACCTAATGGTTTTAATGGCAAAAATCTCATCACCGATCGATATGCATGAAGGTTTGCGAGTTAGATAGCACTTTCTGCAAAAGTGAATTGACTTGACACTCGAAATACATCTTTAAAGAAGAGCGTTGTACAAAACCTTACTAATTTCAACTCTGATGTCGAAACACAGTAGCATCTGTAAATATAAGCGTTTTACAAAACCTAACTGATTTCAACACTCTGATGTCGAAATACAGTAGCATCTGTAAATATGCTGCCGGTACACTGGTGCTTCAGAACCCCTACTCTTTACTAGCACGAAAAAGTTAAGCTGTGTCCGAGTACCCTCGCAAGTATGTGCACTAGCACCAGTGACTGATTGCTCACACATATTATTTTCATGCTAATGGCTTGCTAGTAGAGTACTCGCCCGAGTACACTGGCATATCTGAATGACCCTGTACACTATACGAGCTCTTGAAATAACATACATTAAGAGTTATCAGTAAATCGACGAGTATTAAACGCCGTTTTCTTTATTCAGTGAGAAAAGATAAATTGAATTACACCACATAAATCTGCTTTTTAGTGCTGATTGGCATTATATCGTTCCATGTGCAAATCGCTATGTTGTTTTCATAGCTAGCCATCAAAAGTAGAAGATAAACAATATTATCACACATTTCGTAATACAACTCTTCGTGGGTGGTATATATATATATATATATATATATATATATATATATATATATATATAATATATATATAATATATATATATATATATATATATTATATATATATATATATATATATATATATATATATATATATATATATATATATATATATATGTATCTGAATATATATATATATATATATATATATCTATATATCTATATATATATATATATATATATTATATATCATATATATATATATATATTATATATATATATATATATATATATATATATATATATATATATATATATATATATAAATATATATATATATATATATATATATATATATATATATATATATATATAATTATATATCTATATATAAAATTATATATATAAATATATGAAATTGAGTTTTTGGTGCCAAGCATAATAAAAAGTCATGAAACGAAAAATTATCTTGGTCCTAGGTTCAACTTTGCTAATCGCACCCATTTTAATAAGCAGGGTTTCAAAGTAAAAACCTGTTAAAAGTAGTATAACATATATAACTTAAGTAATAATCCTTCAATTATTATTAATATGCAATTAATCTTACATATTATTATTGATATCTATTTCTCCCAATTAAATGAATTCTGAAAAAATCCAATAATTTTCACCCGCTGTCCTTCCCTGAATAGACAGCATTGAAGGTAGTGACTGTTCACATGCTGCTTCACTTCAGTCGATTTTCTAGCAATGGAAGACGTCGAATTGTATCCGAAAAAAATTGTTGTTAGGAGAAAATCGTTTCATTCTTATCTCATTTTGAAAAATAAACCTTATTTTCGTTAGTAAAAGAGTTAAAATTCTCTTGAATGACAAAATACTTATGCAGAGCGTCTTCAATGACAAACAATGTCCTTTATTTGTCATGCTTACCAACTAATTATTTTCAGTAGTGAATATTGTGCCAATATATGATATAGACATTAATTGATGTATTGATTATAAGTCCATTTTTATTGGAATAATATTATATTTTTCGGGTTTTCTGTACATAATACCTACTAGATTTTTTCACTAATAGGAATTAAATATACAATTTTGTTTATGGAGATTACCAAATTCCTGGTTATTTACTATATTGATTTATTTATATAGTCTACTATAGTCTACGAATCATTCATCATTGAAATTGTTCAAATGTAATTTATTCTTTGAAGGATGTAGAGAATTTTGTTCAGTTTTCCAGGAAATTTAATTTTGTAATGAAAGCTGTATACGGCATTCAAAATTTTATTAAATTGAATTTTATTTTTTAATATCCAAACGCACTACTATATTACTAATATATCGGTACTAGAAGACGACATTCTTTGGTGTTACAAAAATTAGTTAAATGTTTTCTTTTATTGTTCGAATACAGTCTATGTTTTTCAAATAATATTAATATTGAAAATACAAATAATTGCATGACTTGTGAATTTCGAAAAGGTTTCAGTTATATTTATTAACTAAATATATCATTCAAATTCAGAATATTTTCAGCTTTTAAAGCAGATATGAACATTCTATTTTAGAAAATGTATCTTCTTTGTAAAAAGAATTAACTACGTATAATTACCTGCAAAATGAATAGGTTCTTCAAAATTTTCATATTTAAATACCCAATTGACTGCAATTAACCTACCTAAATAGCAATCGTGATTTTATGAAAGAGAAAATATTCTAAGACCTCTAAAGCATAATACTCAAAGAATTTACCATGTTGGAACACCAGTATTATGAAAAGAGTAATTTTCCACATGTTCACTGATTCGAAACAACATTGAACTGACGTATAATATAATTATAGAAGACATAAATGTATCCAGACAGTATAATTCTCGCCAGGGAAATATGATAAATATTGTTCGTTTGAAGCCCTGTTGACATCATCAGACCTTGATTCAGTTACCAATCCTCCTACGTGAATTATGCGTATTATTTCAATTACTGGTTATCGAAAATATAGAAAACGGATATGCCATGTACAATAATTAAACACAAACATTCGATACCGATTATCTTCAATCACTATTTTTATACCCGTTTCCATATAAATTGTTAACGAAATATAAAATATTACTCTTCTTATGCTTATATGAATATTCTTGTTCTTGAACTTAGTAATCTTAATGTGGTAGGTTGATAGGTAGATGAAAATACATAAAAAATATGGGTTCAGTGTTACGAAGAAATCGCCCACATATCAATTTAAGGACATTATTGGAACCTGGGATAGGTTTTCAATTTAATAAATAATGCATTGAACAAAGCAAAGAAATTTTTTTTTCTATGAGCGTAAAGAAAAGGCCTAAGTGGTCAACAAAAACCCGAAACGAAAGTTTGATATCCGTCATGAGTGAGGGAAAATTCTATAACGTTAACTTTCGTTTATAGAGAAGAAAAGTAACTACTCTGGATGACACAATGAAGTGACTATTGCCACTTCACTGTGTCATTATTACCTATACATAAATTCAGTTTACTTTATTTTAATTTACTTGTAACTACGTAATGGTTTCGGATTCGAAAAATAATTTAGATTGCTCCAATACTTCTTCAGAAATAATACATTAAACTGAGAAAACCTGTGCTTACTGCCAGAAAAATCGGAAAAAAAGATATGAAGAAATCTACGACATTCATATTAAAAAACGGTATTGCTTGAATATTTTAGAAAACTGTGGGAGAATTTGCAGTCATCTACCTTATTGTCAGTATATTTCATATTGAGAACATCATCAATAAAAAATGATATCAATATCAGTAAATATGTCAAGACACGCGCTTTTCTGAAAGTAAAATCTGATTGTTTCATAAAACATAGATACATTTCCATGAAATAAAGAGGTTTTCAACGAATGAATCAGATTCAAAGTCTTCGTGTCGATTGGATATTGTTCTCTCCCTTAAAAAACCGAGCTAGTTAGTCGAGTACTTAGCGTACGCTGGCTAGTATTTGGGAGGCCTCGCGTTCAAACTCCGGGGCCGACTGGTCTGCCATGAGTTTTTTTCAGAGGTTTCCCCATGGTAATGTGAGTCACTGCTTGCAAACTTAAAAGGCGAATGCTGGGCCAGTATTAATCCTCTGAACCCTATTCACATTTCCTATGTTCCATAAATATCCCGTCTCACCTATCCTTAATGCACTTGTACATAGAAGTGTATGCTCTGATCTGCCTGAAGGAGTTAATCCCAGACTCAAGCTGCCCGCCTCCCTGACACATACTTCATGGAGGAATGAAACACGAGTGTTTCCTTTTTCCCTTAAAAAACCTTACTTTCGTCAATCGTGGAAAACTATACTATTTTATGAACAATGTAGTATTATTATGACATTTGAAACGTCAGTGAGTTTAATAGACAACCTGTCATTAACCGCTCAACTTCTTTCAGTTCAACACTGGCGGAAGGTTGCGGATGTTCTACAGCCCTAGCACAGCTATTCAAATAATATGTACCGATTTGCCGTGCACATCTCAACAACCAGAACATCAAAATATTAAAAACCATTTCTGAACCTAACTGCAAATCTGTGGAATACTCTAACCTCACAAATGTTTCTGGTTGGCTACCACTAGCAGCGTTTCAAATTCAGTATAACCCACCATTTATGGAAATCATCTTGAGTCACTTGTAACTGGTTATAAATTTTCGCTTGTCCCGAGAATAATCCTCAACAAAAAAAGTGTGTGTGTTCAATTCACACACGGCAGAAGTAAAACTCCAGAAAATTAGCTTACGAGAGAAAGAGATAAATATGGAGTATCGAGAGTATTATGATAAACATAAATTTCATTATTTTCATAATACTTTCAACAAGCTCAAAAATTATTCTATATTTTAATGTAAAATATTATCTTTCATATTTAAGTTATGTTATAACACATATCATTCAGATTCAAGGTTTCCACTTTGAACAAATGACACGAAAGGCTTATGGTAACTAAAAAAGGAAAAAATATTCTCATTTCAATTTGATTGATATAGCTCTGCAACACGGTGACAATTACTGTTTTCGATCTGGTAGTTCGTTGAGTGCGATTCTTACACATTATTAAATTAAATAACATGTGTTAGCATACATACAAATATAAAACTAGAGCGCTCTGCTCGAAGCAAGTATGAGGGCGAACGCCCACTTATCCGCACCGAACGCGTCGAACGGATCGAACGAAACGAATTTTAGAATTCTTTATATGAAATCCTATGAAACCTCGCAAGCTTGACTTCGATCCGTTCGACGCGTTCTGTGCGGATAAGTGTGCGTTCACCCTTAGGCATATACGACTCCAATTCTCTCGGTTCGGTTCGGTAATACGAAGGCCCACACTACACGCGACTGCGAAAGCCCGAACATAGAGGAGACGAAGATTATAGTGATGTAATCTCATTTTTCTAGCGGACTAAATCCTATTTATAAATATTTTTTTATTTTTTTATTTTACAAACTTAAAGTCTCATCAACCTCTTGGGTTATTAGAGACTACTTTTATAAATATGTTTGTCTCTTTTTGGGGTCTCTTTTTCGCTTCATCTTATTTTCAAATCTCAACGGTGCTAAGGAGGTTTCACGTCTAAAAACATAAATGTTGTAGAATAACTCTGAAATTGCTGAATATAATTATAATTGAATATAATCTTATTTTAAGGACAGAAACAATAAGTTTTCATAAGAGAACTCATTCGTGTTCGAATTAACAAAATAATCATGGGTTAATGTTATTTACTGGACACTTTTAACGACGTCCCAACCCAATTAGGAGTGAAAAACACCGTATTTTTACTGCGAATGCGTTTTAGTGGATTCGAATGACTGGAAATTAATCTTCGGTCCTGATGATCAAAGGGCGGTTATAAAAAATGACATTGTCAGGGAACACAATTGAAATTTCTGATATTCGAAATGACGCAGTTATCTCTGTAATCTGATTTTTATGGGATTGTATAATTTTATTATATTTGATTGGAATGGAACTCCTGAAAATTAAGTTTAGTCTTCGATATTGAGATGAAAATTTCAATACAGAGCCGGATTTACAAGTAGGCTGGAGTAGGCTGTAGCCTATAGGCCCCCACCACTCAAGGGGCCCTCACCAAAATTGATATTTAGAGAAGAAATTTTGAAATGATTATGTACGACGATGACCGATGCAAATTTGAGGTATCGATCTATACTCAACACGGAATTCGATATTATGAGGGAAATTGACGCGACATAATTGAAGATTTTGCTAAAAATAAATCTAGAAAAATTGTAATTTAGTATAACAATTTTTTTTAGCATTGGATAGTGTTATTTTTGAGCATTAAATTATTAATATATATAATATACATACAGGGTGTCCCACCGGAAAAGAACGCGATCTGTATATGTAAAACTACACATAGGAAAATCTTGAAAATTTGACAGTATGTTTTCAAGGTGGTGGCACTTCCGGTTATACCGGAAGTAGAAACCAACTTGCTTATTTTAAATATTACACCGTAAATATTAATGTTTAGGGTGATAAGCAAGATTCTAGGCAGATTTTATGTTTATATCCTTTACCTAAGTCTAAGCGTTTTTGACATATTTAGGTTTATATGTCTAAAATGACGATTGCAAGCCCTAATATAGGTAATTATCAATTGTTCTTATAAGGAAGCCCTTATAACTAACTTTAGTTTGGACTCATTCAGAAAGACCTACTCCAATAGATTTTGTATAATATTTGGATAAGTTGTCATACAGGGCGTTCAAATAATAAAATCTTAAATGAGATTGAGAAAACTGTCAAAAATCAATTTTTTCAAATGGAAACCTTCAATTTTTCTTATTTTGTAGTATTAAGCATCTAAAATAGAGGTTACTTTGTATAAGGTTATCTATACCTAAAATTTTTAGTTTCGAAATATTTCCAATTTAATATTTTTATATGACGATTATGCCACGACCAAGTTACTCTTAGCAGGCCATGACGTTGGCATCATGAAGCAACTATTGGTCAAGACTTCTTAGTTAGAGTAACCTGGTCGTGGCATAATCGTCATATAAAAATATTGAATTGGCAATATTTCGAAAACTAAAAATTTTAGGTATAGATAATCTTTTACAAAGTAACTTTAATTTTTGATGCTAAATACTACAAAATAAGAAAAATTGAAGGTTTCTATTTGAAAAAATTGATTTTTGACAGCTTTCACAATCTCATTTTAGATTTTATTTTTAGAACGCCCTGTATGACAATTTATCCAAATATTATACAAAATCTATTAGAGAAGGTCTTTCTCAACAAGGAGTCCGAATTAGAGTTAGTAATAAGGACTTTCTTATAGGAACAATTGATAATTATATCAGGGCTTGCAATCGTCATTTTAGACATAAAAACCTTACTATGTCAAAAACGCTTAGACTTAGGTATTAGACATAAAACATAAAATCTGCCTAGAATCTTGCGTAAAATCCAAAAATGTATTATTATTTAGGGTATCCCATTTAAAATAAGCAAGTTGGTATCTACTTCCGGTATAACCGGGAGTGCCACCATCTTGAAAATATTTTAGTCGAGTTGCCCCTGACGACATTAGTATAGTGTCAAATTTTCAAAATTAAAAATTTTCATATGTGTAGTTTTCCATATACAGATCGCGTTCTTTCCCGGTAGCACACCCTATATATATATATATATATATATATATATATATATATATATATATATATATATATATATATATATATATATATATATATATATATATATATATTATATATATATATATATATATATATATATATATATAAATATATATAAATATATATGTATATATATATACCACCAGTTCTCAGACTAAAGACCCAAAAACATTAACCCGGCACTGCTTCAATATATTTTTAATGTAGGTACAACAATCTTCCGAAACAATGATAAAAACGTATCTATGTGTCAGTAACGCGGGCTGCTTCACTTATGAAGAAGAACTCCTTCAGGCAGATAACAGTATACACCTAAATGTATAAGTGCTTTAAAGATATTGGATAATAGATGGAATATAAGAGCTGAAGGAGATGAAGTTTAGAAGATGAATACTGGTCCAGCATTCGCCTTTGTGAGTTTGCAAGTAGTGACTTACATACGACATGAGGAAACCTGTGAGAAAAACTCATGGTAGACAAGTTTACCTCGAGGTTCGAACCCGGTAACTCACGAATGGTAGCCAGTAAGCGTTACCACTTCACTAACTAGTTCGGTGAAACAATGATAAGAAATTTTAAATGAATGTGATAGATTTGTTTGCGTTTGTTAACATAACCTTATATGTTAAGAAAGTGTTTCTTGGTATTATAAATTTTCTCTATCAGCATTCATTTTCATATAGAGATTTAAATTTTTGTGGGTTGAGTTGATTATGTTAACTAATTTCTAAGAGCACCGGTTTTTTATATAGCGATCTCTCTTTCCTTAATGAGTTTTGATATTATGCGCATCTCCACAGCTTCTGTTGATTGAGGTAGAGGATTAAAATTCGGTACGTGGATTGAATTGATGCTAGTTAAGTTCGCATTGGATGCTTCGATTGATTTATTTTTTTGCTGCGATTTTGAGCATATCTGCAACTACTCCAAATTCAGTTAGAAGGTTTGAAATTTATACTTGAATTCGAGTTTCTTGTGAAGCTGAAATGTTTTCGCTCTCCACCTCAATTTTGATAGCGAAATTTCATGCATTTGATCCTGTCTTCAATCCCTCCAAATTGACTTAAGGTGTTGGGTATTTGTATCTGAAATTTATAAGAATGGGGGGGAAATAAGACTTAAGTGACGGAGCTTTGCTGTTATTATGTACTAATCAGCGCAAACAATGTTCGTATTCAACTTTCTACTATCTATATATACAAACAATCGATGGTCCATTGATTAAACGTTATAGAAAATAATGTAGAGCAGAGCCGTCAAGTAGTAGTACGTTACAAAAAGATGTTTACCGCGGAAATATTCTACGTATTCAAATATGTATGTTTACCAATTCTCATGTCGATCGGTTAAACGGCATGGAAGTTAATACAGCGCTTTCTAGGGTCGAGTTTAAGTGTTGGAGTTTAGCGCGATATATATATATATATATATATATATATATATATATGTATTTATTTATATAAATATATATAAAATATATATATATATATATATATATATATATATAAATAATAATAATAATAATAATTTTTATTCAACCAATAATCATGTACAGAATCGATTACATTAACAGAAATAAGATTTTCAAGAAAATATAATACACAAAAAAAAAACCAATGACTAATGAATGAATACAATACGTATATATATATATATATATATATATATATATATATATATATATATATATATATATATATATATATATATATATTATATATATATGTATATATATTTATATAAATATATATAATATATATATATATATATATATATATATATATATATATATATATAATAATAATAATAATTTTTATTCAACCAATAATCATGTACAGAATCGATTACATTAACAGAAATAAGATTTTCAAGAAAATATAATACACAAAAAAAAACCAATGACTAATGAATGAATACAATACGTAATTCCAACTCAATTATATCAATTGATTCAAATAAATACTATTCGGCTCATGTTAGTTCTTCAAGGAACTTGAGTATGAGTTCTGTGTGTGGTACTAAAAAAAATCAATTAAACTTCTGATTAAATAAAGTTACAAATGAATCGATTCAACAATAAGAAACTATACAATTACATAGAAACATTAATTCAAAATATTTTATGAATAGCACGTCTTCCACATTTCAGTATCCAGTTTTGTGAATTCCGCTTCAGAGAGTGGTAGCTTTGATTCTGTTTAAGACATGTTGGTATCATGTTGTATATTGTTGGAACCATGTAGAGTAGAGTTTTTCTCACATTGCTCTTCACAATTTTATGAAGTCGAACACACTGGTGTGAAATTTGTCTAGTGTTATGGCCTGACGTCAAATAGACCAGTTTAGATTTGTTTACACTAGTAAAAAGAATAACAGATTTAGTATACAATTGTCTGGGGTCTAAAACTTTCAATTCACTATATAGTTCATCACTTGAAAATCGTATAGGTTTATTGAACAGGACTTTCAATAATCTCTTCTGAATTCTCTCAATGGCCAAGTAATACTTATCACTCAATGCTCCCCAAGCTAGTATACCGTACTGCATAATAGACTGCACCAGCGCGTAATAAACCATGTATTTTTGTTCGTCTTGCAGTACATGCCGTAGTAATCTCATGGTATATAATAATTTACTTAGTCTTTTGTGCAACTCTTGAGTATGGATATTCCATCTCAAGTGACAATCCAGGTGTATTCCTAAGTATCTGATAGACGCAGCTGGATATATAGGTATCTCATCAAATAGCAGTGAGTCAAAATTGGGTGAGTTACCGGCATGTAGAAAAAAAGGCACGTACTTAGTTTTAGACATATTAACTGATAGTTGTAGTTTATGTCAAACCATCTTTTAATGTACGCTAGGTTTCTCGACACAATTATGTGTGCATCGTTTAAATCACTCATTTCACAAAAATATGCACGTGTCATCCGCAAAAGATATAATTTTGGCTGTTATATTTGAGGCAGTTAGGAGATCATTCAAATATACGATAAAAAGTAGTGGACCTAATACTGTGCCCTGAGGAACTCCATAGTTCATCATTCTTTCCTCGCTAATCACCTCATTTACCTTTACTCTTTGCGATCTCTCACTCAAGTAGCTCACGAAGAGTTTATGGGCAATGCCTCATATACCGATGTGATATAGCTTGTCCAGAAGTATCTTGTGAGATATTGTATCGAATGCCTTTGCCAAGTCGACAAACACGCACAAAACTTTTTTATTATTCTCAATTGCATTGTATATCTTCTCCAGTAAATCTGTTATTGCATCAGTCGTCGACTTTCCAGGCCTAAAACCGAACTGTTTATCTGACAGTATTCTAAATTTTTCAAAATATTTACATAATCTAACATATATTATTCTCTCGAATATCTTCGTGAAGGCAGACATGACAGATACAGGCCGGTAGTTGCTCATGTCTGATTTTATACCTCCTTTATGAATGGGAGTCACGTTTGAAACATTTTGGAACATATCCGTTGGTAATACATGTATTTATTAGGTGCTTTAAAGGGTCCATAATAAGTGGTGCAATAAATTTTAATATTTTACAATCTATTCTACCCCACCCAGGTGACTTGTTAGCTTTTAAGGATTGTATAATCTCTGAAATCTCTTTCTCGCAAGTGGGCTCAATGTAGATAGAATTTTTAAGGGGTTTTGGTTTTTTAAGTTTATAGCTACTCTCTGAAATCTTACTCATATATATATATATATATATATATATATATATATATATATATATATATATATATATATATATATAATCTCTTGATAATTATTAGCAATAACAGGCTTGTTGAATCTTAAAAAACTCGATTTTATTAAAAAGTTGACGTTTCGCCACGACATTCGTGGCTTTATCAAAACTTTTGATAAAGCCACGAATGTCGTGGCGAAACGTCAACTTTTTAATAAAATCGAGTTTTTTAAGATTCAACAAGCCTGTTATTGCTAATAATTATCAAGAGATTAGAAATAGTTCACAGTCAAAAATAATTCAAATAAATATATAAATATATATATTAATATATATATATATATAAATATATATTTATATATATATATATAAATATATATATATATATATATATGAAAATGGAGTGTTACCGT
>JARQZK010002259.1:47500-75000 GCA_030704885.1 Cynegetis impunctata | reverse complement strand
TTTTTCAAATGGAACATCCCCATTTTGTCTCAATTTTCGGATTACTCTAGCTGAGCTGATTCCAAAAATGTATCACATGTTGATTCCAATTGGTACAGGGTGGACAAAAACACAATAGTTTTGTGTGTGCTCATAAAGTAACGCGTAACATTCTTTATTAGTTAAATTAACAATATTATTAAAAATACTTATTGTCTAGCGGCAATTGGTTTAAATGTAACACCCTGTAGTTTGTTACATTTTTAGATTAATAAAAATGAGCTGTTTCCAAACATGTTTGGTACTTGTGGTCTAGCAGACAGAATATGAAAGAAATTATTTCTCATCAATTTAAAAAAAAACATAGTCGTCTATTTCCTTGTGAAATGTCATTATTTGTTTAGTAATTTATTGATGTTCAGTGACAGTTTAGTACTACAATATTTTTGGTATTCGTGAATGTTTTAATTATTGCTTAGATTTAATTTGAAGTAGAAATGGAGTTAAGTGTAAAACAAAAAATTGAAATACTTATGATGATTGGGTATGGGGACGGATCGCGAACTTAGATGGAAGTGTGTAATTTGTTTAATGTTAAATATCCAGAAAGACCTATAACGCGTTCAACAGTCAGTAAGATTGAAAAGAAATTCCGGGAAACTGGTACGGTTGAAAATGTACGTAAATCAGGTCGTCTATCTGCAAATGCTGATACAGCATTAGATGTTTTACTGAGTTTTGAAGAAGATGCGCACACTTCTGTGCGTAAAGCTAGTCGCGATATCGGTGTTAGCAAAACAACGGTACACAAACTATTGAAGCTTGAAAAATGGCACCCTTATAAAATCAAACTTGTGCAAAAATTAAACGAAGATGATCCCGATAGAAGAATACAATTTTGCGAAGAAATGATGGATAAATGTCACCGAGACCCTCTCTTGGTACAAAACATTATATTTTCTGATGAGGCCACTTTCACGTTAAATGGCGAGGTTAACCGTCAGAATTGTAGATTCTGGGCAAAAGAAAACCCCCACTGGATGCGTGAGCATCATACACAATACCCGCAAAAGGTAAATGTGTGGGCTGGAATTGTAAGAAATCGAATCATTGGACCCTACTTTATCGAAGGCAATTTAAACGGGGCAACGTACCTTGAGTTTTTAAGGGGGTATCTCGTACCTACTTTACGTAATTTGTTTCCCAGCAGACGTAATCCTGGAGGTTTTGATGAAAGTTTATGATTTCAACAGGATGGTGCCCCTCCACATTATGCTGTAGATGTTAGAAGGTACCTAGATGAAATTTTTCCGAACAGGTGGATTGGTAGACGTGGACCTACTGAATGGCCAGCGAGGTCACCAGATTTCAATCCGTTGGATGATTTTATGTGGGGCCATCTGAAGAATGTTGTTTATAAAACGAAACCAGCAAATATTGAAGAATTAAAAGAGAGAATTCGAACAAAAATAAACAATATTACTCAAGAAAGCATACACAAGGTTCAACAAGAATTTGTACACCGTTTGGGTTACTGTCAAATACAGCAAGGGATGCAGTTCGAACATTTATAAAGTCATGTATTCCATCATATTCTGTCCGCTAGACAATAAGTATTTTTGATAATATTGTTAATTTAACTAATAAATAATGTTACGCGTTACTTTATGAGCACACACAAAACTATTGTATTTTTGTCCACCCTGTACCAATTGGAATCAACATGTGATACATTTTTGGAATCAGCTCAGCTAGAGTAATCCGAAAATTGAGACAAAATGGGGATGTTCCATTTGAAAAAAATGACGGTGACGTCATTACTCGAAAGTAATTCACCCTGTATATTAGATTATTATTTTAAAATACGGTAAATTGAAATCAAAAATCGACGTGTTTCATGATTATTTCTTAAAATGGTGTGTTTAGCTAAAAATGAATTTGTTCCATACTTTACGGACACAGTGTATATATATATATATATATATATATATATATATATATATATATATATATATATATATATTCCAGAGAAGATTAGCTCGACTGGAAAGTTACGAAACGAAGAAAGGGAATTGTCGGGTATTGCAGTCAGGAACAAAAGAACTGTGGTAAACTCTTTTTTTTTCAGTTCAAGCTTTCGAGATATTTTATTTTCTCTTCATCAGGAACACTGGTATAAACAAAGAAAACGAAAATTACAATCAGTTACATGCTATAAAACATCAAGTACTTACGAAAAGTGAAGTTGCAAAAGAAGCCGGGAACATTCACATCAACACAACTTTTTACAAAATACATATCAACAAAAGGTGGCCAAGGACAGGACTCAACATTATGGACGATAATTTATTTACATTATGTATAAAAATAGAAAACCGTTGAATCTCTTTAGTTCAAATGAGAACATGTCTGCTAAATAAAAACAAATGATGAACTCGAAGATTGTAATTTGACAATACCGAAGAATGACAGTGTTGACATTTGACGTGGAAACCCCACAAGGAGAAATTTTACTATTGTGTTGTTGCCAACTGACTTGAACACAAAACAAAAGGAACTCTCTGGAAAAGGGAGATTTGATACTGATGAATATTATTCTGAAAATTGATTTTGTTTATTGAGGTGTAGCAAATATGTATAGATGACATTCAGTCCCTCTATGTCCTTCCTTGAATTAAGGGACGTCGAGTCTTTAAAGATATTGGTCATCTCCAAAAATACTCTTTTATGTAAGTTATTCGAAGTATCTAATATTCTCACTTCATCATATAGAAAATTATGATCTGCTTCTATGGTGTGCTTAGCCAGGGTACAACATTTTTTGTTGTTTCTGATGTCACTTTTGTGCGAAGTGATTCGGTCTTTAAGCAACCTGCCTGTTTGTCCAATATATCTCTTACTACAATTACCACAAGGTATGGAATATACTAAATTTGACCTATGTAGCAATTTCTCTTTGTCCTTCAGTTTAGAAAAGAGGTTTTTAATTGTTAAACAATTTTTAAAGGAAAGTTTTATGTTAGGAAACTGTTTGAAAATGTTCTTGAGTTGGATAGATGAACTGCCTAAATGTGGTAGGGAAAAAAATTTTAAGGGGATGTTGTTGACTGGTCTATTGTTAACTGGAGTAGAGTTGATGGAGGATCTGCTAAAAATTAGATTATGAATAAGTTTTTTTGGATAGCCACTATTGATAAATAATTGTGATAATTTTCTTAAATTAATTATTCGAAAAGTGGAATGCGAGGTTTTAATAACTCTGTCTTTCATTGCCAAAACTAGATTAATTTTTTGCTTTTTCTGATGAAAGGATTCGTAGTGCAAGTATCTCCCTGAGGAACCAGGTTTGGTGTACCAAGATGTAATAATGGTATTGTCCTCTCTTCTAATAACTTTGGTGTCTAAGAAGGGAACACAGTGTTGATTGTCTTCTATTTCAATTGTGAATTGTAAGTTTCGGTCATGACTGTTGAAGACTTGGAGGATTTCCCTCATTCCACCTTGCGGAACACATAGAATTATGTCATCGACATATTTTTTGAGAAATGGAACTTGAAAAGAAAGTAGGTTTAACCCACAATACACTAAATCGTCCATCACATACTGTGCCAGAATTGGTGACACAGGACTGCCCATTGCCATTCCTAAGATTTTTTTATAACAATTATCAGAAGAAGAGAACACTGTGGTGTCAAAGAGAAATTCTACAAGTTTAATGAAATTGCTCATATTGAGGTTACAGTGTGTTGAAATAGTGGTCCAATGTTTTTGTATACTCTTTTTTGCTAGATCAAGAGAAACATTATTGAACAAGGCCTTCACATCGAGACTGATTAAAACATAATTATCTGGTAATTGAAATTCATTGATAAATTCGCAAAATTGAAAAGAGTCTTTGACAAAAAATTTGTTATCTTGGTTATATGATTTAGTGAGAATATCAGTCACTAATTGTGCAACGCCTCTGTTAGGACTGTTAACACCTGAGATAATTGGTCGTAGTTGTAAAATAGGTTTGTAAATTTTTGGAAGGCCATAGAATTTGTTGATGACTCCATCATATACTTTGTAATGTTTACTATCTTCTTTCGATAACATATTTGTCTTTTCTAAGTTTGAAATCAAAATGTTCGCCTTTTGTTGAATGGTTGAAGAAGGATCTCTTCTGAGCATTTGATAATAATTAGTGTCATTTAAAATGTCAAGAGAAAGAAGATCGTATTGTTGAGAATTGATTATTGTAGTAACATTCATTTTATCCGAAGGAATTACTCTAAGTTGTGGGTTATTCTTGAGAAACTTTTTTGTTCTGTTCAACAATTC
Organism: Cynegetis impunctata; assembly: GCA_030704885.1. Classification (NCBI taxonomy): domain Eukaryota; kingdom Metazoa; phylum Arthropoda; class Insecta; order Coleoptera; family Coccinellidae; genus Cynegetis; species Cynegetis impunctata. The sequence goes on along the minus strand of JARQZK010002259.1, from coordinate 70,698 downwards.
ACGTGTGAAGCTGACATTGTCATTATCGTGATGTATATGATTGGTAATCACATTGGTAGTTTGTGTGAGTATGAGATTTCTTTTAGTTTCATCAAGGTGATTCACAACATAATCAACATCCGCAAGTAAGTGAGGAATGTTAATGTCTGAATTTGAAGGTTTAATACTAAATTTGGGTCCCAGAGCGAGAAAGTTGCTTATGTCTTTTGGAATTTCTACATCTGAAAAATTTTTGATCCAATTTGATTGAGATTGCAAATTTGAAGTTTGAAACTGTAGTAATTTCTGAAATTTTGAAACGTTTCTATTTCCAATCCTGTGAAAAAGTCTTTTAAATTTTATAGATAATCTGCGATAGAAATCTGCTATAATATAATATGGTAAAACTGCTGTGAGTTTAGTTTTAAGTTGTGAAGCTGTTTTCTCAAAATTGAAAATAGAATCGTGTGTGATTTTAATTTCCAAATTTAAAATGTTAGTCCTCAACCTGTGATTGAACTGTGTAGTCTTGTGTAGAGTTCTTCCTACAGCTGCTCCTGTAAGTGTTTCAATGTTGCGTATACCCTGGGTGATGTGTGCTGGGAATACGTTGGATTTTCTGCATCGCAAAAGGAAGTTGCGTCTATTGTGTAGTGCTGCTAGCTTGGTGTTAATGTTGGCCACATTTTTGAGGTCTCTCATCGTTGAGTACCCAAGCCGATTGGCAATTTCTTGATAAAAACCCATATCTATAAGTATTCTAGAGAAGATTAGCTCGACTGGAAAGTTACGAAACGAAGAAAGGGAATTGTCGGGTATTGCAGTCAGGAACAAAAGAACTGTGGTAAACTCTTTTTTTCAGTTCAAGCTTTCGAGATATTTTATTTTCTCTTCATCAGGAACACTAGTATAAACAAAGAAAACGAAAATTACAATCAGTTACATGCTATAAAACATCAAGTACTTACGAAAAGTGAGGTTGCAAAAGAAGCCGGCAACATTCACATCAACACAACTTTTTACAAAATACATATCAACAAAAGGTGGCCAAGGACAGGACTCAACATTATGGATGATAATTTATTTACATTATGTATAAAAATAGAAAACCGTTGAATTTCTTTAGTTCAAATGAGAACATGTCTGCTAAATAAAAACAAATGATGAACTCGAAGATTGAAATTTGACAATACCGAAGAATGACAGTGTTGACATTTGACGTGGAAACCCCACAAGGAGAAATTTTACTATTGTGTTGTTGCCAACTGACTTGAACACAAAACAAAAGGAACTCTCTGGAAAAAGGAGATTTGATACTGATGAATATTATTCTGAAAATTGACTGAATGTCATCTATACATATTTGCTACACCTCAATAAACAAAATCAATTTTCAGAATAATATTCATCAGTATCAAATCTCCCTTTTCCAGAGAGTTCCTTTTGTTTTGTGTTCAAGTCAGTTGGCAACAACACAATAGTAAAATTTCTTCTTGTGGGGTTTCCACGTCAAATGTCAACACTGTCATTCTTCGGTATTGTCAAATTTCAATCTTCGAGTTCATCATTTGTTTTTATTTAGCAGACATGTTCTCATTTGAACTAAAGAGATTCAACGGTTTTCTATTTTTATACATAATGTAAATAAATTATCGTCCATTCTTTGTTTATACCAGTGTTCCTGATGAAGAGAAAATAAAATATCTCGAAAGCTTGAACTGAAAAAAAGAGTTTACCACAGTTCTTTTGTTCCTGACTGCAATACCCGACAATTCCCTTTCTTCGTTTATATATATATATATATATATATATATATATATATACTATACATATATATATATATATATATATATATATATAATATATATATAACTGAGATTGAATTCTCGCACATCACTTGGTGAAACATCATAAAGAATAAAGTATAAACTTTAAAATAAAACACACTTGGCTTCTGTTTCACTATGAAGAGTTCATAACTCGATACATGTCGACTATTCTTTACTGCTAAATACAGTATCTAAATATTTTTATAGTGAAACAGAAGCCAAGTGTATTTTATTTTAAAGTTTATACTTTATTATTATATATATATATATATATATATATATATATATATATATATATAAAATGAAGTATAAACTTTAATTTTATGATCATTGTATCATTGCAAAATATGGGAGTACACGGTTAAGAACCATTGAAAATGACGAAGAGAATAATTTGCGAGGATGTTGCCAGATATCTTGAAATAATTCAATAAAGTATAATTCGTCAACAAGTTTCATAAGTTTCATTTCAATATGAATTATATTCGCGTTCAAAAATACAATGAAGTTTGGGATTAATTCAAACTATATCATTCATTGAATATATTAAAGCCATTTATTTTCAGCCGGAAAAATTTGCATGCAAAAAAATACATGAAAAACCTAGCTTACTTGTTGAATACTAAGTTTCGAAAAAACATTGCAGCTTTGAGTTTTTAAACAAAATATAGTGTTTTATATTATTATTGGTACGTGACCTAAAATTGGTTATCTATATGTAGAAATATTTGTAAATCTGAATGTTTCAAAGTATTTTTGGGCATGAGTGAAAATATCAGATGATGAAATTTTTAACCAGTAAAATTGATTGTATAACGTATGTAAATTCGATTGATAATTCGATAACCGGGAACAAAAAACATATCGTTAATTTCAATTTGAATACTCAACAATTCTACGATACTTTTCATTTCAGCATGAGAATGAGTACTTGACATTTGTGGATAAAATGAAAGTTATTTCTCAAAATCAGTCTTACGTTTTTCCAACAATGAAATAACTCTTTTTTTGTCAGAAGGAAGAAGTAATATTGTAATATCAAAGTCATACAAGTATAGCTTGTTTTATGCGAACCTATGACACGCGAGTTATAGATTTGGCAATGTGAATTCGATTTTTAAAAAGGACTTTATTCACTTGTTACAATAAATGAAATGAAATCTGAGTTATAATAATGAACTATATTTAATGGTTCTCTAGCCAAGGCTAAGTTAGGAATGAATATGATTATTGAAACTAGATGAACTCTTGTTCCCAAGTATCTAAAGCATGTAGGATGAGTTCTGGGAATGGAAAGATGATACTGCTACATTGACACTTCCTATTGTCTTCTACTGTGAGATCCCAGTGGCGGATCGTTACTTCTCCCTCCTTGATACTGTTGAACATCCATGGATGTGATACAAATAATGATGGTGGCTGTAGTATTTCCTTGAATCCTTGGGTTTTCTATTTTCTTGCATTTGGTTTTTCTGGTGCAATGGTCAATGATGATAATTAAACAGATTAAGCTCAGTACACCTGATATAATAATTAAATAGCTAAGGCTGTATGAGTTCAGTTGATGGTTTTCCAGGATATATTCTTGTGTTACCAATGCAGATTTAAGTGTTTTTTGTCGTCCAGTTCAATATGGTCAAGAACTATTGGTTTTATTATTTCGGATAGGTTAGGGCTGTCGAACAGATCTGTCAGATCGATTTCAGGAAGCTTAATAGGTTTGTAATTGATTTCCTCGTTTTCATATATCTTCAAAATGGAGTTTCCTATGATGACTTCACAATTTGGGAAGAGTTGTGGTAGATATACGAGTATACCAGATAAAGGAATATTTTCTGAGTCTTCTCCACAATTTTCTTTTACCACTAATTTTTCTGGTATCATAATAATGAATTAATTTTTTGAGAGTTTTTGGATTTTTGGATGTTTGAAATGTACTATGAGTTGTTTGCAATTCTTCAAATTTTCCTTAAACTTGATCAATCCTACTTCGTACGGCGAGTCGACTTCGTTCTTCACTGGATTTTCATTTGAGCAGATGTATGTATTTTTGATGACTTCTTTACATGGTTGTTTGGTCATTAGGTGGTAGTGCTCATTTTGGATAAGGTATTGGAATGAGGGAACAATAATCTTATATTGACTAATATTGAAGTTTCGCTTATCACTTGGTGAAATATGATTAAATACTGATATTTAAAATAAAAACACTTGGCTTTAAGTTTCAAAAATATATTGAATAAAAATTAACAATTAAATTAGTCAACCAGTTTCGGGTTATGGGCCCATTATCAAGACTGAACAGAAAAATACTCAACAAGCTTATTTATAATATTGATTGTAGTAGAGGGGAAATTTGGTATTCAACTTCTTCATTTGCGATGGGGTAGTTCCTCTTAATGGCACTACTAATTTCTAAAATTTACAACGGGTCAAGACGCTTGCCCTTTTTTACCTGGGTGGAGGCATATCGTTTTCTCGAAGTCGATGAAATGGTTAAATTTTATACAATGCTCTGAGAAACCAGTGGTGTTTCTGTTAAACAAATCTTATATTGGTTTCCGAATTTTGTTGGGACTGGCCACAATTTGTAGTAATCATAATTTTCCCTCTCCGTTAGTGTAATTTCGATAATGAAATTTATTTGTGTTGATTTTATATAATACTTTACAGTAGCTATTTTTTCGAAAAGTGAAATATTCTCTTGAACTGGTTCAAAAGGTAATTTATGATATTTATCATAAATTCAATGTATTTAAGTTCATGAAGCAGATCATTTGGATCAACAATGGAATTATGAAGTTACTTAAAATTTGTGATATAATTTGGAATTGTGAAATTATTTGTGAAGCGATTATTTCTGAATGTGTGAAGTGAAAATTATTTGCGTTTTGCATGTCGTGATTCACAAATTGTGCTAATTTACCTTGTAGCACTAATTGGTTCTTAGCTAATCCTGAAATTGTATTATTATACTTTTCGATTGCACCTCGTATAACACAAAGCTGTTCTTTCATAAGGAATGTAATTTGACCTGTATTTCGAGAAAAACTCTCGGTTGCCTTATCATAACGTTCAGCGTCCGATGTATCTAAGTTTCCAGTTACAGCTTTAATAACAGAGCCCAGTCCATTAATTAAACCTCGCTTTCGTTTATGCCTTTGTTGTTGTGGATTTATTTGGAATAATTGGTTATGTATTGTTCTCAAGATTTTCTATTAAGTGATAGGAATTCAAAAGTTTTACTTTATAATCTTTACTACTGCCTATCCCACTGAATGATTTTTTCATCAGAGTACTGTAGAGCTTTGAACTCTTCTATAAGACCAGATATGTCATATGTTTGAAAAAATGACCACTTATCTGTTTGAATTTGCGCAACACCAATTTTGAAAGGGAGTAGACCTGGGGTTTCACTAATTATCTGAAACGAGGGGTGTGTAACCTCAGTTACAGCGGCTCTGATGGAGGATCTGTAACAAAAATATTGGGAACCCTTAATTCTTTTACTTGGATAATTTCTATTCTCGATGTTTTTAAGTTTTTCATTTTAACTTTGTTATTGGTTAGTAGTTCAATTATTTCAAACGAACCTTTAGCCTTATTGTCTTTCTTGTTTCTGCTTTGGGATGCCTTGTAAACTTTTTGACCGATTTTAAATTGAGTCTGAGTTGGACCTTTCTTATTGTGTTTTTCAGTTATAAGTTCTTTCTGTTTTTGCATATTTTTCGTAACAGTTTCATAAAGGCTTTTGAGTTTATTTTCATGATAATCTATGTAATTTGAGAAGAAGGAACTATCAATTAGATCATGAGGGTCTCAAGACGCGGTGTGTCCTAAAATTAACTCGATAGGTGTGAATTTTGTGATAGAGTGTATTGAAGTATTATATGCAACTAAGGCATATTGCATTACATTACTATCAGTTCCGTATTCATTCCGAAGAATACGTAAGTGTTCTAACAATGACGAGTGGAATCTTTCAACATCTGAATTACTGGTGTAAGGGAGTGCCAAAGTGAATATTAATTTTATGAATTTTGAATATTTCTTGAACTACTTCATAGTTGAATTCTGTGCCGTTAGGTATCTAAAACAATTTTTTATAATTCAAAATTCCTGTTCCGTACACTGCGGTAACTGGAACTTTAACGATTTTATGCGATCTAGGGGGAATTATAATACAGTGGATCACTTTAGGTTGATCGCTACTGTAGAATGTTTGGCAAATATTTGAATTGTAAATAATAGGAATTTTAGCCTTCTCAGTAATAATTTCTTGATTATTGAAATCAATATTGGCGTTAATTTCTCTCAGAAAATCTGATCCACTGAGACCGTCGTATTTATTCGAAAATTTGAATAAATGAAATTTGATATTTTTATTTGTGTTAAATATTGAAAAGCATGGTATGGTCATTACATGTTTATGTTGAGATAGTGCATGAGCAGTTTGAATACAGAAGTTTTCTTCATATATGAATTGATCATAAAATTTAAGAGCTAATTAGGGATTCATAAGTGAACGAGAACTTCCCGTATCGATAAGAAAATATCCATTTAATTCCGTTATGAAAATGTACGGTAAATCTGTTCTGTTTGAAAAGTTGTTAATATTTATCAGGGGATATTGGTTATATGGGGGGGCCTCCTGAAAATTTTCGTTATTTACTTGGTCCTCTACTTATTAGTTTTCTAAACAAATATGTTGTCAACCGTCGGAATATTCCGGGTAGTAACTTTGGTCCTGATTATACTGGTCATAGATTGGTATTTTAGATTGACTTGAACTTGTATTCAAAGGTTCGTGATTTTGACTATTATGTGGTCTTCTAGATATTTGGTTTCTGAGGAGTGCACTAGTGGGTTGGTTGGCGATGTTAACGTAAGAAAAACCTATTGTTTGGTTTCCAATTACAACCTTTATACTGAGTGTTTTGTTGATTACTAGGTTGCCATTGAGGCCTATACTGCATAGATTGAGATGGAGTCTGAACATTTTGGTTTGACAAATTTTGACTTAATTGGGGTTTTATAGTATTTGGTCTACCTATATTTTGAACTTGATTCCATCGTGGTAAAAATGTAGTTGGATAATTTTGTTGCATATTATATGACATTTGTTGAGTTAAATTAGGACTCTGAAGGTTCGGATGACTCAAATTAACTCGTGGTTGCGGTTTATGAGTGATTCCAGATGAGAAATGGTTACCCTGACTTGACTTATAATGTATGAAATTTTCAGATCAGCTGCCCTATCTCTTAATTTTCCTGATATGGTATCAAAAATGCAAATATTAATGACATCACTAGGGTTGTTCGCATTTTGAAAAGCATGAATAAAATTTTCACAAGAGTTTATAAACCTATTCAATTGTTTAGGATTCCCGTCGAAAACCGGAATATTGCCTGCTTGATATCTGAGTAGACTCATATTTACTTGATGAACAGGAGGATTACCTATTGGGTGAGGATTAGTCCTACTGATCTGAGAACTAGCAATATTCAAACTATTTGAAATATCAATTACTTCCTCGATATCGTTTCCTTCCTCAGAATAATTTGACATGAATGTATTAAAAATACGATTAGTTATTTTATAATTACTTCAATTTAAGTTGTAACAAGGGAGAGCACTTACAGTAGAATAAGCGAAGTTAGCATCCTTCTTCTGCAAGTTCGGTAATGTACTCTTTTGAAAAAAACAACGTTGTCGAAGTCTGACTGCACCCTGGTTGAATTCACAATCACCAACTCCGAAAGTTTATCAGTAGCACAAAAACGACGATTTTTGTACTGCCGAATATTTAAGGTTCAAAGTTCCAATACTGGTATTCGGCGATTTTCTTCCTTTACCGTTCGGAACACTAGACGACTGTGCCAGTTATAGATTTGGCAATGTGAATTCGATTTTTAAAAAAAGACGTTATGCACTTGTTACAATATTGAAATCAAATCTAAGTTATGATAATGAAATATATGTAATGGTTCTCTAGCCAAAGCTAAGTTAGGAATTAATGTGAATATTGAAACTAGATGAACTCTTGTTCCCAAGTATCTAAAGCATGTAGGATGAGTTCTGGGAATGGAAAGATACTACATTGACACTTCCCAGTGTCGTCTACTGTGGGATCCCAGAGGCGGATCGTACCTCGCGAGAAGATTAGATTTCTTCGGAAATCATTAAATATTTTCAGTTATAATATCACATGCATCGAAAATAATCGATAATACTTCCAGTCACGAGACGTATTTTGCGAAACATCCACGAGAGCGCAGCTCGAGTGAAGTTTTAAGAAAATACGTCGAGTGACTAGGTCAGTATAACGATTATTTTCGATTGCTCGAGTGATATTCGTGACCATTATATAACGAATAAAAAAATATAAATTTTTTTATTGGACGTCAAAACATCTTCAATATGAAAACATTCACATTTGGACACGCGGCGAAACACCAAAACGATTTTATCACGTCGTCTAGTATTAACTTATCAATACGCAGTATAGGCCAAGCTCCGCGTATTTTCTTTCTGCAATCTTCTACAGAATTGATTTGACTGTTGAAACATGGTCAAGGGTGTCTCCTGAATATGAATCCACGTTGGCGTCATGCGGGGGTGGTCGCGTTAGCCGTCATCTTGGAAAACGCGATTTATCAAATATCTCGTGAACCGTGCATCATATGACAAAAATAGTGAGATCATTTTCGTAGATAATATTATTCTCTGCAGCTCTTATTAATAACCTTTTTCTGTACAATGCATAGGTAGATTTTTATTCGTAGCGCTCTAAACCTTTTTTAATTTGTTTATGATACATGAAAAATGGTAATAACCAAATTTGTGGAGCATGAAATCTACAATAAATTTTATCTTATCTGAAACTTTTTTCCGTGAAATGTATACTTTAAGAGCTATAGCTGGATAAATCTTGAATCTCGTAAATTATCATACGAAGTGTTGCTTGTTACTACGAGCGGAAAATATTTTGTATCGCATAAAATGGCCTATGGTGTTCAGAAATTATTAAAACTACTATTATTTATAATAATTAATGTTATAATTATATTACATTTTTATTATTTTATTTTATTTTATATTTTATTATTTATAATATGAATTTATTCATAAATTTTTTTTATGGTAGGGGAAATGCATTAGGCACGAAGTGACGGACTCCCGGATCCGTAATTAGATTGACTTGAATTATAAAAATAATAATAACGAGAAGGAAAACGTGGAGAAAGGGATAACAGAGTTAAATTGATGCAAATTTTGTTGAAAAAAAAAACGGACTAAAACATTTATTTGTGGATTTATATTCAGGGACACCCCTGAACATGTTTCAACAATCAAATCAATTATGTAGAAAATTGCATTAGGAAAAGTGTTTTTTTGCTCTGGCGCTTGGCCTATTAGTTATGCAAAATTCACGGATTCTATTAGCTTATTCATACATGAGTTACATAATCATAAAACTATTTCATTAACAACAATATATTCAGATTCCTAATTATCTTAAGTATCAGTTTTGTTGAAATTCGAGAATATAAAGTTTATTTCAGGATATTCTATGAGACTCATGCAATACAATAATATTTTATTTCACTATTCTATGCAAAAATTCTGTTTTATACCTACTCGACCACGATTTTAAAGAAGTGTGATATATAAGTATGCATAGGTTTATATATATATATATATATATATATATATATATATATATATATATATATATATATATATATATATATATATATATATATATATATATAAGTATATATATATATATATATATATATATATATATATATATATATATATATATATATATAAATATATATATATATATATATATATATATATATATATATATATATATATATTTATATATATATAAATATATATATAAATATATATATATAAATATATATATATATATATATATATATATATATATATATATATATATATATATATATATATGTATGTATTTTTTGCATCTCTAGCGGACTAAATCAGATGTAGCAAACTGAAATCAAGCATCTGGTTATTTTTGAGGTAGAACGAAACTATAAGAATTTGGGTGGGAATTCAGGAAAATTTTTACCACCCTTAAACTTCGATAGATTAAAATGGAGGCGCATAACAGAAATTTATTCAGCTGGTAGTTAAAATAGGTTAAAACTAATTATCAACAACATATCCGAAATTCTACCTTCTAGAGATTTCTCCAGGATGTATGAGCTGAAAAAGACAGGAGTGTTAAGGATTTTTGCACCCTCAAGTTGAGAATACTGCTTCATTTTTATGTAGAGATTCCTTATTTTTTAGTAATTTTCAAGGTTTTGCTCAGCTTCACATCACAGCTTCTGTAGATTGAGTTAGAGAGTTGAAATTTCAATATATAAATTTCATGTTCTTTTGTGATTTTTGATGTTTTGCTCACCTCCTCAACTTCTCAAAATTGAGTTTTTAAAGGGTTGAAATTTCATACGTGTTTTCCATAACCGCTGACATTCTAATGTAAAGATTTTCATATTATGTCGTGAATTTTACCTCCGCAGCCTCTCCAATTTGAATTAATGGGTAAAAATGGCAAGAGAGAGAAGGGAAATACCAACTTAGTGACGGAGCTCTCAAGTTTCTTATTTTCAGAATCGAGGGCTGTAATACGAGAAAAATGTATAATGTTTGTCTCAATTTTCTTACTTTTCTATTTAATTAGACTGGACCACAACAAACGCATGACTGGTTACAATTAGTTCGTTAAAAAAACTGTTTGTAACTATACCATTTCATTTTTTATATAAATAATTGATGAATATAATAGTTATCCATAATTGTTTGAAAAAAATTCGAAGTAGTTTTTTTTTTCAACGTTTAAGCCCTTTACTTCCTCATTAAAAAGATTCAACTAGGAGCTTCGATCTTACCTTTTTGTATGTGAATATATTGAATACAAATGGAAAGAAGAATTTTTTTTACTTATTCTTTTTTAGTGGTTGAAGCACATGAAATAACTTTTTTCATCTCAGGTCGATAGACACTTTACCGAATGTTTTTTAGTCATCAGTCAACTAAAATCAACTTATAGTAAGAAAGCGACTGAAAGGAACGCAAAACTTTTTGTACGATAATGAGATTCAGAAAGCCACTCCTGAAATAATGTGGGAGTTTATATGTGGGTACTACTAGCTAGATTTGAAAACTAAATTATACTATTTAGTATCATACAAATATATTGTAGTTAGTTATGAATATTTATTTAGCGAATCGGTCATCTTCAACACATATAGTAAACTAAATAAAATTTTGATAAAAAGGTACAGATAATAAGGTCTACATATGTGAATATTCGGGGACTACTGACTATTCGTTATTACGACTGTAAAAAGGTATTTCTATTTGAAGACTATTAAGGTTGCAATATTGATAACACGATAATTCGTTTCAATTTATTAACATTTCAAATAATTTAATTTCAAAGACTTTTCGCCGATATGAAGAATTTGCACTTGCAAAATTTTGGGGAATTGGTGGTTTCCATTTTTGCATTGCGTTGCTATACTAGCTCATCTATTGATATAGAATTTCACATGTTCCACAAATCTGTTGCAATTGTGCGGTGCTAAAATTTATTCACAATTACAATGGATTTTTATGATGGTAAACGTACTTAATTAAATTTCTCAATATTTTCATGAAAAAAATTGAACTCTGTACTATATCATATATATATATATATATATATATATATATATATATATATATAATGAAGTGAACTAGGACATTTATTTGAAACTAATCAAACAAACCTCCTAGCGGAGCTGGTTATAAGAGTTCACGAAGCATCGAAATATCAACACCTACCCAAGACGGTAATTGTTCGAAATGTTAATTTGTTTATCACAATCGATGGAAATTGATAGACAGACTGTTTCGCCCTTATCGGGGCTCATCAGTATCATCCATCCACCGAGAGTGATAACCAAACCAACATTTCAAAGGGTCATACATATTTCTTCTAGTAACTCCATGACAAATAAATATGACACAGCGCCACCAGTCGGAAACAATTGAACCACATCTTTCAGAATAGAAGAAAACATTTCGGCTACGAGAACAAGTACGCCCGGAACCCCCGAAGGTGGCTACCATATTCGCTAAGCGAGAGTAAATCTGACACATCAATTAGATGTGATTCAACATTACACACCGCAGGCAGCAATCGCCCTGAACAATTACCGTCTAGGGTAGTTGTTGATATTTCGATGCTTCGTGAACTCTTATAACCAGCTCCGCTAGGAGGTTTGTTTGATTAGTTTCAAATAAATGTCCTAGTTCATTTAATTTTATAACCACGGGCGTGTTTTCCGTTTAACACGAATAATTCTTACTTATATTCATTTGCCATTGCGATAAAATTCGGGGCGATTGCTGCCTGCGGTGTGTAATGTTGAATCACATCGAATTGATGTGTCGGCTTTACTCTTGCTTAGCGAATATGGTAGCCACCTTCGGGGGTTCCGGGCGTACTTGTTCTCGTAGCCGAAATGTTTTCTTCTGTTCTGAAAGACGTGGTTCAATTGTTTCCGACTGGTGGAGCTGTGTCATATTTATATGTCATGGAGTTGGAGCTAGAAGAAATATGTATGACCGTTTGAAATGTTGGTTTGGTTATCACTCCCGGTGGATGGATGATACTGATGAGCCCAGATTAGGGCGAAACAGTCTGTCTATCAATTTCCATCGATTTTGATAATCAAATTAACATTTCGAACAATTACCGTCTAGGGTAGTTATAGATATTTCGATGCTTCGTGAACTCTTATAACCAGCTCCGCTAGGAGGTTTGTTTGATTGGTTTCAAATAAATGTCCTAGTTCACTTAATTATATATATATATATATATATATATATATATATATATATATATATATATATATATATATATATATATATATATATATATATATATATATATAGGGTAGCAAGAAAGTCTGGCAACAAGGTATTTTTTTAAGACGATTAAACGTATAATCATCAAATTTCCCTCAGAGATGGATTATTCGAAGAGGTGTAATTAAGTGGCCGGCAAGATCTCCTGACTTGACTCCACTTTATATCAGACATAACTGATTCAAACACTCTCAAATGTCTTGAGATACAAATAATTTCTCCATAAATGTTAAACAGCTCTATTCGAAGCTTCAAATACAGATTGAATTATTGCTAAGACACAGGTGGCCAACACATTGAGCTTTTGTTATAAGGAAACTATTAGTATTTCTGTAAGTTAGTATGAATTGACAAATTACATATTGTATGTCTTGGAAAATTGATTCTCTCATTTTTTCGTGATGTGGTTCGTATTCTGTATTCTTGAAAAAAGGACGAAATTAACTTTTCTACAATATATCACTCGACCTACAGTGCTATTTAAAATAATTCAAGATGGCGGCGGTACATTGAATGCTGGAGTCACTCGAGTTTGACAGGACCTCTGAAAAACGAAAAATACAATCCTGTGCATAACCCTAAAATTTGATAATTATACGTTCAATCATTTCAAAGAAAATACCTTGTTGCCAGACTTTCTCGCTACCCCGTATATATATACACAAAGTGTTGGGTACGCAAATGAGCCATTTTGGAGATATATGCAATTTTCGGTTTTTAAATTAACTACTACTACTAGCGCAATAAAATACGATAGTCGATTTATTTTCATCTTTCAGGTGTCTTGTTTATTGAACCAACAATTGAAATGTTTTTCAGTCGATTCATGGAAAAAAATCACAGCTGTCATCAAACATTTGCTTTTCATATGACATGTACGTACTTCTATTGCTACTTCTATATAAGTTATTATTCCTGAATTTGAAATGCCTTATTCTAATATTGAAATAAGTGATATGCTTTTCGTGTACGGCTGTGCTTACGGAAGTGATCCTGAAGTACGTCGCCTTTATGCAGAGGCTTATCCCGATCGTCAACTTCCTGTTCATGTGACGTTCAATCTAGTTTTTAGACGATTGAGGAAAACAGGTTCCTTCCAAAAAAAAAAACGCTCGTGATAAAGCTACTCTTAAACAAGCTAAATTAAAATTTCATGAAAATCTTATTGTCAACTCTAGTAATATTAACAAAACAGTGTGGAACATCGTGAGTCGTGAGAGTGGCAGATTATCAAGTAAGAATAAAGCAATTTACCTTCAAATGAATGGTTCCTTATGTTCGGAACCCAAAGAATTAGCTTCAGTCTTTAGTAAATATTTCTCAAATATAAGAAGACGTAGCTTAATGGATCATTATGGTAACTCACTATCGCATTCTTGTACTGTCTCGCGAATGGCAGATAATACTTTTTTCTTCCTACCTGTGTTAGACGCTGATGTGTTTGATGCCATAAGACTTCTTAAAAATAGTAAAAGTACTGGCATGGATTCTGTTTCTACAAAACTAGTAAAATATATTTCCGAGGTCATTTCTAAACCATTGTCTTACTTGATGAATTTGTCGATCTCTTCTGGCATATTTCCTAACATGTTTAAGACAACTACTTTTATACCTGTACATAAGAAAAATGATCCTCTTGAAATAGCAAATTATAGACCGATTTCAATCTTAAGTGTCTTTTCTAAAATTATGGAAAGAATTGTATTCGACCGAATGATGAAATATTTAAATAGGTTCAATAGGATTGCCAATTGTCAACATGGTTTTAGGGCTGGCAGATCCAATGAATCAGCTGTTGTTGGATTTGTTGAATTTATTTATGAATCTTTAGACTCTGGTTTGTATGTTGCAGGGATATTTTTTGATCTGACTCGTGCATTTGATTTTTTGATCTATGATTTCATCCTTGATAAATTGTACAATCTTGGGTTCAGAGGCATATTTCTGAAATGGTTTGAAAGTTATATATCTAATAGGCGCATGGCAGTTAGAATTCAGGAATGTTGGTCTGCAGAGGAGTGTACTGACTTGGGAGTTCCCCAGGGCTGCGTGTTGGGTCCCCTACTGTTTATGTTATTCATTGATGACTTACCTGATCATGTGGGGGCTGACGGTATAACTTTATTTGCAGATGACACATCGATTGCGGTCACCGCACGGGACCCTGAGGAGCTCCTTGGTAAATGTACACTTCTAATAAATGAATTTGATGCCTGGTGCCAATCAAATGCTCTGATGTTGAACATCAGTAAAACCGAGTGTCTGTATTTCAATCAACACACTTTTGATCGAAAATTTTTAATTCCATTTAAAAATGATAAAATTGTATCCAATACTTATGTAAAATTCTTGGGAGTTTTCCTTGATCAAGATATGAAATGGTCTGTACATATAGATGCGTTGACTAAAAAATTGAATTCAGCGTTCTATGCAATGAACAGAATCAAGGATTGTTTGCATCTTAGTTATGTGATGGAAGTTTATTATGCTTTAGTTTACAGCCATATTACCTATAATATTCTACTTTGGGGTAATTCAGCTGATAGTCGTAGAATTCTCATTTCACAGAAGCGCATATTACGAATAATTTTCAAACTGAAACCACGCGACTCTTGTAGGCTTTTATTTGTTGAGAAGAAAATTTTGACTACTCCTTGTATTTATATTTATAAATGTCTGATACATGTTAAACACCATGAATCAGAATTTACAAAGTTAAATAGTTTCCATGATTATAATGCAGAATTGTTGTTCATACCTAAGCATAGTACGGCTAGGTTTGAAAAATCACCAGCCTATCAGTGTATCAAATTGTATAATCACTTACCGCTAGGGCTTAAGAGTCTTGGCCTTACCAGGTTTAAGAAAGTTTTAAAGTCGGTACTTCTCAAGAAAGGATATTACAGTGTTAGAGAGTACCTGGCTGATAAATTTATTTTGTAATATTAGTTTAACCTGACATGTCCAATACATTACAAAATGTCAAAATGGATGTGATAAAATTATTATTATTATTAGATACTGGACGTCCAAGATCTGTAAGTACTCCAGAAGTTGAAGTGCAAATTATGAGTATTGTGACTGAAAATTCCGGTACAAGTATAAGAAGAATTTCAGCGGAAGTAGGAATAAGTGGCCCTCTTGTCTGGAGAATTATGCATCAACAATTTCTGTATCCATTCCATATTCAACTCGTGCAAGCTGTGAACCTTTCTGATCATCAAGCCAGAAGGACATTCTGTCAATGGGTCTTAACAAAGATTACTGAACATCCGCATTTTATTTTGGTTATACTTTTCACTGTTGAAGCCAGCTTTGCCAATGTGGAATTTTTAACTTTCTTAATAGCCATATTTGGGCGGATGAAAATCCACACGCCATTCATAAATCCAGGCATCAACAGCGTTTCAGTATAAATATCTGGCTAGCTATTTTAGGAAATCCTTTGTTAGGACCAGTAGGACGCCTTGCACGATTTTCTAGACTTGGTAGCTTTGAATCAGTGGAAGAATATTTGGTTTATGTAAGATGTAGCGCCTCCACATTATACACTTGCTGTTAGGGAACATTTAGATCAAACATTTACAAGAAGATTGGTAGCTTTAAATCAGTGGATGAATATTTGGTTTATGTAAGATGTAGCGCCCCCACATTATACACTTGCTGTTAGGGAACATTTAGATCAAACATGTACCACAAGATGGATAGGACGAGGAAGCACAGTGCCATAGCCCGCTAGATCTTACGATTAGAATCCTTTGGACTTTTGTATTTGATGTTATTTAAAGAGTTAAGTGTATGCAACTTCAGTAATTAACATCAAAGAGTAGCAACGTCGGATTGAACTATCCTCTCAAACGATCCAAAAACACAACCAGGTCTTTTCGATAGAGTAGGTATGTAATTCCTTCATGCAATGATATACTTCCTGTATTGAAATGGACATCTTCTGTGAAATACTAGAAGTCAAAAATGAATCAAATATCTTTTGTAATTTATCGTGAATGGTTTCGCTAGTAGTTAATATTTTGAAAACCGAAAATCACTCATATCTCCAAAAACGGGTCATTTGCGGACCCGTGTTTATATGAACTATTTTACCAATTTTGAGGTCTTCAATTAGCTCCCAAAATATTGAAACGTTTTTTATAATACCCGGTATACTATACATATAAAATATATATATATATCTATATATATATATATATATATAATATATATATATATATATATATATATATATATATATATATATATATATATATATATATATATATATATATATATATATATATATATATATATAATATATATATATAATTATATATATATATATATATTTTCTTCAAATTTTACTGACCACTTTTATTATATAGTAGGAGTATAGTTTTACTAGGTTAAGGCCACAAATACAGTCAATTTTATTAACCTCTCACTTCCAAATATCACAAATTAAATTAACGCGTTTCGACTTATGTCGCGTCGTTTTCAAATAATAATTAACATAATCCTCAAATACAATAACATCTATGCAAGTTTATCTTCTTCTCTTCTAAGTTACATGGCTTTTGTGGTTTTGATGAATGATATTATGGTAAATTTTTCCAAAATTTTCGATGTCCACTCTTGAATTAATTGTCGTCATTTCTTCTTTCTGAATTGCGATTATTTCTAAAACATTCCTTTTTAGCTGGTTCTTTTCCCTTTTTATGATTTTTGTGTTTTTAAAGTCAACAGAATGTAATTGTTCGATTGCATGTTTGCAAGAGCTGTAGATTTTTTATTAGTTTGTATTGAATATTTATGTTTATATATTCTTTTATGTAAATATTGTTTTGTGTTTCCAATGTAACAGGATTCACATTCACCACAATTTATTTTATATATTGTATGTGTTTCATCCCGTTGCTCAATCTTTGGTTTGAGTTTAGTGTATAAAGATCTAGTTACATTATTAGGTATGTGGCTTATCACTATATTATATTTTTTCATGACATTGCTGATTTTGTATGAAATCTCCGGTATAAATTCTATTCCGATGTAGTTTGTTTCTTTTTTATTAGTTGTAATTTCATGAGAAGTACGGTTATAAATCTGGTGGATTCTTTTCTTTATTATAGGTTCATAAAACTGTCTTGGATAATTATTCTTATATAGTACTTCTTTGATTTTTTGAATGTTTCTAGGTCTGAGCTCAGGATCTGATAATATAACTGCTCTATCCGTAAGTGAGTTCACAACACTTTTTTTATATTTCGTTGGAAGAGATTCATAATTAAGGTTTCTTTCAGACCAAGTGTTTTTGTTATACCAATTCGTAATAAGTGATCCGTCATCCCTCTTAATAACTGTCATTTCTAGAAAATTTAATTTGTTATTTTCTTCTATCTCTTTAGTAAATTGTAATCTATCATGAAATGAATTGAATGCTTCTAACAATTCATCAACATGTTCAGGATGTATTGAAGTTAAGCAATCGTCCACATATCTTTTAAAGAATATTGGTTTGTTTTGCAATTTCTCTATTATTGTTGTTTCTAGTTCTGCTAGTACCAAATTAGCAACTACAGATGATATTGGAGAACCCATTGCGGTTCCATAAATTTGTGAAAAAAAATGAACTCTCAAATTCAAAATAAGTCGATTTCAAGCAGAACTCAACACCATCTTTGAATTCATTCTTTGGTAATACAGTATGTGTATTTATTTCTTCCCATTTCTCATCAATTATATTCAACGTTTACTCTATTGGTATATTGGTGAATAAGGAAACCACATCTAATGAAACCAAAACAAAGGATTTAGGTACTCTCATTGTTTTTATGAATTCATGAAAATGCCAGGAATCTTTGATGTAATATTCGGACTTACCAATAACTTTTGTGATCACTTCAGATAAGTATTTTGAAAGGTTATAAGTTGGAGAATTTGTAGTACTTACTATTGGTCGACATGGTATACTTTCTTTATGTAGCTTTGGTAGTCCATACATATAAGGAGCATGGCCATTATGACAAATTAGTTTATCTTTAGTTTCTTTGCTTATTATATTATTTTTATACCAACCATTGATCATTTTGTTGAGATTTAACTGTACTTTAGGTGTAGGATCTGTTTTCTCCTTTTTATATGTTGAAAAGTCATTTACTAGTTAATTCATTCATTTTATCTCTGTATTGGTTTTTAGTCATAATTACAGTTTACTACATTTATCAACATTTAAAATATATATCTCATTGTTTCGTTTTGAAAATTCTCTGGTCATTTTCAATAAGTAACTGAATCTGTTTTTCAATTTATTATTTTTATTGTTGTTCATAAAATTGGTTAGAATGTTTGAAATTTTATTACGAATTTCAGTTTTTATTTCTAGACTTTTATTATTAATTGCAACTTCAATATTTGTTATTAATTTTTGATAATCTATTTCATGGTTAGGGATTGAAAATTTATTTCCCAGAGAAAGTACATATTTCACTGTTTCAGGGATATCAATATTAGTAAGATTGACAATCCAATCAGGATTTGTCTGGATGTTTCTTTTATTAGATGTTTGGTATTTAATATCTTGATTTATTAAATTTTCAACTTTGTTTCTATGTTTCATTTTTATCTTATTGAAAACGTTGTCATATTTCTTTTGTTCTTCTGATCGAAATATTCTAATATAACTATAGTCTAGACAATATATTCAATGATGAATTCAAAATGAAATACGGACGTCTATTGACGGTTTTCTACATTGATTGTTTGAATATTTGCTTGGGAAATACTTACTCAGAACTCACCGATTGGAAAACAAACTGAAAACTATAGAACAGAAAATGAACAATTGTCTAGACTATAGTTATATTAGAATATTTCGATCAGAAGAACAAAAGCAATATGACAAAGTTTTCAATAAGATAAAAATGAAACATAGAAACAAAGTTAAAAATTTAATAAATCAAGATATTAAATACCAAGCTTCTAATAAAAGAAACATGCAGACAAATCCTGATTGGATTGTCAATCTTACTAATATTGATATCCCTGAAACAGTAACATATGTACTTTCTCTGGGAAATGAATTTTCAATCCCTAACCATGAAGTAGATTATCAAAAATTAATAACAGATATTGAAGTTGCAATTACTAATAAAAGTCTAGAAATAAAAACTGAAATTCGTAATAAAATTTCAAAGATTCTAACCAATTTTATGAACAACAATAAAAATAATAAATTGAAAAACAGATTCAGTTACTTATTGAAAATGACCAGAGTATTTTTAAAACAAAACAATGAGATATATATTTTAAATGCTGATAAATGTATTAAAACTGTAATTATGACTAAAAACCAATACAGAGATAAAATGAATGAACTAGTAAATGACTTTTCAACATATAAAAAGGAGAAAACAGATCCTACACCTAAAGTACAGTTAAATCTCAACAAAATGATCAATGGTTGGTATAAAAATAATATAATTAGCAAAGAAACTAAAGATAAATTAATTTGTCATAATGGCCATGCACCTTATATGTATGGACTACCAAAGCTACATAATGAAAGTATACCATGTCGACCAATAGTAAGTACTAGAAATTCTCCAACTTATAACCTTTAAAAATACTTATCTGAAGTGATCACAAAAGTTATTGGTAAGTTCGAATATTACATCAAAGATTCCTGGCATTTGCATGAATTCATAAAAACAATGAGAGTACCTAAATTCTTTGTTTTGGCTTCATTAGATGTGGTTTCCTTATTCACCAATATACCAATAGAGTTAACGTTGAATATAATTTATAAGAAATGAGACGAAATAAAGACACATACTGTATTACCAAAGAATGAATTCAAAGATGGTGTTGAGTTCTGCTTGAAATCGACTTATTTTGGATTTGAGAGTTCATTTTTTTCACAAATTTATGGAACCGCAATGGGTTCCCCAATATCATCTGTAGTTGCTAATTTGGTACTAGAAGAACTAGAAACAACAATAATAGAGAAATTGCAAAACAGACCAATATTATTTAAAAGATATGTGGACGATTGCTTAACTTCAATACATCCTGAACATGTTGATGAATTGTTAGAAGCATTCAATTCATTTCTTAATAGATTACAATTTACTAAAGAGATAAAAGAAAATAACAAATTAAATTTTCTAGACATGACAGTTATTAAGAGGGATGACGGATCACTTATTACGAATTGGTATAACAAAAACACTTGGTCTGAAAGATACCTTAATTATGAATCTCTTGTTCCAACGAAATATAAAAAAAGTGTTGTGAACTCACTTACGGATAGAGCAGTTATATTATCAGATCCTGAGATCAGACCTAGAAACATTCAAAAAATTAAAGAAGTACTATATAAGAATAATTATTATCCAAGACAGTTTCATGAACCTATAATAAAGTAAAGAATCCACCAGATTCATAACCGTACTTCTCATGAAATTACAACTAATAAAAAAGAAACAAACTACATCGGAATGGAATTTATAATGAAGATTTCATACAAAATCAGCAATGTCATGAAAAAATATAATATAGTGATAAGCCACAAACCTAATAATATAACTAGATCTTTATACACTAAACTCAAACCAAATATTGAGCAACGGGATGAAACACATACAATATATAAAATAAATTGTGGTGAATGTTAATCCTGTTACATTGGAAACACAGAACAATATTTACATGAAAGAATATATGAACATGAATATTCAATACAAACTTATGAAAAATCTACAGCTCTTGCAAAACATACAATCGAACAATTACATTCTGTTGACTTTGAAAACACAAAAATCATAAAAAGGGTGGGGGTGGGGGGGGGGGGGGGTGGGGGGGGGGGGGGGTGGGGGGGGGGGGGGGTGGGGGGGGGGGGGGGTGGGGGGGGGGGGGGGTGGGGGGGGGGGGGGTGATTTCAAAAATACGAAAAATTATTGGAAGAGAAAAACAACAATAAAAAAGAAACATAATGGAAATGATAGCCATCCAAAGAGAAGAAAAAACAACATTAAACTCAAGAGCTGACATTGAAAACTTCGGAAGAATATACCATAACATCATTCACCGAGAAAACCGAGAAAACCGAGAAAAGACGAATGAAGAGGAGGCTGTAATCAAGTGAGAGAACCAGTATGACATAGACGACCTTGCTGTGTAATAAAGAGACTTTTAAATATTGAATTAATTGTGAAATTGTTTTGAAAATGACTAGAAGTCGAAACGCGTAAACTATAATGTATTTTAATGAATAGTAAATGTTTTATGCAAATAGTTATTAAATGTTGACATTAACCTAGTGAAATAAACCCTGTTCACATATATATTAAATATATATAGAATATATAGATTTAATATAAAAATTATATAATATAGTAATGATAGTAAATTAATAATAGATATATATAATATATATATATATATATATATATATATATATATATTTACCTATATAGATTTATGTTAGGTAAGCAGGCAGGATTGAGAAGCAGGCGTGCGTGAAATGGCTCATCATCAACCTTTATTTGTCCTTTGTGCTGGTAGATGAAATCCCGGTTATCTCTAGCCAATATTGCATAATTATGTTCATCGTACGACGTTGGTTAAATATCCGTGGCAATTCACTGCTTTAAGAAAATAAGAAACTTATTTTCACTATGTTTGATAAATGCTGAAAAATTTTTATCCTCTATGGTAGACTTGTATGTTTTTTTCTGGTTGATCGTACAAGTAACTTAATTGCTCTTTCATTGTTTACGAATAAGCAGGAAATAATCGCATTTTAAAATTACGCATAAAGATACTGTCCAAGATACAGGCAATAAACCTGGCAAAATTTTATTTACAGACAGTCCCATGCGCTCTATGTCCAAGATCGCAGTGCATAGTTTGTCTCAATAGTTAGATACATGATCAGGCTGCACGAGTTTCATAATTAAGTGTCCTAGTTGTGGAAACAACAATAATAAAATTAATAGTTTTCAACTTGAAGCACATTTTATGTTTATAATGTTTTGAATATAAAATTTATTTTCCGTTCTCCGCCCAGTGAATAAATTCCAGTGGTTAGTAAAAAAGCTGTGTATGCGCCATGTCACCGGCATGAATATCTCATTACTCTTTTTAGTGCGCCATATTACCCGCACTTGGTGTGGAGATATGATCACTAAGCCTTTCTCTATGGTAAATTTTTTGTCTTATTCGTATATTTGTTTACTTTGTTCACGATCCTCATTTTGAAATATTTGCCTCTTCTTAAATGTATTATCTTCTCACCGTTTCAAAAAAGGTGCGCCAACTCACCCAGACTTTCCCTATATATATATATATATATATATATATATATATATAATATAATAGATATATATATATATTATAGATATATATATTATAATATATATATATATAATATATATATA
>JARQZK010002259.1:17500-45000 GCA_030704885.1 Cynegetis impunctata | reverse complement strand
AAAATGTGTTCAAGTTGAAAACTATTAATTTTATTTGTGTTTTCCACAACTAGGACACTTAATTATGAAACTCGTGCAGCCTTCATGTATCTAACTATTGACGACAAACTATGCACTCGATCTTGGACATAGAGCGCATGGGACTTCTGTAAACTAATATTCTGCCAGGTTTATTGCCTGTATCTTCGACAGTATCTTTATCCGTAATTTTAAATGCATTATTTCCTGCTTATTCGTAAACAATGAAAGGGCAAATTAAGTTACTTTACGATCAACCAGAAAAAACATACAACGTCTACCAATAGAGGATAAAAATTTTTCAGCATTTATCAAACATAGTGTCAATAAGTTTCTTATTTTTTAAGCAGTGACTTGCCACGATATTTAACCAACGAACGATGAACATAATTATGCAATATTGGCTAGAGATAACCGGCATTTCATCTACCAGCACAAAGACGAAATAAATTGATGAATGAGCCATATCACCCGCTGCGCCTTCTCACCCTGCTTCACCCTACATAAATATATATAGGTATATATATATATATATATATATATATATATATATATATATATATATATATATATATATATATATATATATATATATATATATATATATATATATATGAGATACTGACGAATGTCCTGTGAGTCCGAAACAGATCTCCATCACTTCAATCCTCTGCAATGGTCATATAGGTGGTTTTAACATTCACCTGCTCAAGGATGAGTGAAAATATTATAGCTGTCGCTACTTCATTAGCCAGTCCACACAAGGAGAATAATATTATGAATGGAATACCATTTTTTGATATTGTTCATGACTAACTTTATATTATATACACCATATCGAGTATATTTGCGGTATTTTAATCATGTGGTTTTGTTATTTTCTTTTGTTAGTTGTTGATGTAACAGCCAGCTACCACCATTCTGAATTTTTATTGGTGGTTGAATTCGTGTTGCTTCGATCATGGAATTTCATAATGATCATAGGTGGGTTGCTGGTGTTTCAAGATAACCAAAGTTATCTCATTTGGGAACACAGACTAGCTATTGGCTTAAGTCAACCTGAATATGACACAGTAGGAGTATCAGAAAAAACAAATTTTAAACTACTGAATGAAAAATTTGATAAAAAAATACTCATCGGTCCTTTTGAAATACCTGATATTTATTCACAATTAATGTTTGTATTAGCACCTTTATTGAAAGTGAAATAAATGAATATTATTATTATTTATATATATATATATATATATATATATATATATATATATATATATATATATACTATTTCTCCGCGATAAATCTCCTCTTTGTAATTTATTTCCACGGTCCAGGATCTCGCGGATGGCATTAATCGCCTCCGTGGTCAGAGTTTGACCAAATCTCCCAAACCGGAGAGTTCGAACAATGTACCACAAATGTGTGATTGTCTTCCAAAGCAAAGGATTCTGCTTGTTGTTGCTGTTTCATTTCCATTATATATATATATATATATATTTATTTTTATATATATATTCATATATACCATATATAAGTATAAATGGTCATACAAAATTAATACATCTTTGTTTTTGATATTATCACTTGATTATGGAATACTGAGAGAGATTCAGAAAACGTTATGCAAAAATATTCAGGCACTATTTATATAAAACCGTTGTACATTGAAATCTATGAAAAAACTATTATTATATATATATATATATATATATATATATATATATATATATATATATATATATATATATATATATATATATATATATATATATATATGCATTTTGACTTATACGCCTCCAAAAACGACAAGCTTCTGATGAACACGGCTCCGAAATCGGAGGTGAATTCGAAAATTCGGAGGCGAATACGAAACGACGAGTATATCCCTTTCTACATGCTTGAATGGTTAGTAGGAAAGGTTCCACAAATTTTCGTTTGGAGGCCTATCAGTGGTATATACATATACAGTTATACAATACAGTTCATGTGAATTCCACTACGGGGCGCCACCGTTTTATACTCGTATATCGTATAAACACAATTTTAATGTAAATAGCCTCCACATATGGTCTATACGAAAGCACCTCATAAATTTTGCAACAACGCGTGGAGGCGAATGAGTGCAGGAAATATACATCTGTATGTACAGGAATATCATTCTGAGAAAATGGAAGTAGCGTCTTGCAAACAAAGGAGTGCTCTCCTATTATCGAATATGGAAGTATCATTCTCTTCGTGAAAATTGTCATTGATTTATTGAATTTGTATAAAATTTGAATTTTTACATACATTCAATATGATTAGAACCACTTTCTATCATCATATATAATTTAATTCAGGTTTAGGTATATAATTAAAGTCGCCATCATTCATTTGATAGTCAGAAGAGAAATAATAATGATTTTTCTACTTTGATCAGCTTTAATATTCGAATAATATCAAGAGAACTAAATAATGTATTCATTTCTTTGACATTTTTCAAGGTTCATATTGTGAAGTTATTTCCATTGTATTAGTAAGCGCAGCGAAATGAATACTATTTATCTTGTCCTTTTTTTCGAAAGTGTCCCTAATGATATTGAAGGATGTGAAGTTAGTTAATTATCGTTTCGATGTTATTCTCCGGCCGATTTAATTTTCATAAGCGAAATTATTCCTTATATAAAATGCTTAAAAATTTGAGCAATATATAATTTTTATTCAACGAAATAGCAGATGCAGAACAGAAAATTGAACAATCTCAAAATAAAGTCATTGGAAAATTTTAATTAAAAATAATTTTTATGTAAATGTTATTAACACAAGTTTTCAGGCGAATACAATCCTTGTTGTGAAATATCTCTGGATATTTAGTGAGAACTGTTAGGCATTAGGTATTTTCTGTTAGGCTCATTTTTCTCATCTATGTTTCTCTTGAAGTGGCTTCTTCAATTTGCTGCTCTGCCCAAAGGGTTCTCCCAATTATGCAGCTTGTAGTAAACTTTCTCTGAAAATGTTTGACTGAAATATCAGATATATGAAAGAATTCGGAAAGGTTTCATTGTATATCGAAGGTATTACAAAATAATGAGAAAGTTTTATTTAGATTAACGGAATAAGTAAATTTAAAAAATTAACCATTCAATGATTTTATAAGATTGTGGATTGAATTGCAGACAAATCCAATGCTCATTCTCGTTAGAGACATATGATAACTAAAGAGGGAATTAAACATTTCAAAATGAGTTAGATTCATAGACAAAGGGAGCCGTATTCCAGAGATCTTCTTATTCCAAAAATGTATGCAATTATTTTATGAATTAAATACTCTTCATATAATAATTGGTCTTGGACTAAATAATTCAAAATTACTTTTACAGAAATTTGTACCTGGATGAGTGCCTTTATGGAAAAGACAACTCTTTACAATCTGAGTGGTTTCGTTCTAAATGCCGCTCAAAGTTTGTGACAACTATGGAACAGTCTGCATACTGTTGTTTTCATTCTCTTCTTATTTTTAGTTTGATGCTTTAATGTGAATACTTCATGAAAAATCATATATTCGGAAAGAAACTTTCAAGTCTAATATCATTTGGTGACGTATCTATTCGATTATGTCATATTCTGAAAACACTAATCATAAAATTCGTTACTCGAAAAATGTTTGATGGGACAAATAATCACAGCAGATTTTGGAGTTGGTTCTACAACGCTATTATGAATTACATTTATTCTACTCGTTTCGAAACCATCGGACTTAGCTTCTTGAGTTATTTGGATCACCTGTTGATTTATAGTTGGTTAGTAAATATGATTGAAAAAAAACTCTAGACAATCAAATAACATAAATTATTTCTTTACCTCTTCATTACTGATGTCGAAACGAGAACTTTTTGAAATAATTGTATTTAAGTGGTTAAGTTAATCTCTGTTGAAAAATCCAACGATTGATGTTTTCAGTTGAAGTACCTACATTTATCAATCCAGCTCAGAAACAATCAAAGATAGTTTACTAAATATGCTTTAATAAGATCATTATTAAAAGATGTAGAAAAGTATGAAGTTTAAAAATCATTTGTTTTACATGATCATTAGAAGAAATATAAGTATAATAAGAACAAAATTATTCAGCATCAATAATAGTTTCGTACAACCTTGATTTAAAAACCTTTGATCATGGACTTACAACCCCGATACAGTGTTTATTTTAAAAATAATTATACTTTCAAGTATATATTGAAACATTTTTTCCATGATAAGCGAAAGATCAATGAAGACTCATTCATTATAATTATCATTTTCACCAAATTTGTAATAGGTATATATGATATATTACTTAGATACGTTACTAATCACGGAGTACATGCCATGTAGATTGTTGCATTGGAATGTTCAGTATTTATTCACATACAGCTTCACTCTAGAAGGAACTAAAAAACTACAAATTATGTAATATTGCGGACTAAAATAATAAACCATGAGAAATTTATACAGCATACTGAAAATTTCGAAGTGTTTTGTTTTAACTCACAGGAGAGCCTACAACAACATATTTTAAATGAATTAAATACAAAAAATGGTCATTAGTAGGTAACAAAAAAGTTAGCTGAGAATTTTTAATATGATATATATAAATCAAATACGATAGTAATAATTTCCAAAATTGAAAAAGCAATATTTCAAGTCTAATATTACGTATTTAGCAAATACTTTATCGATATCTTCGATAATCGACAATTCAATAGAGAAGTGTTTTTCAAGTGAAATTATATACGTGAATATTTTGTACATTTAATTCTAACCAAATATCATAATGTCGTCAGTATAATATCAATAGCTGATCAATTTTTAGCCAAAATTAATAAAAGTTTTCTCACTTATAACACGCTATTTTATTTTTATGAGGCTTATGTTTTTTGGTTTTCAAACTCACTCTATAATCATCTTCTTTATATTCGGTATTTTAAACGTTTTGAGTATGAAAATACATTGAAGTAAATATCAGAAACAGTAAAATAGTGCCAAAACTAATTCATTCAATTTGTCTTGAGGGAATTCATGGCATCACTTAAATAACTAAACTCTCGTGATTGGATTAATACTAAAAAAAAATATACGTGATATAGAATTTGCTTTTTTTCTGACAATATAAAAAAAATGAATAACTATAATAGAATAATTACTAGAACACTTTTCATTTCAGTCATTCTAATATGCTGAAAAGTTAAGATAAATACAAACACCGTAAAATTCTTCTAATACAATTTTTTATCGTAATATTCTACAAGTGAGTAATTTGTTTGATCTGTTTATTCGCTTAATTCGCACTTGCATTGCATTCCTGTACCATTTTTCTTCATCTGAGCCGCCAGTGGCCGTAAATATTGCGCTCTGGCTATAGTTCACCAGAAATTTTCTCCTGGATATTCGAAAGACAATTTTCATTTATATTAAATCAATTCAAAATAATAATAATTCAACTTACCTACCTGGTCACCTTTGAAGAACATATCAATATTACGCAAGAGCAAAATCACCACTGAATTGCCATTGGAACATCTTCATATTTGATTTGGTAATTCAAAGCTGTGAAGTACCTATATCAATACTTGAGCAAACGAAACTATTAGTGCAGTAGGTAGATAGCGCAACGTTGCGGAGGCAAATGCGAATAATATTGTATTGTAGTTTATACAAATAGGGCCCTAATATAATCAACAAAATACCAAAATTCTGTATAATTAAATTTCATGTTTATCTTACCCCTCTGTTGATGCATGTAAAAAGTATAATCTATTGTACAATATATATAATTTTTGCATTGCAAAAATCATTTGTTATGTAGGAGGCTTGGGTGCCTTTTCCGTATGTATATAAATATATACATATATATATATATATTTATATATATATATATATATATATATATATATATATATATATATATATATATATATATATATATAGGTAAATCAAATATCATCAATTCAGCTTCATTATAAAATATATATTAATAAACGTTTCGGAGGTCCCCTCCTTCCTCAGTATTAATTTGTCTTATAAATTTTTTATCTGATATATGGTGTAAAATTGTTTAAAAAATCGTCATGGTTGATTTCTTCTGACCATTTTGATTTTGATTTCTTTGTACTTGTTTTTACATTCATGTCAATGTCATCTCCTGTCAAAGATTGTCAAGTGTGTTGTGTTCCGTCTGTTCTTCTTTTCGTTTAGGTCTTGTTATAAAAGGTATGTGAAATTGGCTCAGGTGTTTGATGTCTTGTCTGTCGTTTACTGTTTTTTCCAAATTTCGTTGTATGTGTATCATCTCCCATATCTCTCTGTGTTTCAGTTTAGGTTCAATTGTTAAAATCTTCGTTTCGTCGTAGTCAAATTCGTGTTTGTTCAGTGTTTTGTGTTTATTGAGTGCTGTTGTTGCGAACTTGGTGTATTTGTGTGCGTTAAGTCTGTCTTTGTGATGTCTGTCCGATATATTGTCTATCGCAGTCCTTGCATGGGATACTATATACCACATTTGATTTTTTTAATTTAGGTGTCTGTGTCTTTAATTTGCTAAAAATCTGTCCAATTTGGTTTTGTGGTTTGTGGACTGTTTTCATGTTGTGTTGTTTTACTATCTTGTCAATCTCATGTGACAGACTTCTTGTGTATGGTATTGATATTCGTGTTATGTTTTCCTCATTTTATCTTTGTTTTTTAGTCTCTGTGTTGTAGTTTTCGTGGACTCTTCGTCTGATTAGGGCTGTTATTAATTTTTCAGGATAGTTGTTCTTAAGTAGTTGTTCCTTCAATTCCCTTATTGGTCTCAATTCAGGTGATGTTAGTTTCAGAGCGCAGTCGATGTATCCTATAATGGTGCCCTTTTTTTGGTTTATGTGGTGGTTAGAGTTATAGTTGAGGATGTGGTCGGTGCTTTGTTTCTTTCTATGCCATTTTGTGGAGATTTTGCTGTTTTTCCTTATGAGTGTTATGTCCAAGAAATCTAGTTCCATATTATTTTCTTCTTCAAATGTGAACTTAAGTTGTTGATGTACATTGTTAAATTTCTGAAGGATGTGTTTCATGGTATTCGGTGTTGTTATCAGCAAACAATCATCCACATATCTCCTTTAAAATGGCTGCATAGTAGTCTCATTCATTTTATCTTCTTCGATGTGCTCCATTACCATCTGTGCAATGACACTTGATATGGGAGTTCCCATTGCTACTCCTTTTATTTGTTTGAAATGATATTCTCTGTATTGGAAAAAAACTGTTGTTCAAAATGAGTTGGGTTGCTCCTAAAAACTCATTTTTTGGTATTGCGCCATTTTTCTTTAATTGTTTTTTGTACCAGTTCTGTTGGAATGTTCGTGTAGAGTGATACAACATCCAACGAGAAAAATCTGTCTTCGTTTTTTAGTGTTACATTGTTCAGTTCTTCCTTTAGTTGTTTTGAGTTTTTTATGTAGTAACCATTGTTGCCAATTGCAGTTGCCAATATTTCGGCGATGTATTTTGACAATTGGTACATTGGTGCCTGGACACAAGAGACTATCGGTCTTAGTGGATTTCCTTCTTTATGGATCTTGGGAAGTCCATATATTTTTGGTGTTTTAGTGTTATGTGATGTTAGCTTTTTTGACTCGTTATCCGATATATATCCTTGTTCTTTCCATGTTTTCACGATAGTATTGTTCTGTTTTTCGAGTGTTAGTGTCATATCTTTTTTTACACTTTTGTAGGTAGTGTCATCTTCCAATAGTATGTTCATTTTTTCATCATATTCTTTACTGTCCATTACAACAATCTTATTTCCTTTGTCTGCTCTTGTGACGAGTAGATTTTTGTTTTCCTTGAAAAATGTTTTCGTCTTGTTGAAGTTAATCATGTTTTCGTTGTTCGGTTTCTGCATTTATCCCTTTGTTTTTTTTATGTGCGTACTAAGTGTTTGTGCAACTCTTTTGCGTATATCATTTTGTTCTTCTGTTGGTAATTTTGTGATTCCTCCCTCTATCTGCGTTATAATTTCATAAGTAGGAATACCTCTGATACTATTGTCCTCTATTGCGAATTTTGTTCCCAAATTGAGTGTGCTAGTTACGTATAGGGGTAGTGTTATTGAAGTGGTGTTTTCCAATAGGTTATCTACAAAGTTTCCGTGGCTCGTTCCTTCGTCAGTTTTTCTTAAAAGTTGGTCTAGTTTCTTGTTGTGTACTCTTTGGCATTCATTAGTTCTGATTGTCAATCTTTCGTGTATTTGACTTATCAACATTTGTGCTGTGTTTGGTGTCTCGTCCTTCCAGATATTCTCAGTTAAAGCATTTACTTCTCTTTCAATTTTACTAATCTGCTTTGTAGTGTCTGTGATAAGTATGTTGATTGTGCGCCTTGTGAATCTTTGTATCAATCTTTCAAAGTTTTCTGTGAGAGTTTCGCAACAACAGCACTCAACAAACACAAAACACTGAACAAACACGAATTTGACTACGACGAAATGAAGATTTTAACAATTGAACCTAAACTGAAACACAGAGAGATATGAGAGATGATACACATACAACGAAATTTGGAAAAAACAGTAAACGGCAGACAAGACATCAAACACCTGAGCCAATTTCACATACCTTTTATAACAAGACCTAAACGAAAAGAAGAAGAAGAACAGACGGAACACAACACACTTGACGATCTTTGACAGGAGATGACATTGACATGAATGACAAACAAGTACAAAGAAATCAAAAACAAAATGGTCAGAAGAAATCAACCATGACGATTTTTTAAACAATTTTACACCATATATCAGATAAAAAATTTATAAGACAAATTAATACTGAGGAAGGAGGGGACCTCCGAAACGTTTATTAATATATATTTTATAATGAAGCTGAATTGATGATATTTGATTTACCTCGCACTGCCAACCATAACCCAACTAAATATAGAAAAGCAGGTACCAATAGACCAATTGAATATATATATATATATATATATATATATATATATATATATATATATATATATATATATATATATATATATATATATATATATATATATATATATATATATATATATATATATATATATATATATAATTATATATAAATATATATATATAAATATATATTAATATATATATATATATATATATATATATGTATATATATATATATATATATATATATATATATATATATATATATATATATATATCGATATATATCGATGTATAGGTATCTAGATATACCAACTAAAATCTTCTAAACAGAGAACGAACTATGAAAACAGAAGAAGCACGAATTATTTATTTCAAAAAATCAATTGGAGAAGAAATTTCGGCTAGCAGTAACAAAGTTACAACTTTGTTTGATGGTTCATCGTCGTTCTCTAATTCGGTGAAAAATATTAATATGTTGATATACGACAAAATAAATATATGGCCACAATCAAATTCACAAATACAATATATTATTTTGTTTTCATGTTATTTCTCATGACAAAGTTTATTTTTTAGAATCTTCAGATGTCAGTCTTTGATTCTCTCATTCCACAGTATAATGCTTTATATCCCAGAAATATTTTCGCCAACTTCGACACTCAATAAGATAGATTCGAGCGTGCAGTATTCTATGGAAGTAGCAACTACCAAATATCCTAATATAATCCCTGATGAGGGAGGTTGACATTTCCTGAGAATAACCAGAATATAAGCGTAACCCTATACAATGAAAACCAATCTCTATAAAGGGCATATGAGTAGAGTTATCTCTATTGATGTCTATTTCTGAATAACCAGTCACAATATTCGATGACAGTCTAGATGTTATTAACAAACTTTTTGTACCTACCACAACCATGTCACTAACAATAATCAATGCAATGACTTTAATTCACCCCTGAATCTTTCTGATATTTGATTAGGAATATGATTGTTCAATCGAACCTAAATTTGAGAAAACATCTCAATTCAATTGATTTCTACAGATATTCTATAGATGTTCACATAAACTGCAACAAATTTAGTTGTCGCAAAAGTGTTTTTGTATCCTCCCCTTTTTTTATGAAACTAAAAAAACATGTGTAATAGCATACAAAGTAATCATTTATTTTCAAAAAATAACGCGAAGAGCATCGAGTGTTGAGAAACCACGCTTCAATAGCAAGCCGTAATAAAAATTAGGAAATAATTCATTTTATTCAAAAACAATTCTCAAAGTGCACCAGTACTTATATAGGCCAAACTACAGAGATTTTTTCATGTGAAAAGTGTTAGAAGAAAACCAGCTCCGCCACTGTTTGTAAGATAGTTCCATATGATATAGTGATATGTTTTCCACTCGACTTTATTATTTATAACTTTGTTATTAACAATTTTATGCAAAAAATCGCGTGTTTTTCAGTTTTTTTCTTATCAAACTGAAACTATCAGAGTAATCGTGTTTCTGTCAATAGACTTATTGTAGAAAATGAAAAGACGAAGAAAATGAGAGGTCGGATGGCTCGATCAGACCCTCAGTTTGAGAGAAAATCGGAAAAAACCGTCAAAAATGCAGTGTTTTCAAAAATTCATTACTCGGTTAGTTTTTGAGTTGTATATCCTCGGCTCAGTATTTGTTATTAATATAAACTTTATTTATGCGAAGAGCAGAATCTGTCCGATGCATAGTTTTCGATCTGTGGCCATTTGTATATTTCACTATGCAATTTTCCAGCTGACCTGATTGCGACAGGTATGGTCCGATTTTAATTCACAAAAAAGATTTAGAAATGAGAATTCTCATAGTTCGAAATGTTCATCTTGGTTTTACATGAAAACGCTGAGAATTATGTTAAAAATAAAGTTGAACATGACGAAAAACGGCAGAGCGCGTGAGAATAGTTGAAGAGTGGGGGTAGAATAACAGGCACTGAGAAGCATGACATTCAAAAGCGTAGGCATTTTGAACATGACGGTAATTTATCGGCCGTTTTTCGCGATGTTCAGTTTTATTTTCAACATATTTCTCAGCGTTTTCAAGTAAAACTAAGATGAACGTTTTGAACTATGAGAATTCTACTTTCAAAATCTTTTTTGTAAATTGAAATCGGACCATACCTGTCGCATTCAGGTCTGCTGGAAAATTGCATAGTGAAATATATAAATGGCCAGTTTCTGCTCTTCGCATAAATAAAGTTTATATTAATAACTAATAATGACCGGAGGATCTACGCTACAAATCAAAAAATAACCGAGTTATGAATTTTTGGTGGTTTTTTCCAATTTCCTCTCGAACTACAGGTCAGATCGAGTCGTCCTACCTCTCATTTTCTTCTTCTTTTCATTTTCTACAATTAGCCTATTGACACCATCGCGATTACTTCGATAGTTTCAGTTTCATAAGCAAAAAACTAAAAATAACGCTATTTTTTGCATAAAATTGTTAATAACAAAGTTAAAAATAATAAAGTCGAGTGAAAAACATATCACTATATCATATAGAACTATTTTACAAACAATAGCTGGTTTTCTTCTAACACTTTTTACACAAAATTCTCATTTTAAATCTCTGTAGCTTGGCCTAATAGCGAAGCAGGTCGAGATGAGATTCGAACGGAATAGTAATAATAATAATAATATCCGTTTATTTAGTCCAAAAACTATTACATTAATCCTACAATTTTTTTATCCACTTAAATTAATCCATCATTGTTATATATATAATTGTACAAATTTTTTTAAAGTTCATTAAAGCATTTACAATATTTTAAGGTTGTTGGTAAATCATTAAACAACTTAATTCCATTACTTAATGTGGATTTATGCATTAATGTGGTGTTATATGTATCAATAAATATATCATCTCGATGCCTTGTCTCATATTTGTGCACATCACTGACATACTGTATATTTTCATTTAAATCAGTTGGTAACATTCGATTCTTTATTTTGATTATAATATAGTCGTCGTTCTACATTCATCAGATTTAGTCTTTGAAGCATTAGTTTTATCGGTGTTCTTTTTCCACATTTGAGCAGTCTCCTCTAATGCAGCGCTGTTGTTGAGAAGAGTATATATATATATATATATATATATATATATATATATATATATATATATATATATATATATATATATATATATATATATATATATATATATATATTTGAATATGCATCTGACTCATGAACCATCTTATTTATATTGTAAATAATTCTTTTCATGGGTTTTCTGGTTCCGTTAAAACAGAAATGATGTTGAAATTCTTCTAATAACGTTTTGGTTACTATTTTAACCTATTTCAAATTTACATTTTTGTCATGTCATCGCATGAACATATCATAAAACACATTCACAAGTTTGAACATTGTGAATGTGTTTACGATGATTTGAAATGTCAAATACGATCGTGGCTATCCTAGATCTAATTTATTGTTTAACGTTTAAATGCAAAATCGCCATATAAAATTGGCAATATTTCGAAAACTTCAAATTTTAGGTATAGATAACCTTATACAAAAATAACTTCTTTTTAAATGCTAAATACTACAAAATAAGAAAATTGGGGGTTTCCATTTGAAAAAATTGATTTTTCTCAGTTTTCTCAATCTGATTTTAGATCTTGTTTTTTGAACACTCTCTATGATTATTTATCCAAATATTATACAAAATCTATTAAAGTAGGTCCGTTTCAACAAAGAATCTAACCCAAAGTAAGTAAAAAAGGCTTTCATATAGGAACAATTGATAATTTAATTAGGGCTTGCAATCGTCGTTTTTGACATAAAAACCTGAATATGTCAAAAACGCTCAGACTTAAGTATAGAACATAATAAATAAAATCTGCCGAAAATCTTGCGCTGAATCCAAAAATGTATTAATATATAGGATGTCCACTTTAATATAAGCAAGTTGGTATCTACTTCCGATATAACCGGAAGTGCTAGCATCTTAAAATTTTTTAAGTCGAGTTATCCATACCGACATTAGTATACTGTCAAATTTTCAAAAGTTACCTATGTGTAGTTTTCCATATAAAGATCGCGTTCTTTCCCGATGGAACACCTGTATATATATTAACTGGGTTTTTGGATTGGCAGTGTAGGTGTAAATAAATATACAAAACTTGATAATGATAAATGTAATCATATACGTTTCGGAGATGTGTCTCCTTCTTCAGTATGTTTAGAGCCTTACACTCTGCAAAAAAAAAAATTTTGACAATGAGTAACCAACACAAATGGTCATTTTTAGAGTTAATTATATTATATATATATATATATATATATATATATATATATATATATATATATATATATATATATATATTTATATATATATATATATATAATATTTCAATCAGAGGTAAGAGAGGTCAAAATGACCATTTTTGTTGATTACTCATTGTCAAAAATTTTTTTTTTTGCAGATTGTAAGGCTCTAAATATACTGAAGAAGGAGACACATCTCCGAAACGTATATGATTTCATTTGTTATTATCAAGTTTTGTATATTTATTTACACCTACACTGCCAATCGAAAAGCCCAGATAATATAAATAAGTAGGTACTAAGTATCAACCCAATTATAAAAGCAAAGGAGGAAGAATTGCACTAAACTGTTTCCAGTTAACATTGAGAGAGTCAACTTAATGCACCAGGATGAATAGCCATACAAACACAAACAAATATTAACTGTCACTCGCAACATATCATCCGAAAGATAATGAAATTGACAGAGAAACTAACAAAAATGCGTACCAGGCGAACCTTTTTTTTTAAATGTAAACACCAAAATTTGTGTCCAACATTCTTAAAACTTAAGACCAGACACATAACCTCCAATTGTGGAGGTCTCACTGAAAGTTTTGCAACAATATTGAAAGTGAAAATAATAACCTCATAAATGATGTAAAAAACTCAGAACCAAATGATATCATACAAATATTGATGAACCGAATAGAAGAAAAACCGAGAAATACAACTAATGAATGTCAAAAAGTCCACAACAAAAAACTGAATCAACTAATAGGGAAAACTCACAACCAAAAAATTAATAAGGTTTTCACAGACAGTCAAATAGAAAACACTACCCAGATAACACTCTTGAATTATAAGTCTAACTATCACATTTGTTTCTCAGCAAATTTGAGACATCCTGTATATATTTATTATATATATATATATACATATATATATATATATATATATATATATATATATATATATATATATATAAACATAATTAGGCAGATTCTTGATAGTTTCTTGCATCAAACTAAATTCGTATGTATGTAATTTAGTTGAGAGTCAGTATCTTTCAGATACGACCCTCTAAAATGGCTTTGGCTAAAGTACACCATTGGCCAACATATCATATTGAATATCGTCAAGGATATTGAACAATATTATTCATAATTTACAATATATACTACTTCTTAAAACATTAACATAAGGATACACAAAATGGTAAGATACATTAAAACTTATCAAATCTTAAAATCATTCTCACTAATAAATTTACATATATACCTATAGACATTTACATTATGGAGCGACAAGAGAAAGCACAAATTAAATGGTTGATTGATATTATTCAACATGCTAATTGAATTACATCGAACAGATATTCGTAAAAAGTTATTATTGCACTTCAAAATCATATGTTCCAATGAACCAATTTCCCCACATATACAAAATGGGTTAGGTCTTTGTCCAATTTTGTGAAGATAGAAAGGAGTCACTGCTTGACCGCTTCTTAACCGGGATATAACTCGAATAAAATGTCTTTCATTGTTTAATGATTTAAACCACACCGAAGCGGGAGGATTTTTTTCAATTTCCTTGTAAAAACTTCCATTTTGTCCCTGTTGATATGTTTCATGCCATTCTTTCCGTATTATATGGCGAAAAGTATTGGAAATATCAGTTGAAATGCATTTTTTTTTCTTGGAAACCACCAATTGAGGCGTATTTAGCCAGTTTATCCACTTTTTCATTCGCTGGAATCCCAGCGTGGTCTTTTACCCACATAAAACTAATAGCTTTATTACATGACTTTAGGAAAGTAACAGACCTCATGATTTTCTTATGAATATAATTAAAAGTGCAATCCAGATTAATATTTTTTAAAGAAAGGAGGGCGCTCTGGCTATCAGAAACGATTACATAATTATCATGAGGAACTTCATTTAGGTGTGTCTCTATGTATTTCAAAGCTAGATATATAGCATATAATTCACCAGTAACAACAGAACTATTTTTGTTTAATGAAGCTTGCTGCATTTCCTTGAGGATAGGGTCGTAAACTGCAACTCCCACTGCAGATGTTTCATATTTTGAAGCATCAGTAAATAATTGGTAAAGTCCTCGAAAATACTTATTTATGTGAGATATAAAATCTTCACGAGTGAAAATTTCGTTGTAATTTGGAATGACAACGTTCAGTGAAATATTAAATACTTAGAATGGTAACTGGAAAATCGGTAATTTCTCATTAACATGAAGGTACTTTGACAAGGGAACTAATTTGCCGTATATAATTATCAGCAGAGGATCTTTCTTGCAAATCCAATATCTATGCGTCAATGTTGTGATGAATAACCTATTCAGATCTTGCAATAGAAAACTATTTCTGGCCATCCTCTTAGTAAGAAAATTACCTCCTAATATTTCTCTTCTTGATTTCAATGGAATTTCTGCAGATTCTGCCAATACAATGTCATTTGCCGTATTTCTTAATAAACCTATACATATTTTAATAGATTTTCTCTGAATTACATCTAATGGGCGTAATAGAGTTGGATGCGCTACCATAAAAGATGGAACCGTAATCCAGGTTAGATCTTATATAATTTCGGTAAAACATAAGAGAGACATTCTGATCGGCTCCCCAGTTATTACGGCAAACGTATCTTAGTATTTGAAGTCTTTTTTCAACTTTTAATTTAGTTTGTAGGATACTTTCTTTCCACGATAATTTTCTGTCTAGCATCCATCCCAAAAATTTACATGATTCTTTATGACTTAATGTATAGTTATCTATATTATAATTATTATCGAATAAAATACGTTTTGTTGTATAAGAACAGAGTACAGATTTGGAACTAGAGATTGTGTGACCATGATTTACCATAAAGGACGAAAATAACGCCATACACTCATTTTTTGTAAACATAGACTGAAATTTTTATTGGTGGTATACAGGGTGATATCATCTGCGTATTGGATTATTTTTATATGAGGGAGATTCATGATTTGCTCAAGCCGATGATAATATATAATGTAAAGAAGAGTGGAAAGAATTCCTCCTTGTGGTAGGCCAATGCAAGAATATCTTGGTCCTTCCAAACCTTCGCCTATCTTGACATATAGACGCCTATTACTATATGAGTTGTATATTAAGTTTGCAAATCTCTGACTTAAATCTTTTATTTCATTCATCAGAACATTCAAGGAAAAATTATCGTAGGCTCCTTCAATATCAGCAAACAGTGCTAATAGTACTGTCCTATCGGTGAACGCCTGGTATATATCGTTCGTTAGTTGAGCGATCGCATCATAAGTACAGTGATCTTTTCGGAAAGCAAATTGAGACTTTGGAAATTTATTATTATTTTCCAACCACCATTCAAGTCGTGCTTTCAGTATTCTCTCAAACGTCTTCAAGACACAGGAACCTAAAGCTATTGGTCTGTATGATTCCGCCAAGTCAGGGTTTTTATTTGGTTTAAGAATGGGAATTATAACATACGTTTTTCATTCTCCAGGATATCTGTTTTCCAGAAATAAATTCGTTTTAAAATAGGTAAGTACTTTTCCAAGGAGACGACCGGTCGCAGCGCATTTTTTGTTGAGCTAAGATCAAAACGATGCGATTTATCGCTGCAGTTTGGGATTTCTTTTTGTAGTACGTCTTATAGCGGTTGATTAGAAATTATTGTTCAAGTTCAGGTTTGTGGTAATTTGGCATTACAAATATACTTTTTCTTTCAGCTTTTTTTCCAGTACCTACTTTGTATTTTTACACGATTGTATTGTCTTTTCAGTTTCTGTTTCCGTAATTTAAAATCTTACTATTTAGTTTTCTGTTCCAATAATCGCTGTTCAGAATTCACGTATATAATTCTGAAATTCAATTTTTTATTTCTATAGGGTCATTTTATTCGATTGGAATATCTATTTTCCAATAATTCACATTTACTATAAGGGATCTGTTAGTAATAAGATTGTAAATTAATTTTAAGGTAACTATTAATTGAATTATCGTTATATCTAAACGAAATTATAATTCGGAAGATACGTGGACAGCATTTCAGAAACACATGTTTGCGATACCATTTCTGTTGGGTAGAAGGACTTCTTGGGTAAACGTCCAGATCATAGAAATTTTAGTTTAACTGTGAATATCAAGTTTAGGGATTCTTTTCTGGCAACTTAAGTTTTAGTTTTGGAAGCAGGAACAAAACGTAAGAAGTTTGAATCAAAAAACTTTTTTCGAAGCTAGGCTCCGAAATTATAAAAGGACATTTTAAATTAACATTTAAATTTCACTTTAAATTAAACAAAATCTCAAACTAATGGACACAACTAATTCATGCGGATTATCGTAGTGTTTTATTTATTGTAATTATTTTAAAAATCCTTTCAAAGATAAGAGTTTTTTTTATGTATATTTCATTTATAATACATCGATTTGAAGCAAAAATCATGGAGAGTTCTCTCATTCGCTTTCCTCTAGTGGCGCCGAAATGAAAGTCATTCAATTTCGACTGAATATTGGATATTTTAGCTACTTCATTCTTCTCTTTAATTTACGACATGTTCTGTAAGTGCCTTATTCTATATATATAAATATATAATATATATATATATATATATATATATATATATACATATATATATATATATATATATAATATATATATATATATATATATATATATATATATATATATATATATATATATATATATATATGGTTGTCTGGTTTCCCGGGTTTGTATCCGCGTATGGGCTTCGTCGAAGTCTGCTCGACGTTTCGGCAAAATCACATTTGCCATCTTCAGGTAGCTCTTCTTGGTCGGAATGAATACACTAGACTGTATTCCGACCAAGAAGAGCTACCTGAAGATGGCAAATTTGATTTTGCCGAAACGTCGAGCAGACTTCGACAAAACCCATATATACATAGTTATATATATATATATATATATATATATATATATATATATATATATATATATATATATTCATATATATATATATATATATATATATATATATATATGTTAATTTTCAGGTTCTCGCGGAGATAATCTGGTTGTCTGGTTTCCCGGGTTTGTATCCGCGTATGTGCTTCGTCTTCGTTGAAGTCTGCTCGATGTTTCTGCAAAATCAAATTTGCCATCTTCAGGTATATATATATATATATATTTATATATATATATATATATATATATATATATATATATATATATATATATATATATATATATATAATATATATATCATAATATATATATATATATATATATATATATATATATATATATATATATATATATATATATATATATATATATATATATATATATATAAATATATATTCATATATATATATATATATATATATATATATATATATATATATATATATTCTTGAAAATTCTCAACTTTCTTGAACCGTTTCACTATATTCTAGGACAATGAATTTTTCTTGGGAATATTGGTTCAACATTGGTAGTTAAAACTACATAAATTTTTTGTTTACATTATATTAAAACGTTTCGACGAACATATGTAGTCTTCTTCAGTTTGGAATTACTTTAATCAAAAAAGGAAATCTTCACTATGACATTTATACTTTTCTAAAATTTTTCTCAACGGACACGACAAATATACGAAACCTTCACAAATACTCAACATTAATATAAATTAGTAAAATTTGTTTCATTGGCAACTTCATTGCTTCATCACGTTACAATAGAGACGTGATGAAGCAATGAAGTTGCCAATGAAACAAATTTTACTAATTCATATTAATGTTGAGTATTTGTGAAGGTTTCGTATATTTGTCGTGTCCGTTGAGAAAAATTTTAGAAAAGTGTAAATGTCATAGTGAAGATTTCCTTTTCTGATTAAAGTAATTCCAAACTGAAGAAGACTACATATGTTGGTCGAAACGTTTTAATATAATATAAACAAAGAATTTATGTATTATATATTAACTACCAATGTTGAACCAATATTCCCAAGAAAAATTCAATGTCCTAGTATATATATATATATATATATATATATATATATATATATATATATATATATATATATATATATATATTCTGTTGACGTCTGAAGAGTAGGCAGGTTGAGACTATATATATATATATATATATATATATATATATATATAATATATATATATATATATATATATATATATATTATATATATATATTTATATATATATATATATAATATATATATATATATATATATTTTATATATATATATATATATATATATATATATATATATACATATATATATATATATATATATATATATATATATATATATATATATATATATATATATATATATATATATTTATTTGAATTGTTGTTGCCTGTGATCTATTTTTAATCTCTTGATAATTATTAGCAATAACAGGCTGGTTGAATCTTAAAAAACTTGATTTTATTAAAAAGTTGACGCTTCACTCCGAAATTCGAAAAAATTGAAATTTCTTTGACATTTATTGATTTGAAAAAATTTGAATAGAAAAGGCGACTTTGTCTTGTCTTGTTAAAATTTTTTTCGGATGTGGTTGTTCTTTGTTATTTATTATGTGCTATTCAGTCTAATATTAACATTCAAAATTGTTATCATTAGAAGGTAAGGGAAACTACAGAAACCTTTACCCACGTAATGTTCGAAAAAAATAATAATAGGTTACTATTTATCTAACAACAAAGAAATTAGTCGTGGGAAAATATTAAAAAAGTAGAGCAGAATTATCGGTATAGAACGCTTATATGGAAGCAGCCGTTGACACGTGTTTCGGACTCTTTGGTCCTCATCAGAACGGCGTAGCTAAGCATTGGATTGAAAATTTGGAGATGAAAATAGTATAACAAACAAAATCCTCTGCTATGGAAGACAATCACACATTTGTGGTTTATTGTTTGAACTCTCCGGTATGGGAGATTTGGTCAAACTTTGCCACGGAGGCGATTAATTCCATCTGCGAGATCTCAGAAAGA
Organism: Cynegetis impunctata; assembly: GCA_030704885.1. Lineage (NCBI taxonomy): Eukaryota > Metazoa > Arthropoda > Insecta > Coleoptera > Coccinellidae > Cynegetis > Cynegetis impunctata. The sequence goes on along the minus strand of JARQZK010002259.1, from coordinate 24,756 downwards.
GTAAATTAACAATAACAAAGAAATTAGTTGCGGAAAATATTAAATAAGTAGAGCAAAATTTATCGGTATAGTTCGTTTATATGGAAGTAGCCGTTTTTAATGAAATTTATATGAAAATAGTATAACAAACAAAATCCTCTGCTATGGAAGACAATCACACATTTGTGGTTTATTGTTTGAACTCTCCGGTATGGGAGATTTGGTCAAACTTTGCCACGGAGGCGATTAATTCCATCTGCGAGATCTCAGAAAGAGTAAAATTAACAATAACAAAGAAATTAGTTGCGGTAAAATATTAAACAATTAGAGCAAAATTTATCGGTATAGCTCGTTTATATGGAAGTAGCCGTTTTTAATGAAATTTTTATTTAGAATTTCAAATTTTTTAAATAAAAAAAAAAGGGTACTCACATTATAGAATAATGTTTGAAACTCTCAGTTTAAGTTTGGCATCATTGCCATATTTTCAGCTTGCAATATTTAATTATTTATTTGAATTGTTGTTGCCTGTGATCTATTTTTAATCTCTTGATAATTATTAGCAATAATAGGCTGGTTGAATCTTAAAAAACTCGATTTTATTAAAAAGTTGACGCTTCACTCCGAAATTCGAAAAAATTGAAATTTCTTTGACATTTATTGATTTGAAAAAATTTGAATAGAAAAGGCGACTTTGTCTTGTCTTGTTAAAATTTTTTTCGGATGTGGTTGTTCTTTGTTATTTATTATGTGCTATTCAGTCTAATATTAACATTCAAAATTGTTATCATTAGAAGGTAAGGGAAACTACAGAAACCTTTACCCACGTAATGTTCGAAAGAACAAAATCCTCTGTTTGTTATATTATTTTCATCTCCAAATTTTCAATCCAATGCTTAGCTACGCCGTTCTGATGAGGACCAAAGAGTCCGAAACACGTGTCAACGGCTGCTTCCATATAAGCGTTCTATACCGATAATTCTGCTCTACTTTCTTAATATTTTCCCACGACTAATTTCTTTGTTGTTAGATAAATAGTAACCTATTATTATTTTTTTCGAACATTACGTGGGTAAAGGTTTCTGTATTTTCCCTTACCTTCTAATGATAACAATTTTGAATGTTAATATTAGACTGAATAGCACATAATAAATAACAAAGAACAACCACATCCGAAAAAATTTTTAACAAGAGAAGACAAAGTCGCCTTTTCTATTCAAATTTTTTCAAATCAATAAATGTCAAAGAAATTTCAACTTTTTCGAATTTCGGAGTGAAGCGTCAACTTTTTAATAAAATCGAGTTTTTCAAGATTCAAGCAGCCTGTTATTGCTAATAATTATCAAGAGATTATATATATATATATATATATATATATATATATATATGATTGTAATGGTAATTTATTGAATTTTTTCAAAAGTCATGTCAATCTAATTCACAATTTGAATGGTATAAAATGGTATATATCACCGCTAATGAAATTGCCAATTCCTTTTAAGCTGTGGTTTTAACAGGATTTTTATGAAATATTCTTTCATTTGTTTCTTCAGTGCTGTTAGAGACAGCGTTCTCCATGTGTGTGGAAGTTTATTATAGAGCATTATGCGGCTTGTCTGTTTATTACCAGTATTTTAGTTCTGGGTATGGCCAAATTTTTGCTGTTCCGAATGTTTTATGGCTGGTTTGCTGAACTAGTTGTGATATTTTGTTTAACTCTTACAATCTGTCTAATTACGAGTTCTGGCTTAACAGTCAGTATTTTATATTTGTCGAAAAATGGTTCACAGTGTGTTTCAGTACTTACATTTTCCAAGACTCTTATAGCTTCCTTTTGTGCAACTAAGATTCTGAAAATATGAACAGACATACCCCATATTTTCAAACCATGAACGATTCTCGTATGGAAAAGTGTCAAGTAGGTTTAATGTGTACGCTAATTTTCCACAATAATTTGCCTATGTTAGCCTTGTACCCATAAAAATGTAGCCGTACTACAGGATTCAGATCGATTGGATGATATGAATAGCAGTGTTCTAGTTTTGTTCCTGTTCAAGTATTATTTTTTTCATTAAACCATTTTGAGGATTTTCCACCGATATTTTCTGTTTGCTCATTTGATGAAAGTAATTCTTTTTCTTTTTATATCTGCATATAAAATCGTCTGAAAATTAAGGTTAGGAAAATCAAGGTTCCACTATTGATCCTTGAGGTATTCCAGTGCGGAAAGGCATCATGGTACTGATTTCTCCTTTATTTCGCACACCTTCACAACGATATGTTAAAAATGATTCCACTAACGGTAAAGCCTTTTCCGTGATTCCATAATGTCCATAAAATCAAAACCGTCTTTCAAGTCATTGAATCGCACAGATATTATATATATATATATATATATATATATATATATATATATATATATATATATATATATTTATATATATATATATATTCATATGTCATTCAAAATAATTTTTTGTTCAATAATGAATAATTACAAAAGAATTTCAGTTAAATCTCCGTCATTCAGTTCCTTCTCTCTTTCTCACACAATAGTGCAATCTAGTTGTCAAAATTTTGTCGATTCAATCTCCACGACAATCATTCATTTCATCGCGAAAATTTCGATGAGGTTTTCAATGAAAATGAAATTTTGGGGTTACATTGAATTGGAAAATGAAAGCACTGAAGCTCCACTGGGATTATATTTCATGTTCGAGAGTGGCTATTAGATCGATGGAATAAAAACGAGCGCCTTTCCACATCTCGTGTTTAATGAAGTATTTCAAAAGAACTGGATGAACTTCATAAGCCAATTCGAAAATTAATAAAACGAAGTTTGTTCCAGTAGAAAAAAAATCTAAATGAACCATATTGAATGTTTGCTCGTGAATGTAATTCAATGAATCATCCGATAAATGTCCTACAAATGACAACCTACGGCAAAAATCGTAATTAATCAATAACTCAGAATATTGTCTTGAAAAATATTGCTGTCACTTCATGGATAATTGGAACAAAAACACATAATACGCAATAATTTCATGTACAAATAAAGAACAGGAACACCTTTTTTTAAACAACATATATTAGACATAAAATCAAATACGTATATATATATATATATATATATATATATATATATATATATATATATATATATATATATATATATATATATATATATATAATTCACTATATATGGGTCTATTGACTTTGTTTAGAGTGATTAACGTATTTACGCTTTTGCAATTTTATTTTATTGCTTCTTCAGAGTTCGAGATTTGAGGTTTGAAATCATTGAAATACATCAGCAATAACTCAAGTGAAATATTGCAAACCTACAGACTCTCATGTTACATAATATATAAATATATGTTAGTTTGAATGGTTTCGACAATGTTTCTTCTGTATTTGTGGAATTCTGGACTTCCATTGTCTATAAAAATATATCTGAAACAAAAATAAAAGAAAAGAAAATTTGATTAGTAAGTGGCAAGAAAAGAAAATAGCTGAAAAATTAAATTCAATGAATTAGTAGTATCTGAAAAAAGGAATGAAATAATATTAGTAAATAATAAGTTGGAAAATGGTGAAAAAATAAAATTATACAATATACACGACGTTTCGGTTAGTTGGGTATCTCTAACCGTTCTCAAGTGTAAACTGATTATCAGAGTTTGGATTGATCTTTATATACTCCCTTGATCAGTTGTGCCGTAATGGGCGTCTCTCCCATTGGGCGAGGGGAGGAGCTTGAGACCACTGATACGCGCCAGGATTGGTCGCCACGCGTTTGCCACCTCAACACTGGGTTTACTGAAAACTTCATGGTTCTGTTGGATGAAAGCAGCTTCCTTGAATTTTCGTTTTCGCCAGTTCTGTTCCCGGTGGATAATCCTAGCATCGTTCCACTTAATGTTGTGATGTTTTGTCCATGCGTGATCAGCAATTCCCGATTTCGATGTTTCGGCTCTTCGTGTGTGTATTTGATGTTCTCCGATCCTAACATTAAGAGGTCTCTTCGTTTCACCGATGTATGAATCTCCACATTCACAGGGCACAAGGTATACGCAATTCTTATTGTCCGGGGGTCCATCTGGTTTAGTTTTGGTCAGCCTGCTTCTTAAGGTATTGTCCGACTTGAACGCTGTTTTGATGTTGTACTGCTGAGCGATTCGCCTTATCTTCTCGGATATTCCCTTCACATAAGGTATGGTTATCATCTGCCAATTCGGGTTCTCCTCTCGTGTGGTTCTGTTCTGTTGACATTCCGCGATAGTCCTTGTTATTATCTTCTTGTTGCAACCTCAACTCCGCTTCGAATCACTCAATGAGCACGAAGAAAGGAATAATCAGGACACTGTTCAGGAGAGCGACAACAATTTGCAGCGATCCCCGACTCATGGAACAGGAAATATCTAACATCGAAAGGGACCTGATACAAAGCGGTTACAACAAGAAGATAATAACAAGGACTATCGCGGAATGTCAACAGAACAGAACCACACGAGAGGAGAACCCGAATTGGCAGATGATAACCATACCTTATGTGAAGGGAATATCCGAGAAGATAAGGCGAATCGCTCAGCAGTACAACATCAAAACAGCGTTCAAGTCGGACAATACCTTAAGAAGCAGGCTGACCAAAACTAAACCAGATGGACCCCCGGACAATAAGAATTGCGTATACCTTGTGCCCTGTGAATGTGGAGATTCATACATCGGTGAAACGAAGAGACCTCTTAATGTTAGGATCGGAGAACATCAAATACACACACGAAGAGCCGAAACATCGAAATCGGGAATTGCTAATCACGCATGGACAAAACATCACAACATTAAGTGGAACGATGCTAGGATTATCCACCGGGAACAGAACTGGCGAAAACGAAAATTCAAGGAAGCTGCTTTCATCCAACAGAACCATGAAGTTTTCAGTAAACCCAGTGTTGAAGTGGCAAACGCGTGGCGACCAATCCTGGCGCGTATCAGTGGTCTCAAGCTCCTCCCCTCGCCCAATGGGAGAGACGCCCATCACGGCACAACTGATCAAGGGAGTATATAAAGATCAATCCAAACTCTGATAATCAGTTTACACTTGAGAACGGTTAGAGATACCCAACTAACCGAAACGTCGTGTATATTGTATAATTTTATTTTTTCACCATTTTCCAACTTATTATTTACTAATATTATTTCATTCCTTTTTTCAGATACTACTAATTCATTGAATTTAATTTTTCAGCTATTTTCTTTTCTTGCCACTTACTAATCAAATTTTCTTTTCTTTTATTTTTGTTTCAGATATATTTTTATAGACAATGGAATTCCAGAATTCCACAAATACATATAAATATATATATATATATATATATATATATATATATATATATATATATATATATATATATATATTTATATAGATATATATTTATATAAATACATTATAATTATAATAAGGTTTATTCTGTGAAGCAACAGGTATTAATAGTAATTACAGAGGCGTGATCCTGTACGTGATTTTAAACTAAATAAAAAATAATGCATTAGCCGGTATTCAAATTAATTTGACAAATCGTAGGACACACAGTAATATAACTTGAAAACATAATAAAGTTCATAATCTTTTAAAGATGGTGCCATTAGGGATTTATTATTAAATTAAAATATCTTCTTTCCTTTTCAATCACCCAACTTTTCGATTTTTTTCATATTTAGATTAACCATATTTCTCAGGTCTTTCGGAACTGCGGCAAATATACGTGGGGCTAAATAGATGAAGCATCTCTGGCCTATGCATTCTTCTGCTCTAGGTGTGAGGTGTTTTTTTTATTCATCTTGTTACGTGTTTCATATTCATATTCAGCTTTTCTGTTTCTGAGTTGAATTTTTCGTGTGCTTACGCCAAGAAATATCTGCAGCACAAATATTTGTTGGGAATTCATAACTTTGGAAATAGCAAACAAATCATCTACGGAAAAGAGTTTTTCCGTAGATCATACGGAGCAACCATTTCTGGATTGCTTCAACCCGCGTCATATGACAACTATATGCTCCGCCTTAACCTGTTACACCTTACTTTATTTGGGACAGACATAGTGCTGAGTAAATCATATTTGTGCTTGTGAGGTCTAAATACTCTCTGAGAGTTTTGAACTATATATATATATATATATATATATATATATATATATATATATATATATATATATATATATATATATATATATATATATATATATATATATATATATATATATATATATATATATATATATATATTTATATATTTTTATATATATATATATTTATATATATATATATATATATATATATATATATATATATATATATATATCAGAAACGATGGAAATAATTTATTCAAATGAAGTTCTTGTGAATTTGTTTATTATTTTTGTACAGTGTGATAAAATTATCAGCAGGGCATGTGGAAAGTTGAATGAAATGTATTTGAATCTACCGCCAATGAACCTCAAGAAATGTATACGAATTTAGAACAATTTCAAAATGTTTAGATCAACTTTAAAAAAGTACCATATAACTTGATAGTGGAAATATTGATACAAATAATTATAAAGAAGGAAAACAATTATGTGGAATATTTCAAAATATGTTCGAATCGCTGGCCGTTCACTTCCAAGCACTTCAAAATGCGGGTGTTGACTGATTTTGTCGTGGCAGATCTGATTTCATTCGGATCCAAAGCTTCAAATGTTTGGGTGATCCTCTGTAACAATTCTTCTCTCGAATGCACGGGTGTTTTGTAAACTCTTTCTTTAAACATTCCCCAAAAATAAAAATCTAATGGATTAAGATCGGGTGATCTCGCTGGCCAATTCCACGGTCCCAAGCGCCTTATCCACCGATCGTCAAAAAGTCTTTCTAGTTCTGCGCTCACTTCTCTTGAACAATGTGCAGGAGCCCCGTCTAAATGGTACCAACAGTTTCGATATACTTCGAGTGGAAGATTATCGACGAAGTTCTCTACAATATTTTCCAAAATATTCAGGTAGCTTCTGGATGTTAATGACTCCTCGTATATCACTTACCTCAATTTGCTGCCCATTAACATGCAAAAAACATTATAACTAAATGTTTCTTGATATCCGGCTTCTTTTGTGAAGTGAGGATTTTCACTGCTCCAAAAATGACAATTTTTTCTATTGAAAATTTCCTCTCTTGAAAATTTTGATTCATCAGTCCAAATCATTTCATTTAAAAAAAATGGATCTTCTTGAATGCGTACCAACATC
>JARQZK010002259.1:0-12500 GCA_030704885.1 Cynegetis impunctata | reverse complement strand
GGAAGATCTGAAACAAAGATAGATTCCGTTAAAACTCCTGATGGAGTACTAACATCGAAAGGAGGAATGGTGGAAGAATTCGGGAGATATTTTTGTGAAATAGAAAAGCAACTAGCAAAGAATATAGATGAAGTTCCAGAAAAGGAAGAAGGAGGACGTTATTGTGACAATACATTCTGTTTCTCACTTCTGTAAATGAAGTGGGAGAAATGATAGATGAACTGAAAAACGGTCGAGCTCCGGGAAATGGTGTTATCAGGACTGAACTCCTGAAAAATATCCAAGGTGGAATAGTAACACCTATTATGTTGCTGGCGAATCTATGTTTTGAGACTGCTGAATTTTCGAACATCTTCAATGTGGGCGTCATCAAACCATTGTTCAAATCAGAAGATAAAACCATTTTATCCAATTATAGACCAATTCGTTTAACATCTAATCTATCTATAATAATAGAGAAATTATTAAAAGAGAAGAATAATATTTTATCTGACAATCCGTATGGTTTCAGAGCAGGCAAATCTACGAAGGATGGAATTAGAAAACTTGTGGAGAAAATAAACGGATGGATGGATGGAAGCAAGGTGGGTCTGTGCGAATTTATAGACCTTGCGAATGCCTTCGCATAAAATACTCCTACGAAAACTTTACCTCAATGGCTTTCGGGGTAAAACATACAAACTACTTATCAGATAGGAAATTTGTGAAAATAGATGAGCATTCAAGTGAAGAAAGAGGTGTTGAGTATGGAGTACCACAGGCTACTGTATTGGGACCTGTTTTATTCATTTTATATGTGAACAGCCTGTTGCTAATGAGAAAAAGGGTAAGATTATCAGTTTTTCAGATGACACGGTAATAATGTACGAAAGTAGTACTTGAGAAATGCTGAAACAAGAAGCAGAGAGAGATCTTTATATTATGAACCAGTTGTTGGGACAGAATAAACTCACTATAAAGTAGCAGAAAACAAAGTACTTACCATTTGCCTCTTACGAATCAGGACTTCCTCATATGGGTAATCTAGAAGTTGATAATGGAATATCAATCCCTGAAGCCGAGCATATAAAATAACTAGGCAATACAATTGATCGACATCTGATAACATATAGATATTTTAGTGGCCACACTGAGGTGCTTACTAACCAAGTTCAAAACTCTCAGAGAGTATTTAGATCTCACAAGCACAAATATGATTTACTCAGCACTATGTCTGTCCCAAATAAAGTAAGGTGTAACAGGTTAAGGCGGAGCATATAGTTGTCATATGACGCGGGTTGAAGCAATCCAGAAATGGTTGCTCCGTATGATCTACGGAAAAACTCTTTTCCGTAGATGATTTGTTTGCTATTTCCAAAGTTATGAATTCCCAACAAATATTTGTGCTGCAGATATTTCTTGGCGTAAGCACACGAAAAATTCAACTCAGAAACAGAAAAGCTGAATATGAATATGAAACACGTAAAAAGATGAATTAAAAAAAACACCTCACACCTAGAACAGAAGAATGCATAGGCCAGAGATGCTTCATCTATTTAGCCCCACGTATATTTGCTGCAGTTCCGAAAGACCTGGGAAATATGGTTAATCTAAATATGAAAAAAATCGAAAAGTTGGGTGATTGAAAAGGAAAGAAGATATTTTAATTTAATAATAAATCCCTAATGGCACCATCCTCAAAAGATTATGAACTTTATTATGTTTTCAAGTTATATTACTGTGTGTCCCACGATTTGTCAAATTAATTTGAATACCGGCTAATGCATTATATTTTATTTAGTTTAAAATCACGTACAGGATCACGCCTCTGTAATTACTATTAATACCTGTTGCTTCACAGAATAAACCTTATTATAATTATTATGTATTTATATAAATATATATATATATGTTTATATATATATATATATATATATATATATATATATAAATATATATATATATATATATATATATATTTATATATATATATATATATATATATATATATATATATATATATATATATATATATATATATAAATATATATATATATATAAATATATATATATATATATATTATATATATATATATATATATATATATATATATATATATATACAGGGTGTCCCGTAGATGACACGCCAGAGTGTCACTGGAGGTAGATTAGCTTCAGGTCAATGAGATAACATTAACATGACCTTAGTAAAAGTATTCTGGTTTTCGAGATATTGTTTTTTTTTTAAATCTATACTTTTTGGTCATTTTCTCGACTCTTTTGAATATAAATAAGTTCTAACTCATGGTATCTTTTTCTTGTGCTATTACCAATATATGGTTGAGACAATCGACCTATCATTTCATTGAAAACTAGCTCACTAACCTCAAAAAAAATCAAGTTGTTTCAATTTAATTTTAATCCGAAATCCCTAAGTAAAGTTTGACTATTTACTGTGAGAAAATATTGTACCAGACAGTATCACCAAATGATCTTGAAAACTAGCATATTTAATGCTCTTTCGAAAACGGTATAATATTTGTGGTGTTTTTCCTTCAAAAGTCTAAAAATTACAATTTTTCTCATTGAAGTCGTGCTACTTGCGAAATACACTGCGCCGCAAATTTAACGCATACATTAAATATTTCCTAAGTTTTGACTGAATATTTTCTCAGGCGGTGATCCAATTTGAATAAAATTGTCACAAAATTGTAGCTCCGTTCTTTGAGAAAATGTATTAGTTATAAGATAATCAAAAAAATTGAATAAACTTATTGTACAGGGTGTTTGAATAGCGAAATGTTTTCTTCGTCCAAGTTTATATCCTTCTGCGGGCAATATCGGGTAGCTCAGGCAGAACAAAAATAGACAGTGTTATAATCGCATGCCTTCTGAGTAATTTATTTTTTCAATCATCTGATTATCTTGAGCCACTCGAAAAATATTCATGTTTTTATAACCGCTCACACTTTTCAAACGAAATTTTTTTAAACTTTTTTGTTAATTTGCGGAAAAGGATGTGTATACAAAAATTCTTTACAAGTATAAACTGTGTTTATTTGGTTTTGTATGTCTTTCCATACCACAAGCTCCTTCCGATTTTTTTCAAAATTACCGAACTACCTGACTACCAGTTTAGAAGGGGTTTTTCCTACTTTACTAATTTATAATCATCCTTCTATTTACCCTTTCTACACACTTTGTCATTTATTTATTTCTTGTATTCTTTTGATATAACGAAGAAACCTATTTATTAGTTAGCATCAAGCATCTGAAGAAGATGAAGTTTCACGGAAACGAGGGTCATGCGTTATTTTACTTTGTGTATATAAATAAATATGTATATTGCTTTTATAAACCATTGTTTTAATAACTTTATTAATTTACATTATGTATCGGCCCAATCAATTCAAAATAAACAAATGGACAAAGTTGTCAACTTTTATTGAAATTTCGTTTGCACAGTCTCCTTCACAAGTTAACAAAAAAGTTTTTAAAAATTTCGTTTGAAAAGTGTGAGCGGTTGTAAGAACATGAATATCTTTCGAGTGGCTCAAGATAAACAGATGATTGAAAGAACAAATTACCGTCAATTTTTTTTTTCTGCCTGAGCTACCCGATATTGCCCGCAGAAGGATGCAAACTTGGACAAAGAAAACATGTCGCTACTCGAACACCCTGTACAATAAGTTTAGTCATTTTTTTTGAAAAAAACGGAGCTACTATTTGGTGAAAAATTTATTCAAATCGAATGACCCCCTGAGAAAATATTCAGTCAAAACTTGGGACATATTTAATGTATGCGTTAAATTTGCGGCATACATTGTATTTCGCAAGTAGCACGACTTCAATGACAAATTTTAGACTTTTGAAAGAAAAAAACCACAAATATTATACCGTTTTCGAAACAGCATTAAATAGGCTAGTTTTTAAGATCATTTGCTGATTTTGTCTGGTACAAGATTTTTTCACAGTAAATAGTCCAACTTTACTTAAGGTTTTTGGATTTAAATTGAATTGAAACAACTTGATTTTTTTTTGAGGTTAGCGAGCTAGTTTTTGGATGAAATGTTAGGTCGATTGTCTCAACCATATATTGAAGATAGCACAAGAAAAAAAACCATGAGTTAGAACTTAATTATATTCAAAAGAGGCGGGAAAATGGCCTAAAAGTGAAGATTTTTGAAAAGAACATAAGAGTGGCAATATCTCGAAAACCAGAATTTTTTTACTGAGGTCATGTTGATGTTATCTGATTGACCTGAAGCCAATCTACCTCCAGTGTCACCCTGGCGTGTTATTTACGGGACATCCTATATATATATATATATATATATATATATATATATATATATATAAATATATCCTATATAGGACATCCTATATATATATATATATATATATATATATATATATATATATATATATATATATATATATATATATAGGATGTCCCGTAAATAACACGCCAGGGTGACACTGGAGGTAGATTGGCTTCAGGTCAGTCAGATAACATCAACATGACCTCAGTAAAAAAATTCTGGTTTTCGAGATATTGCCACTCTTATGTTTTTTTCAAAAATTTTCACTTTTAGGCCATTTTCCCGCCTCTTTTGAATATAATTAAGTTCTAACTCATGGTTTTTTTTCTTGTGCTATCTTCAATATATGGTTGAGACAATCGACCTAACATTTCATCAAAAACTAGCTCGCTAACCTCAAAAAAAAATCAAGTTGTTTCAATTCAATTTAAATCCAAAAACCTTAAGTAAAGTTGGACTATTTACTGTGAAAAAATATTGTACCAGACAAAATCAGCAAATGATCTTAAAAACTAGCCTATTTAATGCTGTTTCGAAAACGGTATAACATTTGTGGTTTTTTTCTTTCAAAAGTCTAAAATTTGTCATTGAAGTCGTGCTACTTGCGAAATACAATGTATGCCGCAAATTTAACGCATACATTAAATATGTCCTAAGTTTTGACTGAATATTTTCTCAGGGGGTCATTCGATTTGAATAAATTTTTCACCAAATAGTAGCTCCGTTTTTTTCAAAAAAAATGACTAAACTTATTGTACAGGGTGTTTGAGTAGCGACATGTTTTCTTTGTCCAAGTTTGCATCCTTCTGCGGGCAATATCGGGTAGCTCAGGCAGAAAAAAAAATTGACGGTAATTTGTTTTTTCAATCATCTGTTTATCTTGAGCCACTCGAAAGATATTCATGTTCTTACAACCGCTCACACTTTTCAAACGAAATTTTTAAAAACCTTTTTGTTAACTTGTGAAGGAGACTGTGCAAACGAAATTTCAATAAAAGTTGACAACTTTGTTCATTTGTTTCTTTTGAATTGATTGGGCCGATACATAATGTAAATTAATAAAGTTATTAAAACAATGGTTTATAAAAGCAATATACATATTTATTTATATACACAAAGTAAAATAACGCATGACCCTCGTTTCCGTGAAACTTCATCTTCTTCAGATGCTTGATGCTAACTAATAAATAGGTTTCTTCGTTATATCAAAAGAATACAAGAAATAAATAAATGACAAATTGTGTAGAAAGGGTAAATAGAAGGATGATTATAAATTAGTAAAGTAGGAAAAACCCCTTCTAAACTGGTAGTCAGGTAGTTCGGTAATTTTGAAAAAAATCGGAAGAAGCTTGTGGTATGGAAAGACATACAAAACCAAATAAACACAGTTTCTACTTGTAAAGAAACTTTGTATACACATCCTTTTCCGCAAATTAACAAAAAAGTTTAAAAAAATTTCGTTTGAAAAGTGTGAGCGGTTATAAAAACATGAATATTTTTCGAGTGGCTCAAGATAATCAGATGATGGAAAAAATAAATTACTCAGAAGGCATGCGATTATAACACTGTCTATTTTTGTTCTGCCTGAGCTACCCGATATTGCCCGCAGAAGGATATAAACTTGGACGAAGAAAACATTTCGCTATTCAAACACCCTGTACAATAAGTTTATTCAATTTTTTTGATTATCTTATAACTAATACATTTTCTCAAAGAACGGAGCTACAATTTGGTGACAATTTTATTCAAATTGGATCACCGCCTGAGAAAATATTCAGTCAAAACTTAGGAAATATTTAATGTATGCGTTAAATTTGCGGCGCAGTGTATTTCGCAAATAGCACGACTTCAATGAGAAAAATTGTAATTTTTAGACTTTTGAAGGAAAAACACCTCAAATGTTATACCGTTTTCGAAAGAGCATTAAATATGCTAGTTTTCAAGATCATTTGGTGATTCTGTCTGGTACAATATTTTCTCACAGTAAATAGTCAAACTTTACTTAGGGATTTCGGATTAAAATTAAATTGAAACAACTTGATTTTTTTTGAGGTTAGCGAGCTAGTTTTGAATGAAATGATAGGTCGATTGTCTCAACCATATATTGATAATAGCACAAGAAAAAGATACCATGAGTAAGAACTTATTTATATTCAAAAGAGTCGAGAAAATGACCAAAAAGTATAGATTTAAAAAAAAAACAATATCTCGAAAACCAGAATACTTTTACTAAGGTCATGTTAATGTTATCTCATTGACCTGAAGCTAATCTACCTCCAGGGACACCCTGTATATATATATATATATATATATATATATATATATATATATATATATATATATATATATATATATATATATATATTATATATATATATATATATATATATATATATATATATATATATATATATATATATATATATATATATATATATATTTATATTATATTTATATATTTATATATATATATATATATATATATATATATAAACATATATATATATATATATATATATATTTATATAAATACATAATAATTATAATAAGGTTTATTCTGTGAAGCAACAGGTATTAATAGTAATTACAGAGGCGTGATCCTGTACGTGATTTTAAACTAAATAAAATATAATGCATTAGCCGGTATTCAAATTAATTTGACAAATCGTGGGACACACAGTAATATAACTTGAAAACATAATAAAGTTCATAATCTTTTGAGGATGGTGCCATTAGGGATTTATTATTAAATTAAAATATCTTCTTTCCTTTTCAATCACCCAACTTTTCGATTTTTTTCATATTTAGATTAACCATATTTCTCACGTCTTTCGGAACTGCAGCAAATATACGTGGGGCTAAATAGATGAAGCATTTCTGGCCTATGCATTCTTCTGTTCTAGGTGTGAGGTGTTTTTTTTTATTCATCTTTTTACGTGTTTCATATTCATATTCAGCTTTTCTGTTTCTGAGTTGAATTTTTCTTGTGCTTACGCCAAGAAATATCTGCAGCACAAATATTTGTTGGGAATTCATAACTTTGGAAATAGCAAACAAATCATCTACGGAAAAGAGTTTTTCCGTAGATCATACGGAGCAACCATTTCTGGATTGCTTCAACCCGCATCATATGACAACTATATGCTCCGCCTCAACCTGTTACACCTTACTTTATTTGAGACAGACATAGTGCTGAGTAAATCATATTTGTGCTTGTGAGATCTAAATACTCTCTGAGAGTTTTGAACTTGGTTAGTAAGCACCTCAGTGTGGCCACTAAAATATCTATATGTTATCAGATGTCGATCAATTGTATTGCCTAGTTATTTTATATGCTGGGCTTCAGGGATTGATATTCCATTATCAACTTCTAGATTACCCATATGAGGAAGTCCTGATTCGTAAGAGGCAAATGGTAAGTACTTTGTTTTCTGCTACTTTATAGTGAGTTTATTCTGTCCCAACAACTGGTTCATAATATAAAGATCTCTCTCTGCTTCTTGTTTCAGCATTTCTCAAGTACTACTTTCGTACATTATTACCGTGTCATCTGAAAAACTGATAATCTTACCCTTTTTCTCATTAGCAACAGGCTGTTCACATATAAAATGAATAAAACAGGTCCCAATACAGTAGCCTGTGGTACTCCATACTCAACACTTCTTTCTTCACTTGAATGCTCATCTATTTTCACAAATTTCCTATCTGATAAGTAGTTTGTATGTTTTACCCCGAAAGCCATTGAGGTAAAGTTTTCGTAGGAGTTTTTTATGCGAAGGCATTCGCAAGGTCTATAAATTCGCACAGACCCACCTTGCTTCCATCCATCCATCCGTTTATTTTCTCCACAAGTTTTCTAATTCCATCCTTCGTAGATTTGCCTGCTCTGAAACCATACGGATTGTCAGATAAAATATTATTCTTCTCTTTTAATAATTTCTCTATTATTATAGATAGATTAGATGTTAAACGAATTGGTCTATAATTGGATAAAATGGTTTTATCTTCTGATTTGAACAATGGTTTGATGACGCCCACATTGAAGATGTTCGAAAATTCAGCAGTCTCAAAACATAGATTCGCCAGCAACATAATAGGTTTTACTATTCCACCTTGGATATTTTTCAGGAGTTCAGTCCTGATAACACCATTTCCCGGAGCTCGACCGTTTTTCAGTTCATCTATCATTTCTCCCACTTCATTTACAGAAGTGAGAAACAGAATGTATTGTCACAATAACGTTCTCCTTCTTCCTTTTCTGGAACTTCATCTATATTCTTTGCTAGTTGCTTTCCTATTTCACAAAAATATCTCCCGAATTCTTCCACCATTCCTCCTTTCGATGTTAGTACTCCATCAGGAGTTTTAACGGAATCTATCTTTGTTTCAGATCTTCCTTAGAGATCATCAACATAAGACCAAAGAGATCTCGCCTTCGAAGTAATTATACCGTGTTAAAAAATTATTCATGAGATTTTTCTTTGCAGTTTTTATCAACTTTTGTAACAAGTTCCGGTACCTTGCATATTACTGCTTTAATCGCATATTGAATAAATATATAATCATATTCTTGTATAAGTTATTCTTGAAATTTATAGCCTTCGAAAGGCCTGGTGTAATCCAGTCCATTTTACCATATTTTCTATATGTTAACTTTAACCTAGTGTTTTCTTCCGTATAATAAGCTATTGAATCAATAAAGGCTTCGGCAAAAGAATTAACATTTTTTTCTTTAGTCATATTCCTTCAATTGATTTTCCTAAGGATATTTTTCAATTTGCTATAATCAACATAACTTTTATATCTATTAGCTTTTTCCATTTGCATTTTTTTAACATCAAGACATAATATTATCGCATAGTGATCGGTTATATCTGAAGGAAGAATGAAGCATTATTTTCATCTTTATTAGGACTTCGACGAATGAGGAAGAAATGGTTTAAACAACTACTATTGGAAGCTCGAGTCACATCATTTATGTAAGAACTATATTCGAAAGAACTGAATAAATTCTTATACTCTTCAACAAGTTCACCGTTAAGGCCTCGGTAGCCCAGCGGTAAGGTGTATCGTTTGTAAACTGGAAATTGTGGGTTCGAGTCCCACCTTGCTCTTGGGTGTAGTGTATGTCCCATGAAATTTAGAGGTTCCAAATATGATAAACTGCTGGGTAATGACTTAGTTTCAAGCCCATTGGCTGTTCGGAATCGGCGTTAAACTGTAGGTCCCTTGAGATTAAAAAAAAATTTACCGTTGACAATAGGTCAATGTTCATGTCACCCACAACAAAATGTCAACTATTTCAATCTCAATTTCATTGGTCATTAATCCGTTGCTATGGTTATGATTAACTTTATGAAATTATTTCGAATCAGTATAATTTGAGATTTTCCGATTAGAGTATCATAATGAAAATAAGAGTTTCTCCCGAAGAATTTTCGTATCTACTTGCTTCTATAATGCGACTACTGAAGTGTTTCTTCATTATCTGAAATATGGTTATTATTCCTACTATACATAAAAACTTATTAACTTTCGTTTATTAAATCACTAGGGTTGTAATGTCTACGCTTCAAGCTTTTATGTTTCATTAAATTAATTCATCATTAATTTAATAACTTATTGCAATAAAAAATGTAGTCTAAGATGACTGTTCGTGTTTACAATTTGACCTTGTGAAATCATTGCATGGTATTGCTAAAGACCTGATATTAAATTCCATACAATATAGTCCTTATTGAAGTTCTACAATTATATATTAAGCTTCAATAACTGTTCCGAGCATCCTCCCTATTACAGCCGTTATCCATGTGATCATGAAGTAAACCCAGGCAAACAATTGGAACGAAACTAGCAATGGTCTAAAGAGAAGGCGATGTAATATCCTACGAATAAGGTAAAACTTCCAATAAGCAAGACTGAAGACCTACATGAAATTAACTAATACTAATAACTGAATTTACTCGCGACATGTAGAAGGTATATCATTAGTTTTCAAATTAGTGGGGTGTGATAGCTAAGAAAAGTTTCACATCTGGCAACTACTGCGCTCTTTTGGATTCTGATAGTACATGGGTAGACGCATTAAAAAAGACCGGGACACAAATTTTTCTGGCCCTCTAGTGGCGTTGATGGTGTAATCAATATGGCCACCATCGTTTTGTAACACGCTTTTAAATTTCCCTGTATAACTCGGATTTTTGTTCAAACACTAACCAATATTATAAGTGATTATTAATGAGGAGAAAATGCGCTTTCCAACCGTATAAGTGACATTATTTGCAGGTTTGTTATTATAAAAATAATTGTAACATAATTATCTTTTTTTAATTAAATAATGGTTTTTGTCGAAACATTTTGCTAAATATCTCAAAACCTGTTGCATATAGCTGAAAATTGGTGAAATACTTTTTGTTTGTCAATAAATTAGCTTTCAAACGGTGTATCTGACTTCTATTTCATAACAAACAGTTACTGAGAATGTGCCAAAAGAGTGTAGCATTGCACGGTTGTAGTAGCAATGTAAGATTTCAAATACTGTCTTAGAATGTCAGATATGTCTTTATTAAGTCAGATAATGTATGAGAAACGTCATTGTATAAAAAAGCTACCTACTACTTATAGACCGAGAGATAGTGACACAAAATATTAGGTCATTTGTACCAGTATGGCGCTTATTCAGGGGTCTAATTACGTAAAGGCAAAAAGGAAAATGATGGTCATAGTGCTGGTACCGGCGGCCGAATCGCGTGGGCGTTAATCGAACGCGTTGGATAAATAACGTTTGTCGAAAGAATTGTTTTACAAAAATGCTTGTATTTTCAGATAGTCGAAAAAAAAAGAAGTAGGCGGTAGCGTAATGCCATACTTCTCGGGTGTGACTTACAGCCCGCCATACCGACATTAATTTAAATAAAACAATTCAACCATTGGTACCAGGCTAATTTTTGCATAGCTAATCATCGTCGAGTAGCCATTCACGAAAATCACCTTGCCATACTTTTCCGACAGTTCCCAATGGCCGCTATACCACTGCAAAGAAGTAATTTTTTTTTTGCCAAACGATTTGTACCACCCTGAAACTTTTTTTAACAGTACTCTGTATGATCATGAATAGAAGACTGATAATGACATACCTGTGGGAGGTGGCGAATGTGAACAATATTCTTTGAAAATCCTAAGATTTTATTCGTAATTCGAACGAGTTGTACCACTATGGCGCCACTTTTTCCCTCTACTAGAAGTATGGCAAATATAATAATGGTCACATTGTATCGTATAATTTCCAAAATTCCAAATGCCATACTGGCACAAATCGTCAACATTTTTTTTCTCACCTTTTAGATCAAGTCCGACAGTCGTCGGATTGGCTATAATAATTTTTTTTAGGTACAATTGCATCCAAACGAAGAAAATACAATGATGCCATGATGCAAAAAGTGATTTTACATTCGTATTTTTAAAACGTGTCAAATAAATAAGTATTTCAAGTATGGCAGCACTTTTTCCCCCTACTAGAAGTATGGGAAAAATAATAACGGTCACATTTTGTCAAATACTTTCCAAAAATTATTATCCGACGCGTTCGATTAAAGCCCACGCGATTGGGCCGCCGGTACCAGCACTATGGCCATCATTTTCCTTTTTGCCTTTACGTAATTACACCCCTGAAGAACCGCCATACTGGTATAAATGACCTAATATTTTGTGTCACCATCTCCCGGTCTATTAAGTCAACCATATCGAAAAAAATTACCCAATCATGTCAACTAAAGGAAACATGAATTGGTTGATGAAGGTTATTTAACAACGGCGAAGAATCTTATAGTTTTTGCAGAACATGGTGAGCTTCCAAGTGCTATTAGAAACTTGAATCAGTTGGACGATGGAAATGGTATTTTACAGACACTTGTAGCCCGTGAAGCAAAATATCACAAATCTTGCAAGAACAAATATGTCAGTCAAAAGGCCGAAAAACTGACTCGCGAGAAGAAACAGAAGAGATGCAGATCTTGTAAATGTGTTAAAATGGGAATACGATGTACAAAACTTTGTGTATGTGAAGGACAGTGCTCCGACAGTGATCGTTAATCACAAGAAGAATTTTCAGTTTTCCTTCCCATTAATTATTATTGCATATTATTAAATGCAATTATATCTTTGAATATCAGTGTATTTTACAATATATATATATATATA
>JARQZK010002258.1:332500-340546 GCA_030704885.1 Cynegetis impunctata | reverse complement strand
GTATTCCAATAGTTTAATCTCATTAATTATAGATAAGAAAAACGTTCACAAAAGGGTACAATTTAATGTCTCTAGTGATGGGATTCTATTTCGTCAACTTAGGGCCAAATGTATTCGTCAATCTTAAATTGACAGACAGCTATATATTGAAAGAGTGTAATTAAAATCCAAAAGAAATACCAAAAATTTTTGGAACTATGTAAATTCTTTATCAACTGCTAATAATATTTCTGAGGAGGATTTTTAATAATGTACATAGTCATAATAGCAAATCTGCCTGTGATTTATTTGTTAAAAATTTTGAATTGGTTCATTTGAATGACAATTCATCTTTCCATCATCATATTCATTTAAATGCTGAATAAGATTTCATTATTAGCAGGGAGGACATTGCCCCTACTATTAAAAATTTGAAAGAATCCAACTCTGTTGGACCTGATGGATTATCTGCATCATTTGTTAAAAATTGCGCTAGTTCTTTAGTTGAACCGCTTTACTACTTTTATACACAATCTTTTATGACCGGGTGTATGCCCTCTCTGTGGAAAAAATCTTTTATAACCCCTATATTTAAAGTTGGCAACAAATGTGATGTTATGAATTACAAGCCTATTGCTATTCTTGGCACTTTTTCAAAAATACTTGATTCCATCGTTGCCTCCAAACTTTCTGAATCATGTCTTCAGTTAATCATTAAGGGTCAACATGGTTTGGTCAAAGGGAGGTCTACGATAACTAATATTTCATTTTATATTAACTTTATTTCGGATACCCTCAATGATGAATCATGCCCTAATGATGTTAAGCAGGTGGATTCTATTTACTTGGATTTTGCTAAAGCATTTGACTCAGTCAACCATAATCTCCTCATCTATAAACTATCAAAGTTTGGACTGAGTGGTGGCACATTGCGTTGGATCCTATCTTATCTTACTAAACGCGAGCTTCAAGTTCGTATTAAATGAAATCTTTCGGATCCATTTATAGCGACCTCTGGAGTCCCTCAAGGGTCTCACCTGGGTCCCCTGTTTTTCATTCTCTTCATTAATTACGTCTGTGACTCTCTTAGATTTGCAGAGGTATTGATTTTTGCAGATGACATAAAACTTCTCCATAGAGTTAGGTGTTTTTATGACCAAGTTGGATTGCAAAAGGATTTGGATTTGATCCACATTTGGTATCTTACTAACCAAATTAAATTAAACTATGCCAAATGTAAAGTCTTACCTATAGTGAGAAGTAAGAATAAAAAACTTATATTTAATTATCTATTCATGGTCAAATTCTTGATAATGTTGATAATATTAAGGACTTAGGAGTGTATCATCAGAGTAATTTTGAATTTGGCTTGCACCTTAATGCTACTATCTCTAAGGCTTATAAGACTTTAGATTTTGTCATTAGGTCTACAAAGGAGTTCAAATCGCATGACTCTATTATATCCTTATATAAAACATTAGTCAGACCCATCCTGCTTTATGGTTCTATCATTTGGTCTATCATTTATTGCAAATGTACTAAGATTATTCTTGGAGATTACGTCACTCAGTGTTCTCTGAAAAATTGACGAAGCCGATTTTAACCCAAATGGTAAACATAACCATTGCCAGTGTCCGTTATGTGTGACGAATGCCGTCTTTTGATTATCCTTTTCTCTAATCGGAATCGACCAAAACGCCGAATTTATGTCGACTTTTGTAAAATATAAGCAATCGCGCGCTAAAAGTAATAGGTCATCTATTATGGGAAATGGATGGCATTCTGGAACGATTATTTCATTTAGTTCCCTATAGTCAATACACAGACGTGATTTTTTTTCCTTCCTTCTTCTTAAAAACAAGAGTTATAGGAGATGCATAAGGACTTGAAGAATATTCTATGAGACCTGCCTCTAGAAGAGATTTCATTTGTAAATTTTTCTCTTCTTCATCCTGCAATGAGCATTTATATGGTTTTCTTGCAATGTATTTGTTTTTTGTAAGTTTTATTGTTGCCTCGTAGTTTGTTACAGCGCCGACATCGTACTTGTTTTCAGCGAAAATTTTTTCATATTTGTTTAATAGACATTTCAAAGACTCTTCGTTATTGTCTACATTTGTTATTGCAGTATTTATTTGGATTTCCTTAAGTGAATTAGATCTTTTTTCTTCATGTTTTTGGAAAATTTCTAATTTTTCATTCTGACATAGCCTAAATGTTTAAATAACATCTAATCCCAGAAGAATATCATCTTGAAATGATTCACTCTTTATTATAAAACAAAGCCATTTTTTTGAAATATTAAATATTTTTAAATTTACTAAAATTTGAACCTAATGTTTCAGTGGAACCTGAAACCGTATTCATTTTTTTCACCCCACTTATATTTTCATTTAATTTTAGTCTTTTCACAGTGTTATAATGTACCACCGATATATTGGCTCCAGACTCATAAAGTGCGATTGCCGGATAGTTGTTAACTAGAACATTCAATTTAATAAGTGGGGTAGTTATTCGTTTTTTGATTCATCAGATGATGAAATACTTTCTTGGATTTCCAAGTTATTAACCATTTTAATTTTATCATTTTTAATATTTTCCTTATGTTTTGTGATTTTATTACGACATAAGTTTTCTGGATGATATCTATTTGGGAAATCCCTATCTTTGCAATAGGAGCATGGTTTCAATTCCGATTTATTCGAGAATTTAATTTGCGTTTTATTTTTAATTATGGAGATATTTTTATTTTTGTTAACAACCAAACCTTCGATTGTCGAATACTCGACATCAATTTATCTATTGAGTTTAAATCTCTTTTGGTAATCTGTGACCTTATATGAGATGGCAAACCCAATACAATGAAATTTATTTGGCTATTCGTAGTTAGTTCAGGATCAGCATCTATAAGTAAGTTAATTTTTTTAAGTGCATAATCTAACATTGGCCCATTAATGTATCGAAAAGTGTAAGCATAATTTATTTCAACCCAACCTATCTCTGAAAAAGTATCCAGAAAAGAGTTTTGCCAAAATTCCCATGGATGCGAGATGGTGTGTGTTTTTAGAAAAGCAGGAGGTTGTTGTTTTTAGGAGCTGGTCCGTCTTAAAAAATTTTCAACACCTCTTGATAATGCAGGCTACTTATTTTTAAACGATAACATTCCTGAACAAAAAGGTCTAAAAATATTTTCGCATTTTGATTTTTTCCCGAAAATTTATCCAGAATCATATCTTTTACAACTAAACTCAAGGATTTGTTTTCGACTGATTCAATTTTAGAAATATGAGATGATATGGGGATGGGATCGTTAAGAGCCCGTGCCTCGTCCAAATAAAGACCATTGAAACATATGTTACCCTCCTCATCTATGTATTTGTTTTTGAGTTCATTCACCAGTGTTATCCATACATTCCGAAAATTTCCACGTGTCTTCATGCTCTTGGTTACATTTTTCACAACGCTTGTGTCGAATAATTTCTGGTGGTACTCCTCAAGTTGATACTCCCTTGGGAATTGAAAAATTGTATTCTCATTTTCGAGCTGTATTGTGACCACCTTACAATCGTTTTTGCTTTCAGACAATCAGATACGAAATAAAATTTCGCACGTGGTGAAGTCATGTTTTGTATGTTTGTTGATTTATAAGTCTGCTATCAAGACTTATGATGTATTTAATTACGGCTGTTGATGCTAGCAATAACTGAAAAGTTTATTAAAACACATAATTACATACATTGAACCTATTCAATACATTATAACATTACCTGAATCAACAAACAAGTCCATTAATTCACAAATGAATATGTTTGTAAATTCGATGGACGATGAATCAACTCTGTGGTAGTTCATATTTATATTAAAAAAATTAAATAAGAAGAAAATAACTTGTCTAAAAACCACAAAATGAAAATAACTTTTTATTCGACTAGTTTCGCCTGTTACAGCATTATCAAGACTGAATACATAATTGCAAAGGAAAAAGGAAACAAGGAAAGGAAACACACGTGTTTCATTCCTCCCTGAAGTATGTGTCAGGGAGGCGGGCAGTTTGAGTTTTGGTATTAACTCCTTCAGCCAGATCAGAGGATACACTTGTATGTACAAGTGCATTAAGGAAAGGTGAGACGGGATATTTATGGAACATAGGAAGTGTGGGTAGGGTTCAGAGGATTAATACTGGCCCAGCATTCGCCTTATAAGTTTGCAAGCAGTGACTTACATTACCATGAGGAAACCTCTGAGAAAAACTCATGGCAGACCAGTCGGCCCCGGGGTTTGAACCCGAGACCTCCCAAATGCAAAGACATCGCTTGAAAATATATAAGTATTTCGGTTCGGTACCTGGGGGTGGTAAAATGTAATCGATGGGTCCAAGTTATCAGAGATTCAACAGTGGGGAGTGGTTTAAGTCTAACTGGTCATTAAGAAGAATGTAATTATGGGATTTTTGGATCTTGTTTATTTTATTCCAGGAAGTTCATTATCATACCTTTATCACAGTAATGAAGAATTTTTGGATTGAAAGAGGATGAGATGTTATGTTTTTTTGACTCTAGATGTTCCCTAAATGCTGATTGTCCATTTTTTAGATGTTCTTTTAGCCTGGTTTCAAAACATCTCCCGGTCTGACCTATATATGTTGAATTACATTCTTCACAGTCCATTCTATAAATTCTTGTTCTCTTCATTGGATCGACTTTTGACATTTTGTTATTAAAAATCAGTCTATCTAATCTGCTGTGACTCGAAATAGCAGTATTCAAATTATTATTTTTAAAGAATTGAATGATCTTTGAAGCGGGGATGTGCGTATAAGGGATGCTCACAAACTTTTGTACATTTTTGTTATTGCAGTATGGTCCATATAATTTCAAATTGATAAAATGTTTCTCTTTTTTCGAAATTAAACTATTTATTATTTTTAGTGGAAAATCATTGTTAATACCTATCGCGCGAATCACGTCAATTTCTACCATAAGGTCTTGTTTTGATAAAGGAACCGAAAAAGCTCTGTGAATCATTGAGTTAAGAGCCGCGAGTCGATGGCTAATTCGACTGAAAGAATTATAACTTATGATGGCGTCTGAGAAAGTAGGTTTCCTGAATATTCTATATGAAAATTTATCCTGTTGTTTCGATATTGTTAGGTCCAGAAAATTTAACGAATTATTTTGTTCTGTTTCTACTGTGAACTTGATCTTATCATGTATTGAATTTAGATATGTTAGGTATAATTTAATATGTCGGTCTGTCCCATTGAATCCAACCAAGATATCATCCACATAGCGGTACCAAAAAATAATATGTTTTTTATATAGATCTGATTCTAATATTGTGGTTTCCATGTTGTGCATGAATATGTCTGCTAATAACGGGCTGAGGGGAGAACCCATAGGAAGACCTGAATTCTGTAAATATATTTTGTTTTTGAATCTAAAAAAGTTCTGTCTCAAAACAACATTAAATAATGTTGAGAATTCTGTTTTTGTTGCTGGAAGAGTTTTTTGTTTTTCTAAGATGTTTTCAATTAGAGGTATACACTCTTCCGTAGGTATGTTAGGAAACATGTTGGAGACGTCGAAGGACACTAATTTAAAATTTTTATCAAACTCAATTTTTTCTAATTTCTGTACGAGTTCTAATGAGTTTTTCACACTATATTTTGGAGGGAAATGAGTATGTTCTTTGAAGGCGTGGTTGAGAAATTTTGAAAGTTTACAAGAAGGAGCTTTCGAAAACGCAACTGGTCTAATGGGTAGGCCGTCTTCGTGTACTTTAACAAGACCGAATAATTCGGGAGGTTCAGCACTCATTGGAATAACTTTTTTCTTTAGGTAAAAGGAATCCAACAATTCTGACGCTTGTTGTACGTTCGATTTAATTTGAGTTAAAAAGGACGTCGTGGGATATTTTTGTAAAAGGGAAATATCTAATTTGGATGAGACCTCTTCCATTTTTTCAATGTAGTCTTCTTGCTTCAAACATACTAAAGTGTTTCCTTTGTCGGCTTTGGTTAGTACTAGGTTGTTATTTTTGACTTTCTCTTTTATGTTTTTAATGATTTTATATTCACGGTGTTTCCTTTCTCCAGTCGCTTCATTTCTTATGGTATTTGCCAGAATATGTTTACCTGTGTTAGGCTGTGCAATTATTTTTATATTTTGTTGGATTGCAACTTCCAAGTGCACTCCCAAGATTTCCTTCTCATGTTTTTTTGTGAAATTGGGTGAATATTTCGGACCTTTATTCAAAATCTCATTTTCTTCTATATCAAAGTTGGTATTTGAAAGGTTCTTGAACCTTGGATAGAAGTCGTAAATTGGTTGTGTCACATGTGTAATGGTTGGTTTTTGTTGTTTCGCTGACAATATACTTATTTTCTTCTGTTGAGATTGACGTTTAGTGTATATAATATAATATTCACCCAATTTCACAAAAAAACATGAGAAGGAAATCTTGGGAGTGCACTTGGAAGTTGCAATCCAACAAAATATAAAAATAATTGCACAGCCTAACACAGGTAAACATATTCTGGCAAATACCATAAGAAATGAAGCGACTGGAGAAAGGAAACACCGTGAATATAAAATCATTAAAAACATAAAAGAGAAAGTCAAAAATAACAACCTAGTACTAACCAAAGCCGACAAAGGAAACACTTTAGTATGTTTGAAGCAAGAAGAGTACATTGAAAAAATGGAAGAGGTCTTATCCAAATTAGATATTTCCCTTTTACAAAAAGATCCCACGACGTCCTTTTTAACTCAAATTAAATCGAAAGTACAACAAGCGTCAGAATTGTTGGATTCCTTTTATCTAAAGAAAAAAGTTATTCCAATGAGTGCTGAACCTCCCGAATTATTCGGTCTTGTTAAAGTACACAAAGACGGCCTACCCATTTGACCAGTTGCCTCGTTTTCGAAAGCTCCTTCTTGTAAACTTTCAAAATTTCTCAACACAGCCTTCAAAGAACATACTCATTTCTCTCCAAAATATAGTGTGAAAAACTCATTAGAACTCATACAAAAATTAGAAAAAATCGATTTTGATAAAAATTTTAAATTAGTGTCCTTCGACGTCTCCAACATGTTTCCTAACATACCTACGGAAGAGTGTATACCTCTAATTGAAAACATCTTAGAAAAACAAAAAACTCTTCCAGCAACAAAAACAGAATTTTCAACATTATTTAATGTTGTTTTGAGACAGAACTTTTTTAGATTCAAAAACAAAATATATTTACAGAATTCAGGTCTTCCTGTGGGTTCTCCCCTCAGCCCGTTATTAGCAGACATATTCATGGACAACATGGAAACCACAATATTAGAATCAGATCTATCTAAAAAACAAATTATTTTTTGGTACCGCTATGTGGATGATATCTTGATTGGATTCAATGGGACAGACCGACATATTAAATTATACCTAACATATCTAAATTCAATACATGATAAGATCAAGTTCACAGTAGAAACAGAACAAAATAATTCGTTAAATTTTCTCGACCTAACAATATCGAAACAACAGGATAAATTTTCATATAGAATATTCAGAAAACCTACTTTCTCAGACGCCATCATAAGTTATAATTCTTTCAGTCCAATTAGCCATCGACTCGCGGCTCTTAACTCAATGATTCACAGGGCTTTTTCGGTTCCTTTATCAAAACAAGACCTTATGGTAGAAATCGACGTGATTCGCGCGATAGGTATTAACAATGATTTTCCACTAAAAATAATAAATAGTTTAATTTCGAAAAAAGAGAAACATTTTATCAATTTGAAATTATATGGACCATACTGCAATAACAAAAATGTACAAAAGTTTGTGAGCATCCCTTATACGCACATCCCCGCTTCAAAGATCATTCAATTCTTTAAAAATAATAATTTGAATACTGCTTTTTCGAGTCACAGCAGATTAGATAGAATGATTTTTAATAACAAAATGTCAAAAGTCGATCCAATGAAGAGAACAGGAATTTATAGAATGGACTGTGAAGAATGTAATTCAACACATATATAGGTCAGACCGGGAGATGTTTTGAAACCAGGCTAAAAGAAC
>JARQZK010002258.1:297500-327500 GCA_030704885.1 Cynegetis impunctata | reverse complement strand
CAAAATCGAATCTTCCAATACTGTTATTTACATATAAATTAATCAGGTTTGTCACCTAATCGTTACGTTTTTCATACCTGTGTTGTACAAGCCTTAAGTACAGTTACACTATTTATTTTAATATATCAGTTTATTTGTACATCTTTTGATACATTTATAAACTTAAAAATATCTGCATGCGCCACATAAAAACTATGATTAAAATGACTGTGGAATGATTCACATGCATTTATTGTACTTTCTTTACCTCTGCTACGAGAAGCCCATATTTTTCGAGGAAAAACAGAATCATGACATATGTAATACTCAAATAAATAATCAGCATATTCAATTTTCCCCTTCTTAGGAATATCTGAGTAAAGGTCTTCTACAAAACAATCCTGTACTTTGTAAGGATTTAGGAATAATAACCCGAAACTATATCGCAACCACTGACCTATTGCAGAGTTAACATCTCTGTACTCAGATACCAACCCACGATTTTGAATTTTGGGATACCAGGACTGTGTCGAATGAAACATACATCCTATTACATTTATATCTAGTCAAATATCAAAGTCTCAACAGCCAAATGTATTGCTCACTCGATATCACTAACCATTTCTTTGAGCACAAAAGTTAAATTGATTCTACTACTATAATTTTCTGATAGTTGGAATGCCTCAAAGGAATTAGAGGATAGTTTATTTTGGAAGTAAAATAAATAATGAAATGATAATTTTTTAGTTCATTTTCTAACCGGTAAAGGTTAAATTGACTGCGGCGCGCTATTGACCTACAGCCCTTCATATATTAACGATTTTAGAATAAAATTATTTTCTCAATAAAACACCTTTCACCACTTTGTGAAAGAGATTCTAATTCTACCAGTATTTCTAACTCAATAACTGTCCATGAAAGCAGTGTAACTTTTATTTTAATATCAGTTTTCTTGTATTTATAAACTTCTTCACTATTGTGGCTTTCACCTACAGTTTTTCTATTTTTCTAACCAAAATATTTGTAGGGTTTCATTGCGTTCCATTCTTTCAATGATTTCTCCACCATTTGCTTATGTAAGTTTGTGTTCTTTTATCTTGTAGGTTAGGAGTCTAGATCCAAAGGTGGCAATCTCCATTTTTTCGCCAAAATGAGTTATATAGAAATATAGTTGTTAACACGCTTGAACAATTTAAATAAGAAATGGGAACCAAATGCGTCGAAATCTCATTGAAGTTCAATGTTCAAATTCAGGGTTAGTTTCAAAACCGGCAATCTCCACTGGAGATTGCTGGTTTTATTTTCATTGTCCTTATATTATTTTTACTATTATTATTATGAGTTAACTCAATTTAATAACTGTGAAAATATTAGAATAAATAAAGCACATTTTCAGAATTTTGTTAGTTAAACTGAATAAAATATGTTACTATTATAGTCATGTTTGTTTCCATTTTGGTGAAAATAATTAGTTTCAACGAAACTATTGAAGTGCATCGATTCTTTGAAAAATATTTGTAGAAATTTCTATGAAATAAATCTATGATAATATATTATATAATTTATTTGATCAGTATCTGTTATTTTAATCAATTTCGTTTTATTCAAAACACCTGAATTATAGGTATCTGAAATTTGAACTGGATTATTACAAAAAATAAAACAATGATGAAAAATACGGACAACAAATATAGTTTAAGAATTGATAACAAAATAATGTCATTTAACGATTTAAAAAATCATTTTCTGTTTTTTATTCAACGCACATACACATCCACAAGGAATATCGAAGATATCAAATTTCCTTTTATATCTGACATCAAATACGAGAAGCTGCATCCTTGTAAACTTTTGCTCACAACAATTAGGAACATTTATTTTCTCGCTAAGATAACATCTACTACCTTGGTCACTGAAAAAAAAATGGTAAAATTTACAGAATATTGTTGCTATTAAATATTAACAAATGTCCTCAGAAAACTCAAAATATTTTCATATATTGCATTATGAGGTCTATTTTCATATAGATATTGGTACAATCATACGTGCATTACCAAATACTGGAAACCATACGAGCACATTATTAGAAAGCTATTGACCAAAACTCATTATTTATTACCTCTCAAAGTCAAAAAATACTCTACATCCTTTGAAATTTATGGTTAACTACAATTTAACTTGGTAATTAGATAGGGTTGCCATCCGTCCGGGATTCCCCGGATTTGTCCTAGTTTAGGGGGCGTTATGGGGTCGTCCGGACGGGGCTTTCAAAATATGTCCAGGTAAAACCCGGACAAATTTTGTGTCAGGGGAATCCTGATTGAATGAAAGATGAGCAATATATTAAAACCAATCTTATTTAAATATTAATAATCGTTAGCCGACTACAAGATAATTCCACAATGAAACTTGCTAAATACACAGACGGTTTTTCCTCTGACCAAAATAAATTATAATTTTAAAGATTTGAGTTACTCCTACTTTTAAAAATTTCTGATGGATCAAAGGACATTTTGGCAGAATTTGGTAAGTCTGAAGAATATCAAGTTAAGTTAAATTAGTGAAAGAAACTTGATCTCGTCAAAATTAAAACATGTTACTTACTTTCAATTTATAGTTAATAAATAATTTAGGCTACCTAACCTATCTAACCGAACTAGATGAACTATCCTATAATTTGTTGTTACAATGTAGAATGTAGTCTATTTTTTTTTTAATTTTTGTTACCAGATTACCTTAAAAAGAGAAAACTGTAAACTGTGTTATATTAGTAGATATTTTATTTGTTTTTTGTTGATTAATTTATCGTATGTTTCTATTTGGAGTACATAACAAATTGAGGTGTATATGACAAATCAAGAAAGCGGTTTAAAGTTTAAATAATACGAAAAAAAAATATATTTTACAGGGTGTCCGAGGAAGAAATAAATTTCATCCAAATGTTCGGGGTTTTTAAAGTTTTTGTCCAGTGTCAGTAATTTAGGTGATGGCAACCCTATACTTAGATCATCGTTTTTTAACCTTTCAGGATTCGCGGCACAATTTTCAATCATAGTTTTCATCAAGCCCCCCATACAAAAAAATGTATACAATTATAATGAAGTTTGAGTTTTTCGGCTCTAAACCTACACTACGACCTCAATTTTAAATGTTATGAATTATGAACAAAAACAAAACCTGAAGTTACTACGTTTATTATCAGAAAAATACTTTTAAAAATATAAAACTGCGATTGCAATCTCAGTCACTAGGCCATCATCGGGCAGATTGAGTTAAGAACTACATACATATGCATATACTCAATATATAATATATTTGAAGCTCACTGGTGGGGAAGAATGATTAAATAGTTGATGGAATCTGTCGTTACTACGTGATAATTTAACATGATGAACAAAAACTAAATGTTGATAATATGTTCTCCATTATACCAGCAGATGAGTGTTTACCAATTGTCTTAGATATTTTGCAACAATCCACTATGGATATTATTAAAATAAATGATATTATTTTCTTATTAGATATATGTCTTAGTCAAAATTACTTCCAATTTGACAGCAACATTTTTGAACAATCTAGTAGGCTGGCTATGGGTTCTCCCTTAAGTCCGCTTTTTGCAGACACTTTCATTTCACATAGAGAACATAACATTCAATTCATATAAGTTTTTGGCATAGATACGTTGATGATGTAATTGCTTGTTTTAAGGGCATCGCGAGACAATTAGATCAGTTTTTGAATTATATTAATAGCATTCACCCAAATATAACGTTCAAAATTGAAAAATAATTGGATCGACAGATGAATTTCTTGGATTTAACTATCTTTCATAATAATAATACTTTGAGTTTCCATGTATATAGTATTCAACTTTCACGGATATATGTATTCCGTCGGATTTAAATCATCCTCTTTTGCATAAATATTCAGCTTTTAATTCAATGATCCGCTTAGCGTTTTCAATTCCATTATCCGTAACAAATTTAGCAAAAGAAATTTCGATTATAAAAATAATTGCTTCAAATAATGGTTTTCATACAAGTTTGATAGATAAAATGATAAACAAGAAACGTAGTCAAGTAGCGTACAACAGCATATAACCTCAACTAAAAGTAGAAAAATCGGAAAAATTCACATCTTTAACATATTTTGGTCCTCTAACAGAAAAAGTTGCTAATGTCATACCTAAACGTAATATTAAAATTGCTTTCAAACCTAAGACACAACTCTCAGGATTTTTATTCAATGCCAAAGATATCACTTCAAAATTTGAAAGTTCAGGAGTTTATAAGTTGATTTGTCCTGGGTCTAGTGACCGAAATTTCAATCGCAGTGTTATATTTTTCAAAGAATTTTTGTGATAATAAACGTAGTAAATTCAAATTTAGTTTTTGTTCATCATATTAAAGTATATTCAAATTTAGTTTTTGTTCGGAAGAATTATTAAAGGTACCTAAATAGACAAGAGGAACACATTTCATGAAGAACTAATCGAAGTGGTTTTCCCAAATTGGTACAATAAAATGTTCTTAGAAAATCATTATTGTCAATCAATTGAGTTTAAAAATTTCTAATGATTCTAAATAAGTTCATAATGCAAAAGGCGATATCTTACTGAACGACCAGATTGACTTGATATATTGCCCTATATTTAGTATATTCAAACAATAATTATTTTCTAAGAACATTTTATTGTACCAGTTTGGAGAATCCACTTCTTCTATAATTATGTATTTAGTGCTCAACTCAATCTGCCCGATGATGGTCTAGTGACCGAAATTGCAATCGCAGTTTCATATTTTTCAAAGTATTTTTGCAATAACAAACTTGGTAAATTCAAGTTTTGTTTTTGTTGATCATATTAAATTATCACGTAGTAATGACGGATACAATCAACTACCTAATAAATAATATGTTACGCGTGGGTTAGGGATCCATATCATAATATTGCCGAGGTAGAAATCTTCATAGACTTCTTGATAGTGGCAAAACTAAAAAACAATTCAGTTGTAAATCATTCATTTAATTTTGGGCAGGAGAAGATGATGAGTGTTGTGTAGTACAAACAAGGGTGATTCGCATTTAACTGCTATTTTTAATATCCTACCTTTGTGAAACTGTACTTTCAGCGGTGGCTTCTTTAAAGAAAAATTATATATCTCAGTTAAACGAAGCAAAAACAAATTGAATGTATTTCTAATATTAAGCCTTCCTTCATGAAACTTTGCTCTGCGAGACAGGCACAAGGAAGACTAATAAGTATTAAATTTGTTTTAATTTAGTAAGTTTTGATCGTACGAAACCTAATAGAGGAGGACTTTAAGCAGAACGAAAAAGAAGAACAAAGTGGTTTTCGAGCAGGCAGACGTGCACCGTTAATGTTTTCTGTCTGAAACAAATAATAGAGAAAAGAGCTGCAAAAAAAATTGAAACTCATATCACATTTGTAGACCTCCAAAAAGCTTACGACACTGTACCAATTCGTAAACTGTGGGAAACTCTAGAAAAATCAAGTATTAATTATACTCTAATTTATGCGGTGCAAGAACTCTATAAAAACACAAGATCACGATTAAAAATGAGAAAATATATAACCGAAGAATTTCCAGTTACCAAAGGGCTAAGACAAGGATGCTGCATTTCACCAACTCTCTTCAAAATATATGTAGCATGCGCATTAAAGTAATGGAAAAGCAAAGTCTATGGCATGGGGGTTGAACTGAATAACGGATGTGTTTACACACTACAGTTTCCGATGAACAGGTCGTTGTGGCAAATGATATAAAAGACATGCTGTACACGATGAGAAAACTAACAGAAGAATACAACCAGTGGGGACTAACTGTCAATCTGACGAAGACAAGGTATTTGTGTGGGGCGAGGAACCGAACAATCTGGTGCTTGAAAATCGACAACAAATTCCATTCTGTCAAGAATACTTACACTTGGGTGTTACATTCGACAACACAGGAACGGACGTCAAAGAGGTCGAAAAAAGAATTATTCAAGCCAAAAAAGTTATTGGGTGCCTCAACGGCATACTATGGAGCAAGTAAATTACTAAGAAACGGAAATATAATATATACGAAACAGTGATAAAGAGCACCTTATTATATGGAGCAGAGAAATGGAGAATGATTGAAAAGCAGAAGAAAAAACTGGAGGTGGTGGAGATGCAAGCGATGAGAAGATCTTTATGTATATACAGAAGGGACCAGATTAGGAATGAGATAATAAAACAACAGATGGGTGGGGAAGGATCTATAATTCAAGATGTAAGGGTCAAACAACTAACATGGTATGGGCATGTATAACGAATGCCAGTATCAGCTCTTCCTTAAGTGTGCTCGCGCCCCCCTAGGGAGGCGAGCTCCACAGGACGCTTAGATGTCTTCACCATAGCCAAGTCAGCTACACAGAAGCTCAGCTATCTTTTCGCGCTAGTGATGGGTAAAATCAGACTGACGTAATCTGCAGAATTTCTGAAACACCCATCCTCTTTTCTTTATTCAATAAATGAATAACGATCAAATAGACCTTAGGGTATCCCCACTCATTTACGCAGTAATATAAATAGATAGAATTTTGCATTTTCAAAACATTTGAAAAACCCTTGATAATGGACTAATAGCAAAAAACATATTTGTTGAGTAAATATAGCTATTTCAGTAGGATCAAGCCAAGTTTATTACTTTATTTGAATTTTGAACTATGTTCCATCAAGTGTTAGGCGAGAAGTAAATTGACGTTATTAAACCTTTATTATAATTAAATTTATCACGATGGCACTCACGTGCATTCATTTGTAGAGATATTTTGTGGTACCCCATCTTGATTCACAATTGTTTTTTCAATATTATAGATATTCTTCAACTTCTGGCGTGACCGTGATCTCGAATAACACAAAGGAGTGTCCTTATATTCGAAGTTTATTTTTTGTTGGGTCGATGAGGTGCTGAGGATCTCCATTATTTCTAGAAGTTTGCTCAGTGCTTGTGATATACGACCTTCTAGATTAGTTTTCACCTTCTCTGTAGAATCTGATACAGCAGTAATGAACTTTTTTCCTGAAGAATCTAGAATATCATTCCCCCCTGCAAAAAAAATCAGTTAATTAAAGTAGGTATTCTAGTTAGTCAAATTTTTCCTCAATTAAAATATACAAAAAATATAGTAATTTCCGAAACAAATATCTACAAATTCAATATTACTTTTGAGGTACATATAAACAAATAATAATTATCTGAACGCTCAATTTAAAATGATATTACTTTCGACAAAGATCGTGACTTCTACGATTAAATTTCAAAATAACGCGTGTCGGAAAATCCTAAATAATAACGGTAGCATAAAAATGATATTCTAATAAAAAATGAAATATTGCAAAAGGTCGTTCCATTATAATATAATTATAGCTAATAATGTTTTCCTGAAAAACATTGAATGGCCACGAGTTGCAGTGGTTCAGTCTGATGAAATGAAAGTAAAAGAAAAGTGAAACAAACGAAATAGTTTTCAATCGCATCATCGAAAGAATTATTATATAAAAGGAGTTTTTTATACGATTCTAATAATGTCAAAAAAATTCGGGTCGATTTTCCGGATTGCAGTGTGGAAAATCGGATACTGCGATAAAACGGAACGAAAAATTGCTATTAACCAGCGGCTCGACCACCGATTCGAATGAGTCTATAACCATTAGAGTCGGTTCAGTCGTTCCACAGATTAACTGATACAATATCAATCAAAATATTAGTAAAATACCCATTTCAACATTCGATCCTGTAATTTCGGAAAAAGACATGACCTTACATGAGAGTAATGAAAGAATTGTAAGCTGTTTCTTGTGAAATCCTGAAGAGGTCCACTGAATTCACGAAACGTAAGTGAATTTTTCATAGCGTTATAGCGTAGTAGTATCAAACTTAATTTTAACAAACAATAAAATCATGAAAAATATACGAGCTGACTACAGTCAATTGTTGTTCAGAAATTTTTAGATTATTGAAGAATTTTCTTTGTTCACTTTATTTATAACAATTTTCAACAAAATGAAAATTATATACTGCGAATGATCACGTCTATGTCAGCATACATTCAAGCAAACGAAAATTTTTTACGCGTGAATAAAATCTAGATTGTCAAATATAACTGAAATCTTACTTTGATTCACATATATCAAATTCTTTTCTTCACCACTGAAAGCTCTAGGGGATGACTGTACATTCATCACCTGTAATATAGAAATCTTCAGATTATTATTTTTCACTAGAAACCTAAAACCTATTTTCTTGAAATTTTCTTAAGCAATTTTAATTTATATCATAAAACATTCGTTAATTTTGATTTATATAGTTTGTCCAGCGACCGTTGGCGTGTACGTCATCAATTATATATGACGTCGATCGTGAACACTGTTGCCAGACGTAATAAATAATCTTAAATCTGAATAGCTAACCCAATTTTCAACAAAATGAGATATCTTGCATGTTTGACATGGCGAGGATTTTTAGCGGTAAATTCAAATTGACCATTATTCCCTACCAGAAGCGTCTATCTATATGGAACCCATATTCATCGATCGATAAATCAAACTTAATTACAAAATCTTCTAGGTTACTCGGCGACTGTCAAACGTGAAATGCCGATTATTGGTCGAGAAGGTCCGACAACATTGCAAATTTTTCAATTAAATGACAACTTAACAAACATTCAACTAAATTTCATTACTCGGAATGTTAATTTTTCTTGAGAAATACATACGATTCGATATGTTAAGAACAGAATATTTGTCGAAATGCATGATCGGGTCACTATCACCAAATAACTACTTTTACAGAAAATTACTTACGACAGATATGAATTTTGACCATTTCGAATTTTATTTATTTGGGTAGGCAGCCTTGCGTCGTTATTTGCGCATGATTGTGACGTACACGCCAACTTAGACTAGACAGACTATATCATAAAACATTCGTTGAATTAACGCCAAGGAATCATAGCTCCGTCACTTAGACCGTATTTCCCCCCTTTTTAGTGCCTTTCACATACAAATTCTTAATCCCAGTCAGGAGGAGGTGCTGCAGAGATGCATAAAGCTTAAATACCAACATGATATTTCTACATAAAAATTTTTGGAGTTATTGTAGAGATGCGGAATGCTCCAAAACACGCGAAAACACTTGGAAATTCACTGTTTCGATCTTATAAGATCTCATCAGTGCAATTTATTTGATGGACGAATTAACAAATTTCTAATTGTTCCCTAATACAAAACGCGATCGGGACTACTATCTGGATAACAACTCAGAGCGCTCTTCACCAAGAATATTGGAAACCGAAAATTCACCGATTAGATCGAAAATGCAGAATCCCGCCGCAAGAATACATATTTTCAGACCTGAAATGTCTACTCCTACTTGTCAAGATATTCGCCATTTCATGTCAGGAAATATGTATTCTCGCGACGGGATTGCATTTTAGATGTAAGCGGTGTATTGTTGGTTTCCAATATCCTTGGTGGAGGGCGCTCTGGGTTGTTATACAGATGGTAGTCCTGACCGCGATTTGTATGACGGTTACATCGACTAATAGTTTCTATGATTGTTAAGTCACTCTTTATTCATTTTCCTAGGTTTCGAAACCAATATTATTTGTTTCTTCCTCAGGGTAAATACAATAAAACATAAATTCCCAATACAATCACTTGAACATTCTCAAAAACAAACACTTACCGAATGTGAGGTTACAATTGCATATTTTTACAAATAACATCAAATGTTTCTGTTTCCTCATATACCATTTTATCTTGTTAAAATAACAGTATTAATTGATATTTATATCGTTCCGCATTCACTTTGATGTTATTTGTAAAAAAAAATATGCAACTGTAACCTCACATTCGGTAAGTATTGTTTGTTTTTCAGAATGTTCCAGTGATTGTATTAGGAATTTATGTGTTATTGTAGTTACCCTGAGGGAGAAACAAATATTGGTTTCAAATGCTAGGAAAATGAATAAAGAGTGACTTGATAACCATAGAAACTATTAGTCGAAATCCCTTAACATATCAATATATTTAAAAAAAAAAAGGTACGACTATTAACGAAAATATTATATATATATATATATATATATATATATATATATATATATATATATATATATATATATATATATATATATATATATATATATATATATATATATATATATATATATATATATATATATATATATATATATATATATATATATATATATATATATATATATATATATATATATATATATATATATATATATATATATATATATATATATATTGATATGTTAAGGGATTTCGACTAATAGTTTATATGGTTGTTAAGATACTCTTTATTCATTTTCCTTGCTCTCGAAACCAATATTTGTTTCTTCCTCAGGGTAACTACAATAAAACATAAATTCCTTATATAATCACTTGAACATTCTCAAAAACAAACAAGACTTGCCGAATGTGAGGTTACAATTGCATTTTTTTTTTAAATAACATCAAAGTGAATGCGGAACGATATAGATGTCAATTAATACTAAGTATTATTTCAACAAGATAAAATGGTACAAGATGAAACAGAAACATTTGATGTTATTTGTAAAAATATGCAAATTCGAATGAGGATTACATTGAAAATATCCAAGTACATGACAACAATCGAATAGATACCATAATTCGAAGAAATTAATCTATATAAACTAGAACAAGTGACCATATAGCTTTCAAATAAGAGAAATCACAATCGAATAATTGTCCGTAGCGGCAAATATTAAAAATAAAAGAATAATATTTACTCACAAACATCAGAGAAGTAAGAAATGCTGAGAAAATTTGCATATTAATGAAAGCGCTATATCACTATGATCGAGTGTCACAACTATAATCGCTTGTGAAATAATTTCCGTCATTTTATACTAGCAAAAATATCTAACTGAATTTTGCAATTCATTTATCAGCTGTATTTCGTCATATGGATTTCCTTAAACTTTTCCTTGACGGGTGATTCAAGCGAAAGCTCACAATGATGCAAATTTATTTCACATTTGGCATCAGAGACAGCGCCGTAACCAGAGGGGGGCTAGGGGGGGCTTAGCCCCCCCTGAAATGTTTCAAGCCCCTCCCAAAATTTTTGCAGACTTAAAAATGTTTTTACCCATGAATTTTGAAATACATACCTTAATGAATTTTGAGAAGTTTTTTATTGATAACGTACTTCAAATTTAGTGTTGTAGAAGATGGTGAACAGATGAATGCTCGAAGCTAAATAGTAATGATGTACTAGAGCAATAAATTAACATTTATTATCATGAAACTAAACTCTCTATTTTCATTGGTATATTTTTACATTTTCATTACAAATGAACGTAGAATTTACATCAAAATAGTTGGACTCTACGAGATTTTTGACTGTCATTTATATACAATAAATGAGTCGCGACCAGCGTTGCCAGAAATGACGACCACGTTTTCCAATACATGCACACGTACGACAATGATGAGTACTTTCACATGGGCGACTTTCACATCGACCGACGTGCGTCTGCATGTATTGGAAAACGTGGTCGGAGTCATTCCTGGCAACGCTGGTTGCGACCTTTTTTTCCTACCTCGCGATTTTGTTTATTTATTATTAAAAAAATAGCTAGTTTTTTACTGTTTTGAAGATTTTTATTATGTCTTTAGATCATCACGAAACGATTTCCAAATTTTCCTGACCTCGATAGACTTTATTTATCAATATTTCGAACGTTTTTAAGTTTTGTTATTTAAGAAAACAAGAGAAAAACCACAAAAAAACGAATACTTAATTTTCTTTGGTTTTCTGGCCTCCGCCAGGGGCATGCGAAACAGTGGTATAATAATTTTGAGGCAAATTTTGAATTTTACACTTACTGCTCCTCTTCCAGAAATCAGAAATTTTCTGTTGCTTCGAAGGTAGATGAGTGAAATTGCTTAAATCTTTCTCTTTTTGACATTTTCGAACGTTTTTGTTAATCACAGGCACAACAAAAAAGACGAGACTTGACCAGATTTGACCACAGATTTGTCAATACTCACTGATACTCACGTAATCAGGCTCGACTAGGTTCAAGGTTCAACTAGGTTCAATATGTTTCATGTTTACGCATCGATCGATCGATCTCTCTGGATCTCTCGACTCTCATGTTGCGATGCCAGCGCTGCATATAAGCATTTATGCGCCCTCGCAAGAGTGCGCTGTACATAACCCGCGAATATTTAACTTTAGAATATATTACATGAACAAATCAAAAGCCGTGACTATCGACCAAACGTTTTTTTGTTATCATCTAAGATGGTTATGTATGCCATGTGAAATTTATGCTATGAATATTGCACTTTGTATCTTTTCTTTTGCAGTATTCACAACACCTTAATTTGTTCTGGGTTTGTGTAACTTCGGATGTATACTAGTAACCATTTGATGAATATTTTGTGCAAGTATACATATAAACCATGGTACATGTCTATAGTCTACATGTTTACTGATGCCTTATCATGCTTGCAACATTTTCAAATAACATTCTATGTAGGATTAATTTACATAAAAAAAATATATACATACATATACACATATCTACACAATCACATCCATACGAGCCCCTCTGAGCCCCCCCCGGCTTTTATTCCTGGTTACAGCGCTGATCAGAGATCATTAATCTGGATAAATTTTCGATATAATCTATCATTTTGCAGAATGTGAAACCGCGATTCGACCAAATTTAGTCCACTCAATGACGGTTAAAAAAGTGTAAGCTGTGTATTCATCCCACACAGTACCGATTTATATGAAAATTTGGATTAAGGTTCTACTTAACATCTATTTTAATCTGCCCTGTGCCGGCGGTTTTTCTATGAGGTTGAATGCTTTTCATTGAAAATAAGTTTGGAAATCAATTAACTGACTAATTCTAAGTAACTTTTGTTTCATAAAGTTTTTCCTGAAAGTCAATACTTTTCGACTTATTCGCGAGTGAAATTGCCGGTTTTCAGGCAAGAAAGCCACGTTTTCAGATTCTTTTTCGCGGATAACTGGAAAAATATGCATTTAATCGAAAAACCTGTAGAAAGCAAAATCATAGCTTATAAAAAAATAAAGAAAATTGTGTATTTATGATGTATTTTGATCCAATACAAATGAAACTATTGCTTGTTGAAAGTTGATTGGTATTCACCACTATGTGTATTCATCAATATACTGATATACATATTCTAATTTGTACAAAATGTGCTTTTAGATTTTTTCACATAACTTGCTTAATCCTTCAAAAAAGAATTTGTAGGTCTTATTTTCAAAAAGATTCATGCTAAAATGGCTCAAAAAGGCACTTTGCGTGAACACACGCAAGCTTTAAATGGCCCTATCTTACTCAACTTTCATCCTAGAAAAAAAATAAAACGCCAAAGAGTTTCAATAAGAAAAAACTACAATTTCTTACACCACAAAATTTTGCGTATCATTAACCGTTTTTGAGTTATTCTGAAGAAAATGCGATTTTTCGCTAAATTACGAAAGTGATTTTCTCCCTTCAAACTCAATTTTTTTCAAAAGAAGTACTTAAAACTTGTTAAACACTCAGAACGTATTAAAAAACATAAATTAAGTGAATTGTAAAGTGGCAACAATTTGTTTCAAATGGGGTGGAAGAGAGGGTGAGATTTTCACTATTCTTTCCCAACGATTAAATAGGAATCGACATTATTCTTTTCATAACTCGCTTAGTTTTGATGCTAGGAATTTTCTTAAAGAAATGAAAATAAAGGTTATTCAAAGGACTTTAAAAAAAGTTTTATGAGTTTTCCCTGAAACATGCATTGGTTTTTGGTTATTGTATGTAGAAACTTCTCATTTTGGCGATTGAAAATATCAATCAACTTTCAACAAGAAATAATTCTGTTTGTATTGGGTCTGCATACATCACAAACACATGATTTTCTTTGTTTTTTTATAAGCTATGAATTTGCTTTCCATATTCTTCCAGTATTCTTCATGAAACAAAAGTTGCCTAGAATTAGTCAATGTATCGATTTCCTACTTATTTTCTATGAAAAATTTTTTACCCCTAAGAAGGGGTGGCATCCATCCCCAGGGAAAAGGCAACCGACACAGGGTAGACTTTGAAATAGATGGTAAGTAAACCCTAAATCCAATTTTTTTATAAAAATCGGTGCTGTATGTGATAAATACACGGGAAAATGGTCATTGACTGGACTAATTGAAATTCTTGAGATAAAACAAGCTCGGATAGAATATTTAATAATCCTTTCACCTCGAATAATTTTAACGGTCGATTTTCCTTATCAGGGATCATATTTTGATAGTTAATTCATATAAATAGGGCCGCAACTATACTTCAAGACCCTTGAGTAGCAGCGGTGTCAAAGGGCACATAATTTCAAAGGTATTTCAATTCCCTGTACAAACATACTGAAAATACGTTGAAGGCGTCGGTAAAATAAATGGGAAGAAACAGTTTTCAAACGAATTTTAATTAATTAGATGTTCGAATTGGAATTCATTCACTTCCAATTTGTAACAACATCTTTGTTGAACGTTGGGGCTGGAATTTTGGGAATTAATACTGTTAGTTTTTTTTTCCTGATACTTTGACGGGTGAATTTTACCTACATGCAATTCAAAATCTCATCTGCCCTCTCATTGTGAAATCTTTTCAGAACGATGATCAGATTCAAGAGAACGATGTACTTTTTCAACGGGATGGCAATCCGCCACACTATGCACTCATTTAGGTGACTTTTTGAATCAATATTTTTTGTAATAATGGATTGGTAGGAGTGGTTTCATTGCATGGCCCCCAAGATAACCAGTTTTGCAGCAAACAGCAAAAGTGTTATCCATAAAACGAAACATACCACTGTAGAATATATTCGCCAACGAATAGTTGTAGCACGTGGTGAAATCACATATGAAATAATAAGAAAATCCGGGAAAGTAAGGTATTTTATCTATTTAATTAGAATAAGTTTAAAACATTTTAGTTTCAATTTATTTTACTGACAATTCCGAATACCTTTTCTTATTAATTTCGACGCAGAACTGAATTGAAATAATATACCACTTCACCCCGTGTATCGTTCGAAATTCTTAAAGGGGATGTCATCCTAGTTATTAGGGTAACTATACATTTATATATTTAAGACTGAAAGCAAAATCGACTATTCTCTCAAAATTAAGTTTCACATAGAATATATAGGTGAGATATAAATCTCAAATGAAGTAAAAATTTATCCGAGAGATTGAAAAATAGAATATTAGCTGAACACGATTGAAATATATATGCTATGATTGAATGCAACAGAATTAATAGTATATTAGGTAAGTATAGAGAACGGTAAGGGATGTTTACCGATGGAAGACAATTTATTGTTTGGAGGAGAAGCGAAGCGACGACTCCAATTATTGTCTGAGATCGGTAACCCTTAACGTTCGACATGCTTATAACGTTTTTTGCACGATCAGAACAATAAAAAAACTATTTAATTATTGATGAATTCATTTTTATATTTAAAATTCCGATTGTTCATTTTCCAAGACTTGATTGCTAGGCTGGTTAGTATTGACGGTGTCAGTAAATAGATTTCATTGTTGTCAATAAGAAATTCATTCAACATCATAATTTTAAAACTTGAAACCATGAGTGATGATGAATTCGCCGATGATGAGTTGGAGAATGCATGGCAAGAAGGGTTTTCGGCGATTATTCCAGAGAAATTGAAAAAACGTTAAGAGAGTATATTCAAAAAGTGGGGTCAAGATAAAAATGCTAATATTAATGAAAAAAGTTTATTGGCATATTCTGTCCAAAGAAATGCGCAACTGAAGGCCCCTGGCAGTTTGTGGGCTGAATATTCCATGATAAAATCAACAGTTTTCTTATATGATGTTATTGATATTTCCAAGTTCGCAACTCTGATTTATCAAAATTTCTAATGGAAGCACCAGATGAGGAATTTTTAATTCACAAGTAATTTATACTAATTAGATTACCCAAGTCTTTAATAAAGAATATTGTTTTTAGGTAGCAATGATATTGGGGTGTCTGGTGCCTGTAGAAAGGAAGAATTGTACAACGTTACCATGAATGATATTCAAGAACAAAAGGGTTTATTCATTGTAAAATTACCTAACACAAAAACAAATATCCAGCGGCACCTTTACTGTTATTAACAAGCCCGACGAAAGAATACCATATTTGCAAATTTCGCATAATTATATCCAGCTACGTCCACTACAAGTGAAATCAGACTAAGATGTAAACTTTTATATAAATAAATGATTTTTTAATTTATCATTTGAACTACCTACCTAATAAATAATAAATAATTTGCAATTTGAATTTTTTATACTCATAGCTTCACTGATGCCAGAACGGTAAGTAATCACTTACCGTTCTGGCATCAGTAAATGTAACTTACTGTCATGGGAACAGACATTGTTAGCCGTCAAAAATGACTGATCGTTTGTAACCTTGAGGTCGAGCGGGGTCACTCTTTTATACCACAACTGAGTTACAAAACAGAAAAATAGTTTCAATTCACAGCGAAAAATTACTTGTCGTTTTATCATGCCATCAAACCTGAACGTAAGTAAGGTCGAGGTCGTGAGTGGGTGACAAGTGAGTAGTAAAAGAGTCTATGGTCACTGATTCTATACGCTTTGTCGTTAACGGGTGATGGTAATAGATTTTTACACTGATTTCTTGAAGAAACCGTTTCCATTTTTTTGTCTAGGTAAACTCAGTTCAGAAGGAGTAAAATTTGTATGTTTAATACGAATTTTAACCTGTCGTAACTCATTCTTTCCAACAGATATTTTGAAATCAAGAAATTTTTGCATGTTGCATGTTTCACCCCTTCAAAAGATCCAAACAAAAACAAAAAAATAATTATAGGCAGCCTTTTTTATTGATAGAATACGCCCACAAAATACCA
The DNA here is from genome assembly GCA_030704885.1 of Cynegetis impunctata. Classification (NCBI taxonomy): domain Eukaryota; kingdom Metazoa; phylum Arthropoda; class Insecta; order Coleoptera; family Coccinellidae; genus Cynegetis; species Cynegetis impunctata. The sequence goes on along the minus strand of JARQZK010002258.1, from coordinate 310,513 downwards.
TTATTTTAATATTTCAGCAATTTCAAGAAAAAGAATAAAAAAAATTTTTTCCTCATTTTTGGAAGCGTGCAACATTTCAAAGACAGACCTTAGAGCATTTGTTTACATGAAAGACCCTCTTTAATTTTCGATAAGGAATCATTTCCTAAAGACTTTCGCACTTATTTGGAATAAAAGATATATTATATTATATATATATATATATATATATATATATATATATATATATATATATATATATATATATATATATATATATATATATATATGTATCTTTTATTTTTAGAGAAAATACGCCTGATAAAACTGATCGTACATCCCACCCCTACCACTTATATTTAAATGGTCGTAATAATGGATTATGTGGGATTCTGGGGGTTTTAAAAGTAAAAAGTTGGCCTCTTATACACTTTGACGTGACGGTGACACGTCAAAGTGTATAAGAGACCAACAACGCACAATCTCATACACTTACCTCTCCATCCTAATGTAAAATTAGAAAAATTTTCATGTATTACTCCTTTTATTTACACTTTTTATTTATATCTGAACTACAATACCTTAATCTGGTTGTAAGTTCTTATTTTTTTCCAAATATCGAAAGTGATAATTTGCCAACTAATTAAGACATAATATATCGAATCTCGTTTAGGAACTGATACTATTCAGAAAATTTCGTGGTAAAATCGGTATAAAAACCAAACCTGTTGCCGTATAAGTAAGAGTTGGTGAAGTACCCTGTATTATTATCCTTCTTTTTATAAAGTTAGGATTAGAACTCATTAACCTCACTTGAAATATAGGTACCGTCGTAAATGTCAAGGGTCCCAAGAGGGTCATCATTTGTCCTTTGTTCACTGAGCAAAAGACTTACAGTGAACAAAAGCACACCGATAGACCTTTCGGAAGCAATTCAAGGTACGTCGGTATATTCCAAGAATTTATCCTTTACCTACGACCTAAAATATTTCAGTCTTCTCCAAATCATTGAAGCAGTTACTTGAATAAATATTGTAGTTGTATTTTAAGCCAGTTATGATGCTCTTGAAAATATATAACCTGTTGAAATATATATGTCTTGTAGTGTAAAAATCAAACCATCTGACCTATTTCATTTCAAGGGCCAAGTTGCAGCATGAATTGTAATATTTGCGCGTACTTTTATAGACCCACGAATCGACCAAATCTACTTATCTTATAGAGTTTTTATGGGAGACACATACGCCATCTAAACATGAATTTCGTTATTGGAACCACTGAAATATTAGTCGTTCAGTTACCAATGACTTGAGACGAATCGTGAAGTTCGATGAAGATACTCCTGTGATTTTCTTAATATTTATGTCAAGTAATTTCGGTGTGAACTTCTGTAATTGTGAATGAAAGTGTAACGGAAGATGTGTTATTGTGTTCATATTTCAATGATGTTTATAGTCATTCTTTTACCTGTAAGTATGACAGTATTAGATTTAAGTATGATGGGTTGAGTTAATTTTTACGCCTTCTTCAAATGATATTGTCAAAATGGTTGTTTTATAAATAACTTGCTACACATGAAGAAACTACAAAAGTTTTTAATACTAATCACATTGGTAGGATTACTGAATTCGGAAAAAAGTAGTAATTAGTGTCATTAATAATCGAATAACTTCCAGCAAAAGAGGAAAATTTATTTCTTGTTTTGCTATCAATGGATAATTTGATTTTCTTATATATGTTCATTATTAGTAGGTATCAAAATTGATTTAACTAGTTTGAAGGTGGTGTATAATTTTGATAGTTCAGTAAGTATTTCCATTGATGCTTGGCTGAACAATAATTTTCAAATCTTTGACGTGTTGTAATATTATTATATCACGTATATTTTTTAACAATCAAATTAAACATTCAGTTCAAAATAACGATATCGGAACAATACTTCATCTTGTTGATGTTGTTTGATTTAAAAATATTTATTGAATATTCACAACACCTGAAAGTATGTACTTTTTTCAGATATCCTCCAACAAACCTTTTCTAATCAAACCTTCCAGAAAACCTGAATCTGGTGAGTGTTAATATATTTAGTATTTTCATTTTATGTGATAAATTTCAATGTACCTTTGGATATATATATATATATACATATATACATATATATATATATATATATATATATATATATATATATATATATATATATATATATATATTTGAACCGAAAAGAGTATAATTTTAAAAATGTTATAATATACTAATTACTTCGGGCAAATAAGAGCTTCTTTTCCTAAAAATACATAACATAGAATGGGAATATAAAAATATTTATTATTTTGATTTCAATGGACAAATAAATATACAAAATTCAAGTATTCAGACCTGAAAATAAATCCAAGTTTTTAATTACTTCACGAGCTCAGGTTCACTGTCGAAACAATTAGAGATGTGAATCGATGTCCCCCTTTATAGAAAAATCGAACTTTGTTGGATTTTTTGAAATGTTTATATTAAACGCATTTATTGAGACGATTCAAATGGAATTCATATTGATCATTATGTCATTTTTCCCCTCTCATTTCCTTTGTTTTGTGAATAAATTAGGTGTCATCTCTTCTATATTAGTTTTGAGAATTGGTTTACTACCCGAAATATGTTGACAACATTTTGTTAATTTTCAATATATATATTGGTGAAACTGTAAGCCAAGTGTTTGATTTGAATTATTAATATATTATCATCATATTTCTCTAAGAGCTAAGAGAGAATTCAATCTCATTCATATATATATATATATATATATATATATATATATATATATATATATATATATATATATATATATATATATATATATATATATATATATATATATATATATATATATATATATATATATATATATATATATATATATATATATATATATATATATATATATATATATATATATATATATATATATATATATATATATATATATACCATTAATTTGATTTGAACGATTACTATAATGGAATCTATGACGCGGCGTCTTAGAACTGAAAACTAACTCTTGGTATCTCAGTTTAGATAAATTTTAGTACCTAAAAGAAACAATTAAAACAAGAAATGAAATTAAATGTTAGGGTGATGGGTATCAATTCCTAATTCTGATCGATATTTTTAGGAACTAAAATTCACGTAAACCGAGATGTCAAAATTTCAGTATTCAATTCCAAAATATCAAAGTTTTTCATAAACTCAAATTAGTGATAGAAATAATATATATATATATATATATATATATATATATATATATATATATAGAAAGAATTAAAAATCGACCGTATTATACGTTGAAAGGAAAAGTTATGTCAGGAAGCGGTCTTGTGACAAAGAAATCTTTTCGTTTATAATCTTTATATTTCGTCAATTTATTATTGACTTCCTCAGGAAAAAATCTACAATTGTAAAATATGAACAGTTGAAAGAACAGACGGCAGAAAAACCAATCTACTTACAAATACACAAAGTCAGTCACAAATTAAATAAACACGAACGTTCAACAACATGTTCGGAACGAGACTAATCATAGAAAACATCACTAATAAAGAAACGGGTGCACGGAGAGACAATGATTTAAAAACAAAACTACAGAGTGATATACATTTAAATAAGCTCTAAAATGTTACAATATATGTTACTTTACTGCCCTACATCTGAACTAAAATTAATAGAATTTTTATTTTTCTCGATGTGACACATCTTGAGGAACAATCTGCTTTTATAATTATCTTCTATTTCTATTATTTTCACGTTGTCATAATCAAAGTAATGACCAGTGTTTTTATGATGTTCTACGACTGCACAAGAGTTTTTACCTAATCGGCAATCACTCTTGTGTTGTGTCAATCTTTGTTTAATCCACTGTGATGTTTGTCCAACATAGCAACCACAACACCCCTCACATGGAATTTCATAAATGGCATTATTATGGTATTGTGAAGGTTTTTTATCTTTGATCCTGGAAAACAAATCCAAATTTTTAACTATGTTGTATTTCGCTATTTTTATGTGTGGAAAATCTTTGAAACAACTTATTATTTGAGGTGATAAATTTTCCACAAAAGTTTTTGTTTGTATATTGTCCTCCTTAGTTGGTGCATCTGAATTGTTGTTATTATAGATCAATCTCTTGAGTATGTGCCTAGGATAACCACTGGTAACAAATATATTGAACAGCCTTTACAAATTAGGTTTCAGCAAGCTTTCATGGCTTATATGTGTGATTCTTTTCCTTATATTGATCACCATATTGTATTTTTGGCTACTCGGATGATAAGAAAAATAGTTTATAAAAAAATGGTAGATTTTCTCCCGAGGACATCAATAATAAATTGACGAAATATAGAAATTATAAACGAATAAGTTTTCTTTGTCACAAGACCGCTATATATATATATATATATATATATATATATATATATATATATATATATATATATATATATATATATATATATATATATATATATATATATATATAATAAAGATTTGGTTTGGTTTTTGGTTGTTCCAGGTTCGTAAAAATACTTTAAATTACTAGATTAATTCGTTTAATAGACGTTTCAGGAGTAGTACTCCCTTCCTCAGTATCTAAAATATAAATATAAAAATCTCAATAGACCAACATTGACTACACAAATATTACACGTTTAACAGCTTACCTTAGTATAGACAATAAGATTAAAAGATCACAATCTCGAAGTCATCCACAAACCGCAGAATCAAGTAAAACAAATTTTCAGCAAACTAAAAACTGCAACACCCACTACAAAAAAATCTAATGTAGTTTACTCAATTCCATGTAAGGATTGCGGAAAACAATACATAGGACAAACATCACAAAGATTGCAGGACCGGATAAATGCCCACAAATACAAAAGCAGCAACTACGGCACTGAACAAACACAAATTAACGGAAAATCATGATTTTAACTACGAAGAAACGAAAATATTAACAACACAAAGGAACAAGAAACATAGAGAAATACACGAAATGTTCCATATACAGACAAATTTAGAGAACACAGTGAACGACAGACAAGACATCAAACAACTTAGTCAATTCTACCTACCGTTTCTTAAAAACAAGTCAAACTGAAAAGAATAAGAAAAGAACTAATACATCACCAAGTTTGACATTGACATGCCAGACAAATAAAGAAAATCATTTTCAAAATATATATTATAATAATTGTTTGACGATATTGTTTTATACTCTAGATGTGTTTATTTTTATGTTTATTTTATTGTCTATACTAAGGTAAGCTGTTAAACGTGTAATATTTGTGTAGTCAATGTTGGTCTATTGAGATTTTTATATTTATATTTTAGATACTGAGGAAGGGAGTACTACTCCTGAAACGTCTATTAAACGAATTAATCTAGTAATTTAAAGTATTTTTACGAACCTGGAACAACCAAAAACCAAACCAAATCTTTATTATATAAATGACCAGGTAATAAGGTGAAGTGAGAAATTTTTAATATATATATATATATATATATATATATATATATATATATATTAATATAAATTGACAGTTTTTAGTGCATATCACGAAACTTTTCATGTGGGGGGGAGACGCATATAGGCATATAGAAAATTATCCTGGTAAAAATAATTTTTCGGATTTAGAATCATTAACTGTAAAAACAAGTTACTCTGAGGGGGCGATCGCCCTCGTCCCCTTGGATACGCACCTGAGTGTACTACAATTGTTCAATTTATTCACACAAATAGCTGCAATTAATTCATCAGAATTCCTTCTCTCTCCAGATCAATCCGATATGATATTTCCTGACGACATGAATGACCAACCCCATTTCTATGTACCAAAGATAAACCGTAGTCCGTGTTCAGACCAAATGACGTTCTGTGATCATGCCGACGGCTATCCTTATACTTTCGTCGAATCGAGCCTCAGAAAGAAGGAAAAACGATACGAGTACATCTTCGAGATATACGACGATAGCGACGACATTTTATCTAACAGAATGGACGATGATGAATTCGTTTGTGCGTCGAAAAGTGAAATGAAGTTTCCCAGAGTTGCAATGAACACTAAGAATGAATGGAAATATATAGTAAATAATGGCAAACATAAACAACAAGGCATTCGAGTTGAATACTGCCAGAGGTAAGTGAAATAATAATCAAATAAATTATAATATTATTAGAATAACACAAAGTTTAATTTCAATCCTCTTAGACCATAAGATACTGAAATCTGAAATACTGAAATCTTGGTCTTAGTTTTACATACAATTTTTAGTACCTAGGAAAAAACGATTAGAACAAGAAAATAAATTAGGGTGGAGGGTAGGTAATCCTTTCATGAAACTAGCTCAAATTACATCCGGTATTAACATATTTACGAGTGGAGAATAATTTACGTCAATTTTTTCGTTCAGTAACAGAACAGAATGCTCATACCTGTTAATTTATAGGGCTTCCTAAAAACTTAATTTCAATTCTCCATTCTCTCTATGTAGAGTTACATAGAGAGAATAGATAGGCCGAGAGATACTGGAAGGATTTGCCATACTTCTCCGGTGGGCGTTCAGGCTCGCCATACTTTTTTGAAAATGTTTTTTTTATTTTTTTTTGAAATTTATTTCTTACAGGCTGTTTTTTTTTTTGAAGAATTATTTTTTATTAATCTTGTACGAAAATCACCACGCCATACCATTCCGACGGTCCAAAATACCCGCCATACCACCTCAAACATGTAATTTTTTAAAATTCGAAAAACTATTTCTTTCACCTTCTTATTACTTTCAATTCTTACAATGTCATACCTGTAAAGTGGGTGAAATTTTATGCAACATTTGAACAATTTCTTACAGTATGGCACCACTTTTGGACTTCACCATAAGTATGGGATAAATTTTCCTGAATCATACTTTTCATGAACTTTCCGAAAATTTGAATGCCATACTGTAAAAAATCGTTCCATTTATTTATTTTCTTCACATCGTAGCGTGCGTATAATGGTCTTTTGTGTCAATGTTACAGTATGGCGTATTTTTTTCAACTTATAATCATATTGGAACGATCTGATTTAATTTATTCCATACTGTAAAAAATAATTTTACGGCTTCTATAGGTGTGTTTCAAAAACGGTTGAAAAATACCATTTTTCAAGTATGGCACCACTTTTGCACTGCACTAGAATTATGGCGAATATAATTTTGTCTCGCTGTATCATAAAACTGGCCACGAGTTAACTGCCATACTGAAAGAAATAGTTTTTCGTCTGAGGTTGTATGGCGGATATTTTGGACCGTATAAGGGTATATTTTAAAAAATTAAAAAAAACATTTTCAAAAATGTATGGCGGGCCTAAGCACCCACCGGAGAAGTATGGCATATAGCTAGCGTCGGATTTTTGTTGTTAAAATACCGATAAATTGAAGAAATTTTGTGAAAGAAATTGTTTGACACCTCCGGATTTTCGAGCAATTTCAATTAATTATTCTGCAATTTCGACCCGCGCACCACCGGTAAGAACATCATTTTCCTTCAATTTATTACGTACATGAACTCCCCTAAAAGGCGCCATACTGTAAGAAATGACTTCACAAATCCTTCCAGTATCTCTAGGTCTATCTATTTTCTCTATGTAACGCTACATAGAGAGAATAGAGGATTGAAATTAAACTTTTGGTAAGCCCTATACATTAACAGGTATAAGCAATCTGTTCTGTTACTGAACGAACAAATTGACGTAAATCATTCTCCGTTCCTAAATATGTTCAATTCCGGATGTAATTTGAGCTAGTTTCATGAAAATATTACCTACCCTCCACCCTAATTTATTTTCTTGTAATCGTTTTTCCTAAAAATTTTATGTAAAACTAAGACCAATATACCAAGATTTCAGTATTTCATTCTATCCTAAAACGCCACCGTGTGGTGATACGCTGCGTCATAGAGTCAAATATAATAACGGTTAAAATCTTCTAATAATGAATTGTTATGGGTTCAAATCAAGTAACAGCCCCATCAATTCATGAATAAATTATAGTTCAAAAAATACATGATTTTATAGCAAACCAAATTAAAAAAATTAATTAACTTTAGAAAAACTGAGGAGCATTTCTATATTTTTTATATTATATTTTATATTTCTTCTTTCTTATATAGCTACCAATTAAATACTTTCAACATTATTTAGCAACCCACACGTTTTTACGATAAAATTAATTATATTCGACTTTTAAGTTATCTATTGAAGTGTTTTTTTGGGTTTTGTTAAACTATTATTTATTAAAACAATGGTTCATGAAAACAATTGACACATTGTTATTAAATAAAATATAAATGACGAATTTTTCGGTGAAATTTCACCTTCATATGCTAAATCAGAGGTTCCCAAATTTTGCTGGTTGCGGTGGACCCCCTGCAGTTACATTTCTACCATATTCCCAAAACTCGACAAAAATATGAAGATTAGATCTAACTTTGGAAATTTGCGTTGCGGCTGAGTTGCAACCACGAATTAATAGTTTTCGAAAAAAAAAGTGATAATTTATTGGTTAATTAATTGATTGAATTGGTGGATGTCAAAAAATTGAAGTTGGTCAATCAAAAATGATTCTATCCAACTTTACTTTTTAGAAATCTACCCAAAGCACAAGAAAACAATCAATTTTCACTTATTTTATTTAGAAAACTTCTCGCCCCCCCCCATTCGGAGTGGAAAAAATAAAAAGATAAATAGTTTATTTTTTTGTGTTGTATTCATTCAAATATGTAATTAATACAATATTAATTATTAGGTTTACTTCACATTGTAATATGATAACAGTCGTGATATAATTAGACTTAAACGTTAATAACGTAACATAATTTCTGCAATGACAATCACAAAATAGTCATAATTTTAATGGGAAGGATATTCTTGATGGATTGACAGCAAATTATCAATATTTGGCTTCAGTTTTGTTAGAAATAACCCCATATCTGTTTTTTTTTTGTGAAAAAGTTGGTAACGACACTAAAACTTCTTTCGACACGATATGACGAGGGAAACGCTATCCTATCATAAGCTTTTTCGCAGTACCCCACAGTCCAGGATATTTTTCGGGTATTTCTGCCTGCAGCCAAAATGTTTGATACCATTTATTAAATTTCACCTTTAGCACTATTAGTGCTAAGCTCGAGTAGCTTCTCTTGTTACATCACATTCTCCACTTCCGTTTCATCAAATGGATTTATGATCCATGGTGGCATTTCTATCGTCAAAAGTGATTCTGTAGTCATCATGCAGGGCAATTGAATGTTGAACGTATGTCTGAATATTCTCATCAAGGTATTCTACCTGCGACAAAGTAATTACTCTTTCCGACACTGTCAAACACTATCATCGATTAACTTTGCTTTACTTTTCTTCTCGACATTCAGGAAACAAATTAGTTACGTTCAGCATAGGCATTCGTATTTATATTGGTAAAGAATCAAACAACTTCATGCAAGATTGCAAGCAAGATAGGTCAAGTCAAGCCAACATTTTAAGTCTTCACTATCGAAACCAGATAAATTTTCGTTGCCCCCGCACGAATTGTGAACCCCCAGTATTTTTTCACGCCAACGTAGACCCCCATCGAGTCTCCCGTGGACCCCTGGGGGTTCACCTGGACCACTTTGGGAATCAATGTGCTAAATGCTGATTCTAGAATATTAAGTTGAATTCCTCTACTTTTATCATTTAATATTTTAAAGTCAAAATCGAATGTGTGACTTTCCTCGATCAAATGGTTTGCATAATGTGAATCTGACTTTTGATTAGAAAAAGCTAGGTTTGTGTTCTGAAATTCTAGTCTGAAAGTTTCTGAAAGTTCTTCCAATGTAAAATTTATCACAATCTCCGCAATTAATTTTATGCACTCCTGATTTATTGTTTTTGTGAAATTTTGATATATCATTTTATTTTATATGATTTCTTTAGTTATTTCCGATACGGTAAGCAATGTAAATGTTGTGCTTAGATGAGAGAGATTTAAGTTTTCTACTTGAATTTCCGATGAAAGTGAGGCTGTTATGTTTGATATTATTTTTGGTTAGGGGGTAGGTACACCTGGCTAATCCCGCTTTGGAAAAACTTTGTATCTATCAAATTGTCTATTAATATGGAGTTTTAATTATTATTTACGGCAACCTATTTAATGAAAATTTACTAAACGATGTACCATACTATGAAAGCTGCCATTTTGTGTTGGTATGGATGTAGTACCACGTATGACGTTATCAGTGTGTGATGGTCGACAAAGAATTGAAAAATTATGTTAATTATTCACTTCTGTTATTTTCAAATCCAAATAGTTAATTGATTTTTTTTTTACAACTCTAAAGTGAATCTTATATTAGGGTATAAAGTTCTAATGAATGTTTGAAAGCAGTCGAGTTGTCTAAGTGTACCAGTGAGACAACAAATAATATCACCCACATATCTAAACTAATGAATAAATTGTGGACTAACAGAATGACTAATTTATCCATGAATACTCCAGCCAACAGAGGGCTTAGAGGGTTTTCCATAATTAAGCCTTCAGTGCTACTATATATCTGATCATTGAAACTAGAATAATTTTTTTCAATGCAAAATTTCAAAAGCAAGAATATATCTGATTCATTGAAAGGACTGACAAGATTGCTATCAGGGAACTTTTTTATTAGGGTTGAAGAAACCCTGAGTGGGAAAAAAACTATAATTTATTTTGTTATTTTTATCGTCAGAATCAAATCAAGTGTTATATGAATCAGGAGACTCGATTCTTACTATATCATATGTGTATGTCTATGAACACAAAATTATTTCATGATCCTGGTTAGGAAATTAGGAAATAGTGTTGAAGTTATCGTATTCTCATCGGTTCTTATTTATAGCTTGTACAAATTTTCATAATACATATAACTCCATAGTAATGTTGTAAACAGGAAAAAAACTAAAGCAATGTTGATTGGAAAAGAAAAAAAAATTTTGGAGATAACTGAAAAGTAAACAAGATTACAAAATAATTGTGTAAAATTGAATCATGGAAATAGTTGAAGACAAGTACTTAGGCATAAATATAGATAGTAAAATTATTTCCTATAGAACTAACTTTTTGCACAGAAATAATAGTGATGTGGATGAAAAGTTAAGAATAATTCTTTATAATGCCATAATTCTTCCTCATTTACAATACAGAGAGCATGCGCAGTATATTGAAAGCAGACATACAATCAAACATTTACTGAAAGTACTAGACTGGTTGAATATAGCAAAACTTCTTCAGTATCAACTTTTAAAATACTTTAAAAAAAGTGCAGTTGGCATTGGTTTCTGATAACATGGCAGCATTGGCTGGTCTGAATTGTGAGGTACACAGCTATGAAACAAGAACAAACAAAGACTCTTGTATGAGTAATCAAAGAACAAAAAGCTATAACCCTTTGGTTTGGATATTTCACAGTTCAATTCCCTATCTGCCAACTTAAAATTGACCACTTTGCTAGCAGTGTTTAATAGAAATATGAAAGCAATCCGCAAAGAAAATTGATCAATAATGAGAATATTGAATAGTATAATTCTATATATATATGTATTTTTTTTTTAGTAACCTTAGTGCTAATCAAACGCTTCCTCACTTACTTACTATGTACAGCTCATGCTAAAAAATTGCTTTGAAAAAAGGTAAATTTGAGAGGAACACCAGGTTGGACTGAAGTTGATTTTGGTATTTATTATTTATTAAATAGCACACACAGTAAGACGAAAATCATAATTTATATTCAGGCTCTTGCACCGTTTCATTATAAAACGTCGTTTAACTAAACTTGGTTTAATTTTTAAACTACGTTTTTTTTTTGGTCGTTGCACCAAGGAATAATAACCGACCCATTGATAAACTGCGTTTTTGTATTATTTTTGGTGAAACAGCGATGTACAAGAAATAAAAAGAAGAAATAGAATTTATTGTTCTACTTTTCTAACCTAGTTTTAATAGTAAAGAAGTGTTTTTTTTATGATTTGTATTAAACATGCATAAAATGGAAGATAAAAATTAAAGGAGAAGGGGACCACACTGATACTTTCCAGTTAGAGCGGGAAACACTGGATGTATGAACTCCAACAAATTGAGCAATACTGTGCAAATGTCCTCCATGCGCATAAAATTTTAATGCTAATAGTAGCTGATCCATGAGGGACAAGCTATCATTCCTACAAAGTTAAATAGGTTTAATGGGCTCTATACTCTTGATATCATATTAATAAATTTTTTTTTGTGTGGAATTCCATTATAATATAAATTGGCATTTATGAGTTAAATGAGTGCATTGTTCATTAGTATACATAAACTATAAATCCACTCCTTCAGTTCTGCCGGCCATATTTTTTACCACCTAGAGAGAATAACTGGCAAAATACCTATAAGATGATTATTGTTGATTGAACAGAAAAATCTATAACAATAATACATTATAATCGGAAACCAACACTTTTGCATAGCTTGACTACTGCCAAGCAAATATTTTTGAAATAAATATGTGTATACTGTTATAGGCTGCCATATTCCAGGGATTCTAGAACGTCGTTATATATATCAAACTTCTCATAAAACATTTTAAACGAAAATTCGAGTTTCCACCGGAAAAAATAAAATTTTTACGGAAAAAATAAACCGTTTCTTCTACAAATAACCTCAAAGTTTACTTAAACTTCAAATTAAACGCCGAAAATTGAGCGTTTAATATATGCGGAGTTTAGGGCATCTTAAACGCCATTTATATTTTGGTGCAAGCGAAAATGTCAAATTAAACTCGGTTAACCATTAAACTTAGTTTAATAATATACGGTGCATGAGCCAAATTATGATTTAATATGCTTCGAGAGCAAATCAAAACTATTCAAAATAATGATCTTTCAAGGAATTCATTCAAAATTTAGTAGAACAAAAACAGTATACCTTCGATTTTAGAAATTCTGTGAATATATAAACAGATA
>JARQZK010002258.1:245000-292500 GCA_030704885.1 Cynegetis impunctata | reverse complement strand
GGTCTCTCATTACTGAGAATCGTGATCATTGGCAACTTGTGCCGTTATTACTCTCTATTGACTTCGATTCCGAGCTTTATTTATAGAATCGTAGAACGAGGTACCGGTGGCCTTTTGAATTTGATCAGTCCATCGGATTGGTGAACGCCCTCTAGCCCTTCGTCCTTGTGTATTTCCCGAAACTATCAGCCTCTCCATGTTGTTATCATCTCTTCTCGCGATGTGTCCGAAAAATTTCAATATGTTCGCAAAGCAGGTAGAAGATAGTCTATTGCGGATGTTCAGTTCTCTTAGGATTGATTCATTGGACCTGTGCGCAGTCCACGGAATTCGGAGCATGCGCCTCCAGCACCACATCTCGAAGGCATCCATTCTTTTTCTGTCTGCTATTTCGATTGTCCACGTTTCAGACCCATAACGGAAACTGGAGAAAATCAAGGATCGAACTAGTTTTATTTTGGTATTTTTTGTAATAGATCTGTCTTTCCAGATCCTGAGTAGTCTACTCATTGCACTTTTTGCCAGTCCTATTCTCCTTCGGATGTCGCTCTCACTTGAACCTGTATTGCTGATATATGAGCCCAGGTACATGAAGTGGTCAACGACTTGAAATCTGTGTAGAGCGTCTGTCAGTTGCAGTGTGTTTGAGCGATCGACTATCATAATTTTAGTTTTCTCTGCGTTTATCATAAGGCCGCATTTCTTGCTCTCTGTCTCGACTCGATTTAGAAGATTCAGCATTTCCTCTTCTGACGCAGCTATTAGTGTTGTATCGTCTGCATATCTCAGATTTGTGATTTTTTTGCCCGCAATAGAGATTCCTCCGTACCATTCGTTCAGTGCATTTCTCATGATGTATTCTCCATAGATGTTAAAGAGATCTGGAGATAGGATGCATCCTTGTCGAACGCCCCTGCTGGTTTTAAAAGGAAGCGACTGCTGGTCCTCTATTCTGACTCTGGCCGTGTTGTTGTCGTAAAGATTTCTTATGAGTGCAATATGGTGTTCAGGCACTCCCATCTCGCGAAGGACTCTCCACAGCATTTTCCAGTTAACACAGTCAAAAGCCTTTTGGTAGTCCAAGAAGCAGATGACCATTGGGATATTGAATTCTCGGCATTTCTCTATGAGTTGTCGTAAATTAAGAATCTGCTATCTGGTACCTTTGCCCTTCACAAACCCTGCTTGCTCTTGGGAAATTTGTCGGTCTAGGTAAGTCTCTAATCGTCTCTTGATAATACGAAGTAGAATCTTACTCGGATGCGATATCTGATGAATAACGAAATATTATTGATAACAATTTTCACATGTATTTGTTAACAATGAATGATGCGCGTTTCGGAATACTATTTCAGATGATCATATACAATCTCGAATATCTACGAACTCATCAAAAATATTCAGGAAATTCGAACCAGCACCTACTACCAGGGACTGCACTATGAAATAAGTTTGATAAGGGAATATTTGTGAGTTCTACCTGACCATTGAACTGAAGATATGAGTTTCTGAATTTATTGATTCATAAGGATTAAGGAAAAATTAATTTTGAAGCCTATTTAATATTTGAAAATATTAGATGAATGAGTGATTCTCATTCATTCATCACGAAAGTCATTTAATTTTTCATTATCGACAGTTCGTTTACGTTCTGAAATTCGAATTTGATTATTTACAAAACTTTAGCCAATGTAAAAATTTTCACATCTACTGGAATTAACTTTATATACACCGACATTTTGATTTTATGGATATTTGATTTAATTCATTATTCTCAATATCTTTTCCAATATTATTACCAGTTCGAAATGCTTCATTTATATTATTTCGCGAATGAAGTGATTTCAGCTTTGAGCCAAGGAATCAATAATAGGTTAAAACACTATATTTTATTTTTCTTTAGACTGGATAAACTTGAGAAATAGCGTTTTTGAACAATATTTTTTATGCCGTATTTTCTATTATATCTAGTTTATAATTTTTATTGTGATTTGCTTTATAATATATTTCTCTTTTATATATATATATATATATATATATATATATATATATATATATATATATATATATATATGTATATATATATATATGTATATATATATATATATATATATATATATATATATATATATATATATATATATATATATATATATATATATATATATATATAAACTCCTGGACAAAATTAACGCAACACTTGAAATTTTGCTTATTTTTGATTCGAAATAACTGGTTTAATTTTCAACCGATTAAAATGATTTTTTTGGCATATTGTAGGATATTCATTAAAATTATCACATGCATTTTGAGTTGAATGTATTATACTGGGTCAAGTGAAACAATATTTAGTACCGTAAATTTTAAACACCCTATGGGGTGAACTGAAGGCTACAAATTTTTTCTTTATGAATGAATTTTTAGACTAATTTGTTCTTGATATTTTGTTTTTTGATTCAGTCCAATATTTGTCTCTTTACAAGAGAAAAAAATTTTCAAAGAAATTTCTACAGTTTTTGTTCAAATTTAACCTAGAGTGAATTCTTCACAAAATAAATTGTAGGTGGCTTATGTCAATTTTGATAAAAAATAAGAAACTGACATTTCTTTCATTGTGTCAGTATTAAAGCAAGTAAGTTGTGGTTTGAGAGTATTTTCTCTAGTTTTAGAATAGATAAGCAAATAGAGCAGTTTGTAAGGCGGAGTATAGCTCAAGGAATCATAAATGGAGCACATAATTTAACCAACGACGAATGTGTAAGAGCTACAACATTGATTCAAGAGGGAAGAAGTATGAGTTATGTGGCCAATTTGTTAGGAGTGGGTACTTCAACCATCAGTCGAATATTCAAAAAATTTAGGGAAACTGGATCACACCATCGGGTCAGTGGCTAGGGTGGGAAAAAGATTACCAGCCACCTTGATGAGCGTTTTCTTCGACAACAGGTTTTAAGAAACCGAAAAATAACAGGCAGAGAATTGAGCACTCAACTAGAAATGGTCAGAAATGTTAGAACTTCATCTAAAACGGTAAGAAGAAGGATAAAAACTTTTGGATTCACCAGTAGAAGACCATCTCGTCGTTGTTTGCTTACACGAGAACACAAACGACGCAGATTAATGTTTGTAAGGGATCATGAGCATTGATGACTGGAAAAAAGTATTGTTCAGCGATGAAACTCGAATTAGTCTGAAATCATCTGATGGACGTGACAGAGTATGGATGAGACCTGGAGAAACATTTAGTGAGTGTCCCATTTCTACCATGGAACCTTTTGGAGGCGGCTCTAAAATGTTCTGGGCGGCAGGAATATGTTACGCACGAATTTAGTCCCCATTCATAGCCGGTTTATTAATGCAGAGTATTATTTGGAGAATATTATTGGCAGTATTATTTTGAGTGTTGCGTTAATTTTGTCTATGAGTATATATATATATATATATATATATATATATATATATATATATATATATATATATATATATATATATATATATATATATATATATATATATATATATATATATATATATATATATATATAGGAAGTTTGATCTTGGTGGGTAGAAGTGGGAAGATGTGGATGGCAAACATTTCTTTTGGAAATTTTCTTTCTGTTTCCAATACATTGTATGACTTATCTAAACTCAAGGTAGTGTTACATAACATTGAGTGAATATGTGTATGACAATGATGAAGACTTCTCTGGAATATTTCAGATTTTTCCAGATTGTATTCAAATGTAATTGTATCCTTAGGAATGTTATAAAAGTAGAAATTTCGATCGTTGAAGGTATGTAAGTCGAAGTTTATTGCTTTTTTTTCAGTCAAGTCTCAGTTATGGTCAACTTGTGGGTCGAGCCCCCTGATGAGGTAATTCGAGCACACTAAATGGGTGGCACGGGCATATCCACCAGAAAATATTATTCAAAATATGTTGCGAAATATCAATAAATTTCTGATAGATAATTTATAAGGTATAAAATTAAGGTCGTAATGTTAGTTTAGAGCCCAAAACTCAAAATATATTATTATTGTATACATTTTGAGTCGTATTTTATCCTATAAAATACATACTATTGCACTGTATCGAAGGAAAGCAGTCAGGTGCGGGAGTAGTGTTTCTATCCATTTTAGACCTCCTAGAACACGATTTTCGAAAAATTTTCCATGTCTTATATATATATATATATATATATATATATATATATATATATATATATATATATATATATATATATATATATATATATATATATATATATATATATATATATATTTATATATATATATATATATATATATATATATATATATATATATATACATATATTTATATGTGAAATATAATTTTTGATTTCAAAACACAGTTTGAGACATTTTGATGTGAATAAATTAATATTTGGTGATATCACCCTTGGCTGCAATGACAGCTTCTAAACGTCGGGGCATGTTCTCAATGCAGGTCCTTGCATAGACTTGAATTTTAGGATGATGGTGCCAGACCCTAATTAGGGTTTCCACGAGTTGCTGTTTGTTTGTGATCTCAGTTTTAGTGGTTTCACGTTTAGTAAATTCCCACAAGTTCTCAATTGGATTCATATCCGGAGAATTGCCCGGCAAAACTCTGACGTTTTTTTGTTCCAAGAAAGCTGTTATACTTTTGGCGTTATGACATAGTGCCGAATCATGCATAAAAATATAGTCTTCGTCATCAGGGAACCATTCTCTGACCTGGGGAAGAAGCCGCTTTTCCAGTACACCCTTTTACTGGGCCTGTCTCATGATTCCTTCTACGATGTAGAGACGACCAGTACCTCTAGCAGAGATCATAGACCATACCATAGCGCACATAGGCTGTTTAACACTCTTCACAATGCAGTCTAGATGGTATTTCTCTTCAGGACGTCATCTAACAAATGTGCTTTTGTCCATTAGAATTTGGAATGTGGATTCATCGGAAAAGCAAACCTGCAAGATATCAAAATATCAATAACAGGGTCATAATAAAACGATTATTTAGGCATAGAAGTATTACTTACACGACTCCAGTCCTCAATAGTCATATTTCTATGATTTTTTGCTCATTCTAGGCGCTTCCTCTTCATTGCCTCCGTAAGGCGTGGTTTTTTGGTTGGGCGGTGACCAATCAAATTTTCCTCAGCCAACCGTCTTTGTACTGTTCTCTTAGAAACGTTGATTCCAGCTTCATTGACATGTCTGGTAATATGAATCACAGACAGTTTTCTATTCTGTAGGCACACGTCCCTTATTTTGCGGTCGCTTCTAGGTGTGGTTATCCTTTTCCTACCGCACTTTCCTTTACGAATGCCTTCCAGGGGTAGGTTTTGATCTATTTTTTTCTTGATTCTGTTAACCACTGATTTGGAAACACCCGTAATTATTGCTATCTTTCTTTGGGAATGAGAGGTATGTGACAGTAATGTCTGAATTTCTCTGACTTTCTTTGGAGACGTGTCTGTTTACTTACCCATTCTGAAAAAACTTTTTTTTTTGAAAATCTGCTCAAAAAAATTAAATTTGACGTTGAAACCTGCTAAAATAACAAATAAATAACTCTTACTTACTTTTTTACAATGTTGAATTCCTAAAAACCCTTGAAAAATCACCGAGAAAGTGAAAAACCTGATTAACACTATTCATGACAAGCACAAAAACAAAGCCACTTGTACAATAACTCCAAATATTTGACAGACTAAGCTTGATTGCAGTGCTGCCACTCTCCAAACCAACTAGGATTACCAACAGCAAACATATTAAACAAAAACTCTAGATAGGTCAGTTACTTTTCTTACTAAATCCATCTAAACCTCGAAATTGTAAGAAATGGTTACTGTCCCTAATAATTTGGCAACCCACTGTATATATATATATATATATATATATATATATATATATATATATATATATATATATATATTTATATATATATATATATATATATATATATTATTTATTTTTATATATATATATATATATATATATATATATTTATATATAGATATATATATATACATACATTTTTTCCGGTACATATTGGCATCTCCAGCGGCTGCCGTCGAGTCAAATGAGCAGAACTTTGGTACCTGAGATTGTTCTCGTTGCCACGAGAGTATCAAATTTTGGGTACATTTCTGCAACCACTGCCATTTTCACGTCGATATTTCCTGTTTTCTCGAGGCTTTTGAAAAGTTGCCAAAGTCCACAGCTTCTGCAGATTGAATTAGAAGGTTCAAACTTAGTACGTAAATTGAGTTAATGTTAAGGAAGTGCCTTTGGGTAGTTTCAACCATTTTCTTTAGTCGTGCTGCCCCGAGCGGAGACTATTCCTTTCAAATCGCATCACGACACGACCTGCTTCGCTATCAGTACACGATGCACTTCGCGAAATTTTTTTCACGATAGAGAGTTGACATTTGGTACATGGATTGACTTGATATTGAGGAAATTTTTGAAGATATAATTCAATTCGTTAGAATCACATCTCGACGCCATACACTTTGCTTGAAAAATACTTCTTTAGTGATAGAGCTCTGCTGCTCCCGAGTTTTTATATTGTATTATGCGGGGGGCGCAATGCACATCATGATTGAAAATTGGTCTGCGAATCCTGAAAGGTTGGGAAATGCTAGCGTACCATATATTTCGACCTAGGCAACACCGGGGTTCGTTATATATATATATATATATATATATATATATATATATATATATATATATATATTATATATTATATATATATATATATATATATATATAAATCTAAATATCTATATATATCTATATTATATATATATCTATATATATATATATATATATATATATATATATATATATATATATATATATATATATTATATATTATATATATATATATAAATATATAAATATATATATATATATATATATATATATATATATATGATTCAATTACCTATCTGGACAGAAAATTATAAGGATTCCAAAAAATGTACAGAAGTAACAGGAGACTTATAGAATTCTGAGCCTTTAAGTCATCATTTTTAGCATAGCATGATCATCATTCGAATCTACGTTCAAATCTGCATTCGTACAACAATATTTTCTTCTTGTAATTAAGTGTCATCATATATTATATACCTAATTGAAGAAGATAAATTAATGGATTGTACTATGCTTCGCTCGGGATTTCCATAACAGCTGAGAAATGAAAGTTTAAACTATGACAGTTCGTTATCACCTCATTCACTCTGCTAATTCGCGATTCCTATCAAAAGTGAAAAGCTTATTTATATATGGTGAAAGAGTTCAATGTCAGCCTCCTAACCGGTAGAACATTAAAGTAATTCCCTCTCAGTCCACCGTTCGGTTTAGTCACAGCAAGGCAAGATTGGGATTAAATCGAACGTTCGGAATATTCCTCATAATAATAATTGAAATATCGTACAGAAGTTTGCTGACAGAGTGCTCTAAATGGCCGGGATTTCAGTAGGTTGCAGAACCCCATTCTACATATCGGAACCGAGAGGCGTGTATTAAAAGAGCCTCCGTCAAGTGAAATGTTTAAAATATGCGTTTGGTTGATTCTTCTTCTTGCGGTGAGTATTCCAGGTCATAACTTTGAAATTGACTGCTATGGTAATAAAAGTTGCGTTACCAAAACGTTATCAAAAATTTTTCATTATGCGGTTCAAATAATATCGTGAATTGCATGTGTCGAAGGAAAAATTTAATGAATCTTGGCTTATTAGTGACGTTCTTTGTATCTGTGTAAAACCGTTAATGACGTCTGAATTGGTAACGAAATTCTGAGATTATATTTCGTCGTTCAGTGAGTTATCTATTGCGTGTTCTATTATTTTAGTTTTCAACATACTCATTCATATTTCTTATATTTTTATCGTGGTTGAAGTAAGCTTATTTACTACAAGTTCTGTATTATTTATGTCTTCTTTATGAACGAAATTTGAACTATGAGGTGTATAAGTTAAAAGAAATATGGAAAATTTCAAAGAAAATTTCTAAAAATTAAATTTCTATATTTCAATTCAATTAATCGAGATAGGTTGCAGTGATGTCCAAGATATTTCTAGACATCGAAAATTATATTTCGATTGTATAGGTGGTTGTCTACTTATTTCCATACTTCATCTACAAAAAATTAATCAAATTTCAAATTACACCATGTCCGAGTGAAAAACACTAGCTAATAAAATTTTAAAAATCTCTATTCACGTGCGAGTAGCCAACATTAATAATTCTAAATCATTCTAATAATTATATAAGTAGGAATTAATTATAATTCATATTTATGAATGATTTTCTTCTACTGTTTATATAATCTTCTTTGTAATATTTAGCACTTTTGAATTCATAAATCTTTTCAAGGACACAAAAAGTTTTTTCTCAAAGAAACCACAGTGTTTTGTATTTTGAACTTTTCAAATGCTTTCAATAAATATACAGGTTTATATTTAGTAGTGTGTTATTCTAGTAAAAACCTATTATTATACTTAACGATATCTCAATGTTTCCGGACATTTATTATAAGTAAAATGAATTGATTTCTTTGAACGTATTGAATATCGGTGGAAGTCATGACTTTTTAGTTCAAAGAGATGAACTATATGATTTTTATAATGTAAATAAGACTTCGGTTTTTGATTTTCTCTTTAACATAACAATTATTCCGCCAAACATAGTGGCTTCATCAGAATTGCGTAATTCAAACTAACTTTACAAATGGAATAAGTATCTTGAGAACCTAGAAATATGGGAAATACAAATGGAGATGGGAAAACCTAAACGTAATCAATTGCCAGGTAGATAAAAGTATGAAAGTGGGTAAACATAACAGGTCCAAAGATTCAATATTTCACTTAAATAAATTTAAAAAAGGGGAATTATGAATATCTAATTGATCGATCAATAAATTATTCCAACCTTTTTCTAATATTGTTTTTCAGGGCTTCTTACCTTTTGTGTATGTAATATTTCAAATTCGTCACTGAAGATATGATTATGTTCCAGCAGGTGTGACGAATATGTCTAATCTGCTTTTTCCATATCGTAAATTCTTTTATGCTCAGATATTTTAAACAAAGTTTCTGTCGGTTTGGATAACATATACCATAGGACATGAACCACAATTTAGCTCATAAATACCTGATATATTATGGGGAGTAGTTTTCTCTTTAGAATTTCTAATATGTTTACCTCGAGGTTTACCTATTGTATTCTGAGTTTTAAAGGATATTTTTACATTTCGATTTGACAAGAAAGTAGAAATTTTGTGTGTTGGATCACCTATAGAAGTTAGTAATTTAAAGTTTATATCAAAATCATTTAATTTTGGATATACTTGATAAATTACTGCATTTTACAATCTTTTTCTTGAAATATCATGTAAAATTTTTGGAGGATATCCAGTATTGTGGGTTATTTGTTTTATAATTTGTAATTCTTTCATGTTATTCTCTTGTGTGAGGGGAATATTTATGAGTCTATAATTATATCATGCAATTATATGCTGCTATTTTATGTTGGAAAGGGTGTAAAGACGAATTGTGTATCGTGAGATCCGAATGTGATGGCTTATAGAAAATGGAAAATATTTGTCTATTGTTTCATCCTTTTATTATCAAATCCAAAAAGTTAATAGAACCATATGTTTAATTTTCGACTGTAAATTTAATATTAGGATGTGAAGAATTAATGTAATTTAGAAAAGAACTTAGTTGCCTTATAGTACATGTAAGGCATGTTATAACGTCGTCCACATGTCAATACCAATAAATGCAATTGAAGAGTACACGGGAATAATGATCAGAGTCACAAAACATACAATTCGCAGGATTTCAAATTTAAGATTCACATACTCAAAACTCACATTTAAATTACGCTTAAAGTGTGGTTTTATACATTCATGGGTTATGTATTTGACTATATTGTTGTTAAGCAAAAACTAAGTTGAAATGATTTGTAGTATTCCCAAAATAAAATAATTCTTCATATTGTGCCAAAACATTGTATGGAAAAATGATCAGAGTCCTGTACTCTCTGTTTATTGTTGAATGGTATAACAAACACCAAAATAATGTTTGAATGATTCTATTTTATTTATTTTATTATATAACATACAATATTTTGGTTGATATTTTCAGAAGGAAAAAAATGATTAGGTAGCAATTGCACTAATTGGGATCTTTTCTTCTTCATAATTTTCCATCTCGTCAGAATTATTGTTTGAAAACAATAGGAGTTTTGAATAAAACTCTTGTGCAGGTGGTTCGCAAAATCGTTTGAGGTGTTGCAAATCTGCAATTTTTTCGGGTTTTAGATCAAATGGTCCAGCATAAAGTGCTTTCAGTATAGTTTCTGATGGTATCTGTTTCTTCTTTGATTTTGATGTGTTTCTCGAAGTCATTTTTGGACTGGTTATTTGAAACATGCCATTGTAAGTTTCTCGGTGAAGCAGCATTTGTGGTTTATCCTTGATCACTTTCAAAGACAAAGCAGGTCGGGTTCCAATCGCAAAAGTTTTCTTATACAGAGGAATTACAGTTTTCAAATATTTCTTGCTGACAGTCGATTACACTAAAATGGACTGGGTTTGACTCGACTGTTCCTTATAACAGCTCTCCAATCTTCCGGTATCTCAGCATGTACATCTAAAGCATCTGAATAGGTGGTTGGACTCTGATCATTTTTGTGAAGTTGCGCGTGGACTATGATCGTTTTTGCGTAAACCAGTGAATTTTAAAACGTTTATAACTTGGACTCTGAGTATTATTTTATCAAACGACCAAACGAAAGCTCTTGTAAAACTTTACCAGATGGTACTAACAGTTTAGTTTCGACCAAAATTGGACCCTGATCATTATTCCCGTGTACTCTTCAATTGATAATGCATTTATTCCAGTGAATTAGAGAATCCAAATTATCCATGAATAAATATTTCAGCCAGAAGTGGGCTAAGTGGATTCTCCATAATTAAACCTTCGTTACTCGAGTAAATATCATTATTGAATATAGTTTTTGTCCAAACATACTCTAAAAAAATTTAAAATTTCTTCTTTCACTACCGGATTTACATTATGCGTTTTCAAAAGGTTTCTTACTAATAGAATTATTGTATCTTTCAATGGAATACTTGGAAATAGGTTTTGAATATCGAATGAAATAAGTTTCGGCCCACTTAATTGTTTATATGATTAGTCGTTATGAAATGGTCAAATGAATTTGAAATCTTCTACTAATTAGAAAAATTTAGAACACATATTAACGATTGTTGAGAAGCTTTTAAAATACGTTGCTGCGTTCAAGATGTTAAAAAATATTATACGTTTGTAGGCAGAAGCAGGTAATCGTGAAGTATTATTAAATCGTATAATGAATAAATATACTTCATTACCCGACTACCAAATGAAAAAAAAAAGCAAGAGCAGCAGCGATCCATCTCTAAGGTCTTATTTTTCGCGCAAAATGCATCGAGTCGAGAAGCGATTCTAATGGATAGAATTATAGTTTGAAAAATCATGCTTAAATGGCAAACCGATTCGGAAAATTTTTTTTTTATAAAAATGATTTGCTAAGTGCATCGTGGTAAAAACAAAGTTGAAACCAACGAAGAAACGTATTTCGACATCAACATAATCCAAATAAATTTTCAACCCTCTAATGTGAAGAAAAATCGTGAAGTGCATCGCGTATTGATGGCAGATCGAGATGCTATTCGAACGAAATAATCACCACCAAATGCAGCGCGGTTGGGAAAAAGAGTTGAAATCAAAAATGGTTTTTAGGTCAACAGAAACTCATAGTTTACGTACCAAATTTCAACCCTCTAACTCGATTTGTAGAAGCTGTGGAGTTCGGCAATTTTTCGAAAAACCACGACAAAAGAAAAATGGAGTAAAAATGGCGGCGGTCAGAAGAATTCAACCCAATTTTGATAGTTTTATTCTGCAACGAGAATAATCTCAGGTACCTAATTTTCAGCTCATTTGTCTCGATGAGAAACGCTGGAGATGCTAATATGAACCGGGAATATATATATATAAATATATATATATATATATAATATATATATATATATATATATATATATATATATATATATATATATATATATATATATATATATATATATATATATATATATATATATATATATATATATATATATATATATATATATATATATATATATATATATATATATATATATATATATATATATATATATATATATATATACATATATAATAATATATATATATATATATATATATATATATATATATATATATATATATATATATATATATATATATATATATATATTGGTATTGGTATTGGTAGGTGTGGATGGTGACCGATGCGCTGCGACCTTATTAGATCTATTGTGCCTCATCTTTTTCTGCTTCTCGATGTGTTCTCGTTTTACAGTAGCCCCTCAAGCCTCAATACCTTCAGGAATTTGAGGATTTTTAGGAGGTCTATTCGTGGTATTTCTTCTACAGTCAGCTGGTATGATCCCAGTGTGTTCAGTCTTTCATGGTGCACAGCATAGCACTCCATCAGTATATGGTGGGGTGTTTCTGGACGTTCTTTGCAGAATCTGCAGGTGCTGTCCCCCTCTGAACCTAGCTTCCTTAGGTGCTCTTTTAGTCTGCAATGCCCCGTAAGAAATCCTGTTATTGTCTTTAGACTAGTTTTGCTGAGGTTAATCAGTGTCTTCGATCTTGCTCGGTTGAACTTTCCGAGGAGATCTTTGGCCTGCCTCAGTCCTGGAAGTCTTTGCTAGTATGTTGCTCTCATTGCTTCTTCAGCTTTATTGAGTTCTTCTTGGCAGTAAGATTTTCCAAGTCCGCAGAAAGGTTCTGGCCCGATTAGTAGCGTTGACGCACCCTTTCGTGCCAGGGTGTCTGCTTGTTCATTACTCCGACGTGCCCCGGCACCCAGACGAGGATCACTTTGTTGTTCCTGCCCAGATCGTTTAGTTTGTCTAGGCATTCACAAACCATCTTTGAGTTGATGTTATAAGAGCTCAACGCTTTGATGGCTGCTTGGCTATCGGAGAGGATCGCAATTTTTTTTTCCGGTATTTCCTATCGAGGTTGAACTGAATGCACCTTTCTATGGCGTGAATTTCCGCTTGAAAAATACTGGGGAACTGGCCCATGGGTTCTGAGTATTTGGTACGAGGCCCAACGACTCCTGCTCCAGTCCCTTCGGGAGTTTTAGACCCGTCCGTATACCATATTATGGTATTCTTCTCCAGTGCTCGAATGGATTCTATGCTCCATTCCTTCTTGGTATTAAGTTCCATTCGAAATAATTTCTTGAAACTATATTTCCTGGTAATTTCGTCAGTTGGGAGGTCAACAAAGTGTGCACTTTCGGTAAGGGTTGAGTCCCTTGTACCGTATGCAGCACCTTTGAGTCCAACTTTAGCCAACCTGAGGTTTGCTCCCCGAGCAGTTCTCCTCACAATGATGTGTGGAGAGGAGTGATGTCCAGAACGACCTCTAGTGCTGCTGTTGGAGTCGATCTCATTGCTCCTGTTATACAAAGACATGCTAGTCTTTGCACTTTCTCCAAGCTTTTTTTTTTTTTTTTTTGTTGTGGTGAGTTCGGTTCAGCCATACCACACTACTGCTCCGTAGGTGATCATAGGTCACACTATCATGGTGTACATCCATCGCAGTATTGATGGGTTACAGCTCCACGTTTTTCCTGCGATGTTCCTGCACACCATCAGTGATGATTTTGCCTTGTTAACGATCTTTCCTACGTGCATGTTCCAGAGTAGTTTTGAGTCTAGGGTGAACCCTAGATACTTCACAACTTGCTGACATTCTAAGTCTGCTCCGTCGAGACGAATAGTTCTTAAGTGCTGAAGCTTTGTTCTTCTAGTGAAGGGTACCACTGTGGTTTTTGATGCGTTAATTCTCAATCCCACCGAGAGGCACCACCTTCTGGTAGTCTCTAGCTCCCTTTCTATGAGGTCGCAGAGGGTTCCTTCGAATTTACCTTCGGCCATGATGACTATGTCGTCAGCATAGCCGAGGCAAGTGACTCCGTTCCCGGTCAGTGTTTCGAGTAATTCGTCCACTACAAGACTCCACATCAGAGGTGATAGTACCCCTCCTTGTGGGCATCCCCTGTTTGTACTGATCCGAAAGGTGTTCTCGCCCACCTTCGTTTCGGCCGTTCTTGTAGCCAGCATTTGGCACATCCATCTGAATGTGGTTCTGTCCACTCCCTTGTTCATTGCTTCGTGAGAGGTGTTGTCGAATGCCCCCTCTATGTCTAAAAAGGCGCAAATGGCCATTTCTTTATACTCAGGTGATTTCTGGATGATTTCGGTGAGCACATGAAGAGCGGTTTCCGTTGATCTGCCCGCCCTGTATGCATGCTGCCCGGGGTACAATGGCACCCTCTCCAGTATCTTGGTTCTAATGTAGTTATCTACCATCATCTCCAGTGTCTTCAGTAGGAAGGATGTGAGACAGATTGGTCTGAATGACTTCGGGAGGGTGGGGTATATATATATATATATATATATATATATATATATATATATATTTATATATTAATATATATATATATATCTATATATATATATGTATATATGTATATATATATATATATATATATGTATATATGTATGTATATATATATATATATATATATATATATATATATATATATATATATATATATATATATATATATATATATATATATATGTATATATATATATATATATATATATATATATATATACATATATATATATATATATATATTATATATATATATATATATATATATATATATATATATATATATATATATATATATATATATATATATACCTATATATCAGGCATGAAAATTTTTTCGAAATTCGTGGTCTAGGAGGTCTAAAACGGATGAAAGAAATACTCCCGCACCTGACTGCTTTCTTTCGATACACTGCAATAGTATGTATTTTATGGGATAAAATACTACTAAAAACATTGATTTTGAAAGGAGATTAAGAAGTTTACTGAAAAAAAATTTCAACTGTTTCACTTAAAATTATTAACTAACTGATGTTAAACAAGTGGCTTGATCCCTCTGAAATTGCTATATTTACTCGATTAATACGTTTCGGGCTACTAAGCCGTTATCGAGAGATTTCTAACTAATTTGAAAATGCAACAATTTATCTATTTATATCACTGCTTCAATGGGGAGATCTTAAGATCTATTTGGTCATTAGTGTTCCTGGGGCTGACCGATGTTACCTCTGAAGCTTCTGAAAGGTCCATTCCTTTTTCTTTGTTCAGTAAATACAATATCTCTAGATTATCTAAAGCTAAATAAATGTTAATTTTGATGCAATATTCGGGAATTCCAGTGACGTTCTTATTTTGGATGATTGATTTATCTTGTTCATCTAATCTGATGCCGATGTTTCTATCAGTTTGACCAATATAAAATGCATCACAATTCGATGATTCAAAATCATATTAGCATTTGTAGAACTACCTGAAAAAATACATCGATATTCTATCTAGAATATGGAGTTCACATTTATGGGTGAAGCTTTTTTGATATCACTGATTATATGAATATTGAATATTAATTTCAAGTAATTTATAACCAATAATTTCGTTACCTGAATTGAAATATGTTATTAATTGATCTTTCAAAAATGTAAACAAACATTCAGACCATTTCAGGTCGGTAAGATTATTGATTCTGGGTTAAAATAAATTCAATTTTGAAACTCATTTTAGTATGTTCATTTCGATGTTTTTCAAATGTTCCATCGAGTTTCAAGCCATTGTGTGATATTTGCAGGCTCAATCATCCCAAGTAAACAACCGAACATCAAATATTGAGAGGACAGGAAAACTAAGGATCATATCATTTTCGCAACCCCCAACAAAAGGTGAGTTAATCCAACACAAAATGATATATGAATCCGAACCGAATTAATTATTGTTTTGTCAGATATTTCAATTATTACAATGAAATAAACGTCCTTAGCAAGTATATTACGAATACATTCACTAGGTTATCCGTCCTGAAATATCACACAGGGAAAACTAGAATATTAATTAAGGTGCCTGTACACTTGTGAAATTCATAGAACAAGTCTAACTAAAACGGCTTATCTGGACTGGATGGGTCTAAAATGGAGTGTAATTTGCCCTAGGTAAGACATTCGTGTCGGGTGGAGATAGACCAATCTAGGTAGATCTCTCTAAATCCATGTGTACTGTCAAAGGTAAATAGCCTGGCTTGGGAAATGTGATGTTTTCCAAGGTACCTGCAATATTTTTCTACTAGAACAGAGCAAGTGTAGGTATCTTGTGTAATGTTAATTTTGCAGAGAAAAAACTTGATTATATCTAAATCTGCCTGTACACCGTGGACTGATTTTCATAGAACAAGTCTAACTAGACCGGTCAATCTAGACTGAGTCTAGATGAGTGTACACTGGAGAGTAAATTTCCCTAGCTAGGATATTCTTGTGGGGTGGAGATAGACCTATTTAGGTAGATCAGTCTATAAATCAGTGTGCACTATCAAAAGTAAATGATCTGGCTAGGGCAATGTGCTTTTTTAATAGAAGCCTGCAACATTTTTCTGCTAGAGCAGAGCCAGTCTAGGTGTCCTGTGCCAGATGAATGTCACATCTAATCAAATCAAATCATATATGCTTTATTGTCTTAAAATTATACATTTTATTGACAAAGCGAAAAATATAGTAGGGTAGACTGGGGAGGATCAGACACTTTTTTTTTATTTTGTAATATTCGCAATGTTTTGGTTCTTGGAAAAATATTAATACTTGAAATCTTTCGCTACAAATATTGTTATTATAAATTAATATTGTTAGTTGGATTAAAACATTTTGCAATATTGTTTTTTTCCTAAAAAAGAAAACTGTTCCAAATGACGAATGTCCCCCTTGGCTGGGGTAGCTCCGACAGCAGGGTGGGGTAGAAATGACGCTAATTGTGGTGCATTAGACATTAACGTATTATTGTTTAATGAATAAAAAAATACAAAACTTTATTTAAAAAATATAAACAAGAATTAAGTATGTACATAACTAACTTAGGAAACATTATATCGGCTTAAATCTATATTAAAATTGTACATAGTACTTGCTCTTGATGTTCCGGGAGGATGGATAGGTGCTGGCATTCTCAACTCAATTTCGTCTCTCAAAATGATGGCAATGCCTGGAACAGTGGGCTTGCAGAAAGTTGTAGAACTTTTTCTGCGCAAAAAATCCGCAGTGTAATTTCCTTGCTCAGGATTATCTTCTATTATGCATCCTATATAAAACTTATCACCAGTTTTACATTTGAACTTGACCAGAACAAAATCAAACTTGATCGCACAATTTAAATTGATCGGTTTGGCTATAATCATCGTCTATATCATCGAAATCACTTAGTGTTTTGTGTAATGGCCCAATTGAATCGTCTGTGTCAGCAACGCTGATTCTTCTGAATCTGAATCTGAAGAAATAATTTTCTTAGCCGCTTCCTTTTTTTCAGCTGCAGTTTTTTTCATTTTTCTGTTCCTTTCCAGTTCCATTAAACGATCCTTCTCTGTATATATACCTGATTTTCCCCCTTTTTTAGATTTGGGGGCAGCGATTTTTGGAAGAGGACGTAAACGATCCGGAGAAACAGTTCTCTTTCCTTTTTCACTTATCACTTTAGGTGCTTGCAAAACAGTTGTTATTCCGGCTCGTCAAGATTGTAAATATCTTTTGCTTCGAAATTATGTTTCTTTAAAAGATTGCTCAAATTTTCAAAAAATTCTGCTACTACTATTTTATTAAATCCGGAAGCACGAGCAATGCTTGTATTTTCTGGTTTGCGAAGGCTTAAATTAATATTCCTCTTCATAAACCCATACATCCAGTCAACACCTGCAATTTGATCTGATTTCCATCGAGTGGGACATTTAATATTATTAATTTCCGCATACTCAAATGCAAATTTTCTAACTGACAAATATGTCAAGTCATACTTTAATAGCGAACATTTCTTAAAGTATTCAGCAAGCTCAGTTTCTTGGTTTTGCGTGAAAATTTGGTTTGACGTGTATTCTGAACTGTAATAATTCGATTCATCATCGGTGCTTTGCCCAGAATCACTGCTATGTGTATTTTGTTCTTTCTTTATTCTTGTTATAATGGTAGTCCTCTTTAAATTATATTTTAAAGCTGCTGAAGTTGGCGTTTCTAGTTTTCGGATGACATCTTGAACTGCTGATTTCATTGCCTCTTCTGAAATTTCAGTTCGGTTTGTCTTTTTGATGTATTTCCGTGGCATTTTTCTGTAATAAAGATAAAAATTTCGAATGAAAAACTATGAAAGTAGTTGGTACTATTGTGCTAACAGTAAACTTTTACAATATGGGGTGGATTCGACAGTGTCGAATCCTACCCAAAATAGATTCTCGAATGGTCCCACTAACAACTTGTTTCTTTTAAAAATTTATTAAACCTAAATAATTTAATTATTAGTAAAAAATAATGTTACTTACCAACTCAGTAAACATCAATGTTTATTACAGTTAATATATTTATTGTTTATAATAAAGGATGGCACGAAAATTTTTGGAATTTTAAACACTGTAATTTATAAAGCACTTGGCGAAAAACAGCAAACGCGTGTAACGTCTACTACATTTACAGGACAACTAAAATATTTTGTGGGGTTATTCTATGGTCTACCTCGAGTATTCACGAACTTTACCGAAATTTTAGCGTTTTATTTTGCGGCAAAATTGACACTGTCGAATGCACCCCAGTGTCGGATCCTACCCAGTCTACCCTAACTAAATAATGTAAAACATAAAAATAAACACACATCAATCAAAAAATATACAAACTAAATAATGTAATACCTAGAAATAAAATACACACCGCTTTTCCATAAAAAAATATATACAAAGCTCACAATAGAGCCGATAGTGTCAAATCCTCCTCAATCGAAGCTGATGCCTGTGTTATTCAATTTAGTTATATCGATCAATCAATGCTCAGATAGTTGTCCTCTATAGAGTAATAAGATCTATCAAGAAAATTAGATTCAGTTCGTTTCCGAAAATTGGTCGAGGAAGTTATAGATTTCAATTCCTCTGGAAGGTGATTGTAAATTTTCTTAGCATTGTGAATGATGGACTTCTTTTTTTAAATCAGAGGAAGGAATAGGGAGTTGAACATGATGTCCTGATGTCTAGTGAAATACCCGTGCTCTGACACCAAGGGTACGTCATGAAAATACTAATGAAACAAGCACACAGATCCCAGTAAATATAAAGAAGGATGCGTCAAAATATATTTTTTCTTGAAGTAAGGTTTGCAGTGAGTCCTATTTTTCAGTACAAACATGTAACGAATTGCTCTCTCCTGCAATTTGAGAATGGTATCAAGTTGTCAAGAATTACACGAACCCAAGAAGGAAAGACCATAACGAAGATGCGACTCGAATAATGCAAAATAGGTGATTCTTGTAGATGCCGTATCTAATTCACTTGAGATAGCGAAACAGGCCGATGATAATTTTTTAGCTGGGACATGCACATGCTGTGAAAATTTGAGATTATTGTCGATGAAGAGGCTTAAAAGTCTGACAGAATCGACTATTTTAATGGCATGGTTTTGCAGGAATAGATTCTGGGAGTTATCTCTATAACTCAAGGCGATGGTTTTATCTACGTTAAAGTAAAGTAAGTTTGCATCTGACCAGGACTTGATCAATCCAAGATCAATTGTTATTTCAGAGTGCAGCATCACCGAATTAGGATTGCACCAAGTAATACTCCTATCATCCGCAAAAAACGTAATTTTTCCATTGATATTTAGATACGTAATACCATTTATAAACAACAAGAAGAGGACAGGGCATAAAACAGAACCTTGGGGGGGCACCGCTAGTGATAGATCAACAAGCAGAATTGGAGTTAATTGTCCTTACAAATTGTTTTCTCATTCCAAGATAAGACTCGAACCAGTGTAGTGAAATACCTCGGACGCAAAAAACTCGAGTTTCCGTAATAAAATTTGGTGACTATCGCAGTCAAATGCTTTATCATAATCACAGAAAACCGTAGCTGTGTAGTGCTTGTTATTGAGGGATGAATAGATATTGCTCAAGAAAACATAGCATCAGTAGTATTTTTTTTTGGTTGAAACTCAAATTGATGTGACGAGAGAATTTTATGATTTGAGAGGAAAGTCAGAAGGCGGATTTTCATTAGTAGTTTCTCTATTATCTTGGATGAAACAGATAGAAGCGCTATGGGCCGGTTATTGGATGTGTTAGATCTGTCTCCTCCTTTATGAAGGGGAAGAATTATTGCAGTCTTTAGAAAATCAGGAAAAATGCCAATTTCAAAAGGTTCATTAATTAATGAAACCAAAGTATTAATAACAATGTCTGGAAGAATCAGAAACACTCTCAAAGACAGACCATCCGTGCCACAAGAGGACTTATTCTTTATTTGATTTATTGATAGTAAGACTTCATGCTTATCGAGTCTCATCAAGAAGAAACTGGAAACGACATGGGCAAAGGGAGGCAGGAATGAAAGAGGATCATGGATCGGTGCTAATCCAGCGGTTACTGTATTGCACACTTTTACGAAATTATCATTTAAATCGTTAGGATTAGGTGAGTCGTCAACTGGAGATACCGATTTAATTTCTTAAATCATTTATAATAAACCATGTTTCCTTGGAAGCGTTTTTAGAGTTAGATAGACGAGTAACATGCGTTCTTTGCAGATTTTTTTTCTTTTTGAAAGTTCTATAATTAGAGATGTAGTCCAATACTTGAAAGTTATCGGAAAATTTGTTTATATAAAGAAGTGAACACATATTGTTAGCCGAAATTCTTATACCGACGTCCAAGGTTTATGCCGTTTAGGCTTAATAGGTCGAAGAAGAAAAGCTAAGTTGAAGGATGAAATAATTTTATCGAGAAAAATCCAGAAGTTTTAATCCGCATTTCCATGAATGATACTCCAGTCCGAAGAAAAGCAGAGTGTCTGGAATTTTGTGAAGATACTCCTTGAATAAATCCTACCCCAATGCCGACTATTCGTAGCACGGCTTCTGGAAACTGAAAATTCCGTAAATATCGCCTCATAATCCGAGAGACCTGCACTGATGGCATTACTTTTGAAAAAACGAGAAGGAAAGTTGGAAACAATATAACCAATAGTGGTTGCTGAAGATATTGTTAAACTAGTTCGAGAATTGACACATAAAAAAAACTCGATTATATCTAAAAGTACCTATATACCGTAGACTCGTAGACGGATTTTCATAGAACAAGTCGAACAAGACTGTCCTATGAAGAATAAGTGTGTAATTTGCCCTAGGTAAGGTGTGGGGTGGAGATTATCTTGCTATTGCAGATCCCGTCTAGATGTATATATCACTATAAAAATATTATTAACAAAATATATTTTTGATTTTAACGATGACTTAATTTGACGTTTAACCATACGGTGACTTATTCCGATAGAACTAAATACTGAAATTTTGTATCTCACTTCACATACATTTTTTACCTAAATAAACGATTACTACAAAAAATTAGTTAGTGAGGTGCAGGGTATGTAATCCTTCCTGAAATATTGTACAAACTACATCATATATTGAATATATTCAGCGGCGAAAATTATTTATGTTTATTTGTTCATTCAATCAGGCACCAGAATTCCTATATCTATTGCTGGGGCTTTCCGAAAGTTTAATTTCAATCCTCTACTCTCTCTAAAATATGGAAGTCTGTATTTAATTAATGATCTTCATCTAATAAATTATTGTAGGATTTAGAATCTCTTTTATTGTATTCAAAACAGTTCTTGTGTTCTATTATTCTTTTTCCGAACTTCCTATGCGTTGTAACCATATATATTTCATTGCAATCATCACATAACAAGTTATATACACCTCATTTGGACAAATCATCCGTTATTGATTTATTGTTCTTTATATTTCGGGCTAGAGTTGTTGGTAAGTTATGTGATATTGATATGATAATATGGAAAAAACTGATGACAGTTCTTTACTAGGGTTGATGATATAGGTTGAAATAATAAATCCCTTTGGAAAGCGAAATTATTATTTTTTAATAAATTAAAACTGTTTCGAAAATATCAATTAATTGTGGATTTTATGTATTATTGGTAACACTCTAGTTCATAATATTCTTATCATTATTGAAGTTTGCTTCGAACGCTCAATTCGCGCTATGGGCTTTGCGGATCGGAACAGTACACCTCTATGCCTTTCATCATAATTTAGGCGGTTCTACGAGGAACTATGAGCTCTATTCTCTGGACCATTCTCCCAAACATCCCCCATTGACATTGGGGCAAAATTCGCAAAATCGGGCAAAACGGAGAAAATTGAAATTACAACCTGATTTTCTATTTTTGTCATTTTATGTTCAAAGCAATGTTTATTTCAGAGTCCAAGATCGAATCAAGAAAACGGGTCGTCTTTCCAGGGCAGAAAAGTGCTCTATTTGGAATAAATGGAGTGCCTACATGTGCTAACGGTGAAACATTCTGCGAGAATCATGAAGCTTATCCTGAAAATCACATCAAGAATATATTGAAAGGCAAAGAAGAACTTGGAGGATATTTTGGTCTAGATGAAGAAGAACCTGTTATAGTGAACAGAAACAGTGGCTTGCATGAACCATCTCGTTTTTTATGTCCCTCGTTGCAGAAAACGATCGCACCTAAAATTGCTCAAAATAAAAACGATGAATGGAAATTCATTATCAACCAGAAAATTGATGGATACATACAAACTGTACGTGTGGAATTATGTAGAAAGTGAGTTGAATAATTCAGAATATTTTAATATATATATATATATATATATATATATATATATATATATATATATATATATATATATATATATATATATCCCTCCGTAACTAACATACGGTCTGTGAAACCGACCGCTCCAACTTATGATTCTGCGCGTTTCAGTAGTTTCCTATTTCGTCACCTTACACTTAGTGGTACTAGGACAGTCGTTCATGACGATTATGTGTTGAATTACTATCACTTTCGGTCTTGTGGACCGATGTTAGTAGGTGTGCAAGTGATTTTCTGAAAATACTAAGTAAGTCAATATTCTTTTTTCATTATGAAACAGGAGTCTCAATTTATATTTGGTACCCGTTTTATTTAAAAAGACTGAATAGAACATTTTGCTCAACAGAATGGCTGATTGGAGTTATGAAAAGGAGCAAGAAAGACTAGAACGCCTATGGCAGGAATCGTTCGAAGAACCAGAAAATGAAGCCGCAGAAAAAAGTGATGATAGCCTGGAAATGGCAATTTTGAAATTATGCATCTAAAAATAACAGAAAAACAAAGTATAGCTGTCTTTTGTGCTATAAATTCATGTGCCTGGAACATCTAATTCCACTGTGCTCAGAATGCAGCTTGAAAACTAATACTTGATTCAATCTTGTTTTTTCAGTTTACGGTAGCCTTTATGTTCTTGGTACTTTACTTTTGGTATTAAGTATATACTTATACAGTTATCTGTTTTTGTTTATTCATTTCAGAATTTGTTCTTCTTTTCATTTCTGTAATGAAAATGTTTATGATCTTTAATTGAGGAAATAAATTTTTTTTAATGTTTATTATAGGACTGAAGTGAAATAAAATAAAAATTATCAAAAATTGTCAAGGAGTGTTTACTTAATCAAAATCTGAAAAACTAATAAAAATATTGCACATTACAAAACAGTTATCAGCGTTTAATTGAAATTGGTATTTGAGACCGATGTTAGCTACGGTGTACTACGAACGTATGTTAGTCACGGAGGGTTAAATATATATATATATATATATATATATATATATATATATATATATATATATATATATATATATATATATATATTTTTTTTTTTTAATGGAAAGGTAGTCCTAACTGATTAGTCAAGGTGAAATATAAGGTGTGATATTGAGGATGCAGTCAAAACACTGGGCTAGAAGAAAACTCTTTGCTATTTTGTCAGGCTTTCGGAAATGTTTATTTCCTTCTTCAGGACATCTCTAATGTGAAATTAAAACCATGTTAACAGATAGGTTAAATTATACTCACTAAACTTGAGATTTGGAAAAGAAGTCCAAAAACGTCAACATCAAATAAGTTGACAAGGGGAGATTGTTTGTTATTAGATTTTGACGTTTTTCGACTTATTTTTCAGATCTCAAGTTTAGTGAATATATTTTAACCTATTTATCAAACATATTTTCATTTTCACATATTATTATAGATATCTTGAAAGAGGAAATAAACATTTCCGGAAGCTTGACAAATTAGCAAAGAGTTTTCTTTAAATCTAGCCCAGTTTTTTGACTGCATCCTAAATATCACACAATATATATATATATATATATATATATATATATATATATATATATATATATATATATATATATATATATATATATATATATATATATGTGTGTGTGTGTGTGTTATTTAATAAGTGTCCGATATTTTACATCGCGATTCCTCAGTTATTTATAAGGTGAAAAGTTTGTCTAACCATGGGTCAGCAAAGCATTCATTTTTGAGATACAGGTTGTTAAAAATTTTATTTTTGTTATTTATAAATGAAAAACGTTGGAATTAACTTACTAGCCTACTTGATACGTGCCAAAAAGAGAAAAAACATCTTAGGCAGAACCTTCTAGCCTACTTGATACTATTAATTTCGAAGAGTTCAATAATAAGAAGATTGGATGAAAACGACTGATTGTACAACTTTTGGCAACATTTTTCACGTAAAAGTGAAAGACGTATCGATTCTTCTTCTAGAAAATGTGATACATTCTTGAACGAAACAGTCGTGACTCTCAGAATAAGAGATTGACCTGTAGGTGGCGTCCCTACAATTAAGAGCCCAACTAACCCTTTCGCTCACGGTTTACAATATATTGTACATGACTTTATGTAAATGCTAACGAATTTGTAGTATGCTTCTATTCACTTTACTTACCAAGTACAGTATTCTATGAACATCCTTATTACTATTTAAACTGTTTTCTTCACCTAGCGTTGAGTAGTTTACCCAAAAAATTTTTTTTAATGGTACCTGTTACTGAGTTGTAGCAGTTGATTCAGAATGAAACAATTTGAAATGGGGTGGCGCTTCAAACTTTAAAACATGTTGTGACATGTCTGCAATATTTATTTAGGTGACAACCGATACGAGTATTTGTTACTTCCATAGTGAACTTGCTGGAAATTTAGTTTGTTCTTTCTATATTGGAGTAAATATTACTGTACAATATAATGTACATATATACATACGGAAATCGACAGGTATGGTGAAAAAAGTACACGTTATTTGGAGTTCTTGTTATATAAGATGTATTTCATAGTAGTACGAATTGAAAAATGAGAGAAAAAGTGCCGTTAACTGAAGAATTGAAGGGCTTAGTGATGACGATTATGGATGAGGAGATAGGGACGTAGAAGCAAGCAATGATGAAAATACGGTTAAAGAAGAAAGTTCAGATGATTCATCATATTGATTGAGTATATATTGATATATATATATATATATATACATTTATGCATTTCAAAAAAACAAAATTGGTTTTTGATATATTACACGAATGAATGATCAGTATTGTAACCTTATGGTGTTTTTCAATTGCATTTCATTTTACAAAATCGCAAATATGCTACCACTTATTCAAGATGTGCAATATATTGTAGAAGTCATAAATACAGTTTACTCATAATGTACAGTATATTGTTCATACCACACCCCCTAAAATGGATGAAATAGAATTTTTTCGAGTACGAAAAAAAATTAAAAAAAATATAAGAGTCTTACTAATTTCAAATTTTTATCTTGAAAAACAAAAATGAGTGAGCGAAAGGGCTAACATCGAATTTGAATTTCTAACATTGAAGAATCCCAAAATACCAATTTTCGTCCAAATATCGACATTATTTCAAGAAATATTTACGAATAATAAAAATTAAATGAAAACCTGTAAAAAGTAAAGGTCTTGCGAACCCATGTCTATATGAACTTTTCACCTTATGAATAACTGTGGAATCATCCTGTAAAGTATCGGACATATAATAACAAATTAAGTGGGTTTTTTGGTTCAGTTAAACAATCTTACGATTATATATTCTTCTTTTTTCACTAACGTTTCGGTCTGTTACTTTGACCTTTATCAAAATGATTGCATCAATATGTTACCACCACTAAAATGAAAGGAGATTTGACAACAACTTATCGTAAATATCAAAACAGGCTTGACCCACCAATTTAAAAATACTAGGCAAAACAAAACTTGAAAGTGATCCACAGTAACAAATTCTAAATAGAAGGCTCCGTGGCGAAGCGGTTTAGGTAACTCTATGCCGTCTTCGTTGACGGAGTTGGTGGGTTCGATTTCCACCGTGTTCCTGGGTGTTTGTATGCGTCCGATTTAAGTGGTTCCCTTCATTTAGTAAATTAATGGCTAAATGTCCAAGCTGACGAAGCCAAATTGTACGGAGGTCGGGCGCGTGTGAGAGGGCACACGTCCCACCTCTATTCTAAATATTTTTCGTCTACCTAAATTTGTTACTGTGGATCATTGTCAAGTTTTGTTTTGCATAGTATTTATAAATTGTCAATGTAATTCTGTAATTTATGTGAAAAGTTTTTTATTGTGGTGAGTTAAGCCTGTTTTGATATTTACTATAAAATCTTATCAAATCTCCATTTCATTTAAGTGATGGTAACATATTGATCCAATCATTTTGATAAAGGTCAAAGTAACAGACCGAAACGTTAGTGAAAATAGAAAAATATATAATCGTCAGATTGTTTAACTGAACCAAAAAACCCACTACATTTTTTCTTCAAATATAAATAAAATGGTTCAAGAATATAATGGAAATAACTATATATATATATATAGTATATATATATATATATATATATATATATATATATATATATATATATATATATATATATATATATATATATATATATATATCTATAAAAACTGTGCATTTGTTCACGTTGCTAAATTGAACCTCTAGCTTTTGCGTCTGCCTTAATCTTAAATTTGTGTGAGGAAAAGCTCATAAATTTCTTATTAATTCCTGGCTTATTTCACTATAATAAATAGATAAAATATTTTCAGAGAAAACGCCGCCTGTGATATCATCGGAGGCTTACCTCTTGGTTACACTACGTTCTGTAAACAAAAGTACATCTACAGGCGTCTTTTGTCTCTGGATACATCAGGACAACCATCACCAGATATGTTCAAGCTACCAGTAGCTTGCTGCTGTTCGTTCAAGCAAAACTACCAATCGCGTACCAAAAGTCAATATTACAGTGATCTAACTCCGTCAAAAAAATCTAAACTGTCATGACACTGATTCCAATAAACACTTTTAAACAGATCTGTAAGATTTTTTAAAATTAGATCAAATGGCAATTGAATTCTAGTTGTGATCTGTGTAACTTCATTTAAAAAGAGAAAACAACTTGTTCCATGGAAGTAACCTGGAAAATGAAGATACTTCGGTAGGTATAGAGAAAGATGAGAATTGTGAATTGGATTGTTCATTGAAATCAGATAAGATGATATAGCTATGAAAATGACACCAAAAATTTCAACGATTTTCTGATTGATTATTAAAAGAAATATTCTACTCTTCAAAGTAAAATATTTCCTACATGATTATTCACGCTATATGGCAAGAAATATTTTATAAATACGAAACTTTCAAAAAGTTGTTTTTTTGGAGTATATGCGGGTCTATTATGGATACTTTCTAAAATTATTTTCATACTATACGAAGGGTCGCCAAAACTCAGAAAGTTCCAAAGTTGAGTTTCATTGAAAAGAACTACGTGTATATTTTTGCTGTTTTGGGTTCATCGAACAAAATAAGGTTTATACTGCCTAAGCCTTGACGTTTCAAAAGTATATTATTTCATGAGAAGGAGAAGTGTCACTTTTCATGGCGAGCTTGAGTTTACCCGCCGAACGCAGTAAGGCGGGTAATTGAAAGCGAGCCATGAAAAGTCACTTCTACTCCGAATGCAATATGTTATTTTATTTTCAAACGTTTTGAAATAATAAAAATCTGAATATCAAAGGCACTTTTCATGCGACATAATAATGTCATGACACTTCAAGTCATGACAATATGACACTTTCAGTGGTTATTTTCTTGTATTTAATGTCACGATTTTTATAGTCAATTCAAAATGGCGTCGAATGAAGTGATTTCTGCAGGTGCACTAGTGTTGAGTTTAATTATTATAAGGAAAGAAAATGCACTAAAAAAGTCAAATTGCCAAGAAAAATCTGGGTAAAGCGATGGATTCAACGAAGAAATTGTTTGAATCTCCAGA
The DNA here is from genome assembly GCA_030704885.1 of Cynegetis impunctata. Taxonomy (NCBI): domain Eukaryota; kingdom Metazoa; phylum Arthropoda; class Insecta; order Coleoptera; family Coccinellidae; genus Cynegetis; species Cynegetis impunctata. The sequence goes on along the minus strand of JARQZK010002258.1, from coordinate 264,024 downwards.
TGGATTCTGAGAGATTCTGTATTATGTACGTTGAATTTCACTGTTTGAATCTATTTTTTTGATTGACAGAGATTCTGCATCAAACTACTTTATTCAGTTGTTACAAATTGAATTATTATGAATAATTTATATGTACTGTTTATAAATTCTGTACAACTGAACTGATATAGAATATACTGTATGTATAAACTTTGACTGTTTGTCACAACCTGTCTTATGTTGTGCTGAAATGTTACTAATTCACTTGAGGTAGTTTTCGAGACACGTATTCACCCTCACTCGCCCCCTCACTCGTCTCTATACTCTGTTATGGTCCTAAAGAAGGGCCACGTGTTTTCAAGTTCTGAGTATTGATGAGCACAAGTACTCTGAAAGCGATAAGGTGAGATACGATCTGGGAAACACTGACACTTTAAATTCTCTAACAGAAATAAATTGTATTAAAACAGTGGTTATTAATAACAATTTACACATTTATTATAAGAAATAACGCATGACGCACGTTTCGGTGGAACTTCAACAATTTTTTTTCTTGTTTTCGATATAACAGAGAATTATAGTTAGTTTGCCATTAGCATCTGAAGAAGGTGAAGTTCCACCGAAACGTGCGTCATGCGTTATTTCTTATAAAAAATGTGTAAATTGTTATTTTTAACCATTGTTTTAATATGTTTATTAATTTACACCAAGCATCGGCCCAATCAATCCAAAATTAGAAATAAATTGGTTACATGTAACACCCTTATGACCGTAATACCTTTCAAAATGTTATCACTACGATGATCGCCAACGTCGGAAGACAGACAAGGCACCGAAAGAAGAGAAGAACACCCTTCTACGAGAACTTGCTGTAGAAGATCCTCCTAGCTTTTTGAATTTCATGCGCATATACGTGGAACTCATGTGAAATGTCACAAAAATATCAACACGATTTTGATATCGCGACACTAATGCCATGGCTTCAAATTGTTGCCGGGACAACGTGACTTTGGAGTTTGCATGTTTAAAAATGTCGCGACTTTTAGTGTCATGGCACTAAAGCCGCGACATTTTTGTCACATGAAATCGAGATAAACTTAACATCTTATATACAGTGTTCCAAAATTAAAATCTATCTTTTAAGAACTCTAAGGGGCTACAACTTGATTCATTCAAAAGAAATACCATCTGTTTGAACTCACCAAGAAATGTACTTTTTAGTTACCTATCGAATGATATTAGAATGTTCTATAGCTAACTCTTCCCGTTTTTACACATACGCCAAAAAGTCGTTTTTTCTCACCTTTGGGATATACTTAAATGAAAATTTTAATGGATCTAGTAGTCTAGTCAAAAAGTTCTTTTTTGTTCAACTTTTTTCAGCAGTCTCGAAAAAATATCGGCAAGGTGTCATGCGATTCGGAATAGCATGAGGATATTTTTTGAAAAAAATAAAGTTCCTCTCGCAAAAATCGTAAATGTTATAAAAATGTTACTGAAAAGAAGTAGGGTTTGGAAAATCCTATTCACTGTAGAACCAATATTTATAATTTCTCCATAGGAGTGAGAATATGGCCGAAAATGGGTAGGTACTCTGGTTTGCTCGAGTCACTAACAATAAAATTTATTCCATAATAAATATGAAAATTAAAATATGAAAAAGTTTAGATGCTTACTGGATAGATGAGTGAATAATAATGTGCTAGAAAAGAATTTTCATCGGAATTTTTCAATTAGTTATGCAATAGTTAATTTATAATTTTTTGCTGCTTGACCATGAACATTGCAAGTGTGATAATTGTTGAACTGTAGATCTCAGATTTTTTTTCTTTTCAGGAGCTTTTTTTGGGAGGCTTCAGAATAGATTCCTCTCGATAAAATTTCAGTTTTTTATCATCAATCTACATTGTTGCAAAATTAGAACTTGAACTTATAATTTTTTATGATAGGTTCTTTTATTTTCCTATGCTGCATGGAAATTTGTTTGAAATACTTATCCCCTGTTCTTCAAATACTTGTTGTAAATAAATGCAAATGATGAGAGAATTCTCATGTGCGATGCAAATGATGATTTTTAAAAAAATCGTTCTTCACAGAAATGTTTTTATTGGTGGAACTCGCATTTTCTAATCAACAATTTCTTGTATAACCTATAATAAATATTGGAATTTTTTTTTCTCATAATTCATCTTGCTTTGCGATATTGAAAAATTGTTTATTGTTCAAAGTTAAATTGTTTATTTGATAAACAATTTGTTATGAACAAACAAATTTTTTAAACCCATATTTTTTTTCTTATTCTAATTAATGTAACAAAAACAACCATAAGTTTTTTTTTTGGTGAAAAAAAATTAGGGTTCTCCGTGAGTCCATCATTCTCACCTGGTTTTTCATCTTTTGAATAATTATAATTCATAAACTCATAGAAATACGATCAAAACTCTTGGGACTTATTCGATCTCCATTAATCAAAAAACAAATTCAGCTCAAAATTCAAGTTGTTAGCAAATTATTCATTTAATTTATTGCATTTGTTCATAAAGAATACTATGGAAAATTCTTTTTTTGCTTTGATATTTATATATGAGCCATCAACTATTACAAACATGACAAATCATTTCAGTAATTTTACATTAAACTTTCATCAATAATTAATTTCAGCTTTTACATTCAAGTCTTGTTCTATAATTTTTTTCAAATTATGAATTAAAATATCTTAACAAAAAAAATTTCTCAAAGTCTATTTTCCTAAGCATCTTATAAGCGAAAAATGATCCCGAGATTGTGTTTAATTTAACGAATTTTGTTCAAGAATAGTTATTTACATTTAATAGTCCTTTTTTTTATTGTTACTGTACATTAGTTTTCTCTAATGTACAGTAAATATATATATATATATATATATATATATATATATATATATATATATATATATATATATATATATATAATATATATATATATATATATATATTATATATATATATATATATATATATATATATATATATATATATATATATATATATATATATATATATATATATATATATATATATATATATATATATATATATATATAATAGTATCTCATATACTTGAATTTCTTCTTGTTTTGAAACATTTCTGTTGTTTTCCATCAATATCGTCGTATTTTTCATTATCAGCTTCAATCGTAACGTTTTTGCAATTATCAGAGTCCAGCCTTTCGGCATACTCATTTTTTGGGACAGTTTTTAATACATTTGCAGTGGACTAATTTCAAGAGTTCATTAGGAGCTGATTTATCACACGTTTCAACCGGCAGAAACATCATTTCTATCTTTATCTAACCCCAACTGGATTTACCTCATTACCAAGCCAACATTGTACTTGGTAATACACTCTGAAAGAAAGAAAACATAATGCTGTAGACGTTGGAGGTAGATTATCTGAATTGATGGTTTTTTCGGACTTTCTTATAACTTCCATAAACTTTGAAACACGACATTGGCACGCAGTTACATCAGGTTTACATTCTCATTCCATCGTTTGTACTATTAAATCTAATAATTTTTTCTTCCTTCCACCAAAAATTGAACTCACTGTATCGCAACCTGTGAAAGCATGGACTCACAGTATCATATCTTCCAGATGTTGATTCTTCGTACTTTCATAGATTGCATCTAGTTGTTCAGAAGATGCACGTGGCTTCCACATCATGATATTCAAGTGACTAGGTGTCAATGCAATCATTAATGCAGCCAGATCCATGTTAGTTCCAACTACAAGAATTTTCTTATCTGGATTTCTCTCAGCGAGATCTATCGCCATTGGAATAAATTGAGTTTCAGCAAGTTCTCTGGCTTGTTTAATTGTTAAGTTTGATTTCGCTACCAGACTACTCTTCAATTTAGTTATGAAACAAGACCTGTATTTGACAATGGACAAGAGCAAGTCGTTTTTCTAAGTCAGCTTCATGTCCACTTCAAATGAAATTTCAAGTGTAACTTTTTTAGTAGCTCGTCTAAACCTTTCATAGGACCTCACGCTACAGAATGTTTGATTACAACCATCAAAAATTATCTAGGTGGTACTGAAAATAAAACTCTTGTAATCAGCTATTCTGTCGCTAAATTTTGTCTTGTCTTTCCAAACAACTTTGTGCAGAAGAAATCCTCAATCAAAAACAAAATATCAGTTAATGGCGAAGAGTTCAAACTGTCATAGAACTCTGACTTTTTGCTTCTCGAATAATGCCTCTATCATCAAAAAACCCATTGGGTCTGAAGCCAGTTGAAATAAAAGAGCGTTGTTTATCGTTGAATTATCGTTTATCATGATAGTAGCAGTCCTTTGAAATAATGAAGAATTGTTTAGTACTTTTTTGTCACTATCCAATTCTTAGTTGAAACTGTTGAGATTAGAGTTTGGGCAGTATTGGATTTAGGAAATTCGTAATTAATTCCCTACATTGAGTTCTACCATACCTGTCATGCTTGTCCTACTTTTTGATATTGCTTTATGACAATCTGTGTTTGATTCTCCTACCAATACCGCCGATAAAGTTTGTAATTTCGGTAAATGGATTATGCGTTTGAAACCAAGCTTTAAATGTTTATCATGGGTATCACGTGCCTTGGGTCAACAGGGGGCAGATCAGAGGACTGCCGAACAGAGAAGGTAAGGTAATCTGGGATGTCAGATGTGACAACCCCAGAGCTTGCATTCTTATCAGAAACGATATTAATTATATCTGTCTTTCAGAATTTATGACGAGGGACCTAGTGCCGGTTCGGGAAAAATCCGCACAGGGCACTCACCCCTCGACATAGTAATAGCCTCAGGATACTTTGCTGGAGATGGGCAAGCACCACCAGAGGAAGTACAGAGGCTATCCGACTATTGCAGCAGGAGCAATCTACCCCTCCTGCTAGGCTGCGATGCGAACGCGCACAACACCATCTGGGGCAGCACGGACACCAATCAAAGAGGTGAGCAACTGCTAGAATTTATACTCGCGGCTAACCTTAACGTACTTAATGTGGGATGTGTCCCCACCTTCGTAACTAGGGCTAGACAAGAAGTATTAGATTTAACGCTCGGCAGCCCGAGCATAAGTAGATTGGTAAGGAAATGGAGGGTTTCAGACGAATCATCTCTCTCCGACCATAGAATCATTATGTTCAACGTGGAAGGGCTTGTAACACAAACATCCTTCACTAGAAATCCTAGAAACACAGATTGGGACAAATACACCACCAATCTAAAATGTAACCTAGAACAGATCAAGTTCGACAGCAACAGTCATATCGAATTTGAGCAGACCCTAGAGGAAGTTAATGGGGCAATCATGGATGCATACGAATCCAGCTGCCCGATAAAGGAAAATAAATCACACAGTAGCACCATTTGGTGAAACAACCACCTGTCAAATCTAAGATCCGAAGTCCGCCGGCTATTCAACAAGGCGAAGCGGCACGGAGACTGGCAGGGATACACCGAAAAGCTGACAGAATATAATAAAGAAATAAGGAAAGCCAAAAGAAACAGCTTCAGGAGCTTCTGTGAGACAATCACATCAAGCCCCGCAGCAGCCAGATTGCACAAAATTATGGCAAGAGGCAGAGAGCAAGGACCAATGTCACTCAGAAGAACAAATGGTAGCTACACAGAGAATGAAGAGCAACGAGCTCTCATCTTACTGGAGAAGCACTTTCCAGGTAGCATGCCATGTGAACCCGGAAGATCACGGGAAGAACCAGGCAGGGCCAAACGAGAAGACTGGGAAGTAGCAAAAACCATATGCACTCCCCAGAGGCTGAAATGGGCAATTAACTCCTTCCAACCATTCAAGTCACCGGGAATTGACGGCATATTTCCGGCCCTTCTGCAAAAAGGGCAGACGGAATTACTGCCGTTCATTATTAAAGCAGCCAGATTTAGTCTGGCGCTCGGGTACATACCGAACACCTGGAGGAGAGCACGGGTAACCTTCATTCCCAAAGCAGGAAGGAAGGACCCCACCCTCCCGAAGTCATTCAGACCAATCTGCCTCACATCCTTCCTACTGAAGACACTGGAGAAGATGGTAGATAACTTCATTAGAACCAAGATACTGGAGAGGGTGCCCTTGCACCCCGGGCAGCATGCATACAGGGCGGGCAGATCAACGGAAACCGCTCTTTATGTGCTCACCGAAAACATCCAGAAATCACTTGAGTATAAAGAAATGGCCATTTGCGCCTTTTTAGACATAGAGGGGGCATTCGACAACACCTCTCACGAAGCAATAAAAAGGGCCCTAATGAACAAGGGAGTGGACAGAACCACATCCAGATAGATGTGCCAAATGCTGGCTACAAGACCGGCCGAAACGAAGGTGGGCGAGAACACCTTTCGGATCAGTACAAACAGGGGATGCCCACAAGGGGGGTACTATCACCTCTGATGTGGAGTCTTGTAGTGGACTAATTACTCGAAATACTGACCGGGAACGGAGTCACTTGCCTCGGCTATGCTGACGACATAGTCATCATGGCCAAAGGTAAATTCGAAGGAACCCTCTGCGACCTCATAGAAAGGGAGCTAGAGAATACCAGAAGGTGGTGCCTCTCGGTGGGATTGAGAATTAACGCATCAAAAACCACAGTGGTACCCTTCACTAGAAGAACAAAGCTTCAGCACTTAAGGACTATTCGTCTCGACGGAGCAGACTTAGAATGGCAGCAAGGTGTGAAGTATCTAGGGCTCACCCTAGACTCAAAACTACTCTGGAACTTGCACGTAGAAAAGATCGTTAACAAGGCAAAATCATCACTGATGGTGTGCAGGAACATCGCAGGAAAAACGTGGGGCTGTAACCCATCAATACTGCGATGGATGTACACCATGATAGTGAGACCTATGATCACCTACGGAGCAGTAGTGTGGTATGGCAGAACTGAACTCACCACAGCAAGGAAAACTTTGGAGAAAGTGCAAAGACTAGCATGTCTTCGTATAACAGGAGCAATGAGATCGACTCCAACAGCAGCACTAGAGGTCGTTCTGGACCTCACTCCTCTCCACATCATGGTGAGGAGAACTGCTTGGGGAGCAAACCTCAGGTTGGCTAAAGTTGGACTCAAATGTGCTGCATACGGTACAAGGGACTCAACCCTTACCGGAAGTGCACACCTTGCTGACCTCCCAACTGACGAAATTACCAGGAAATTTAGTTTCAAGAAATTATTTCGAACGGAACTAAATACCAAGAAGGAATGGAGCATAGAATCCATTCGAGCACTGGAGAAGAATACCATAATATGGTATACGGACGGGTCTAAAACTCCCGAAGGAACTGGAGCAGGAGTCGTTGGGCCTCGTACCAAATACTCAGAACCCATGGGCCAGTTACCCAGTATTTTTCAAGCGGAAATTCACGCCATAGAAAGGTGCATTCAGTTCAACCTCGATAGGAAATACCGGAAAAAGGAAATTGCGATCCTCTCCGATAGCCAAGCAGCCATCAAAGCGTTGAACTCTTATAACATCAACTCAAAGATGGTTAGTGAATGCCTAGACAAACTAAACGATCTGGGCAGGAACATCAATGTGATCCTCCTCTGGGTGCCGGGGCACGTCGGAGTGAAGGGTAATGAACAAGCAGACACCCTGGCACGAAAGGGTGCGTCAACGCCACTAATCGGGCCAGAACCTTTCTGCGGACTTGGAAAATCTTACTTCCAAGAAGAACTCAATAAAGCTGAAGAAGCAATGAGAGCAGCATACTGGCAAAGACTTCCAGGACTGAGGCAGGCCAAAGATCTTCTCGGAAAGTTCAACAGAGCAAGATCGAAGACACTGATTAACCTCAGCAAAACTAGTCTAAAGACAATCACAGGATTTCTTACGGGGCATTGCAGACTCAAAGAACACCTAAGGAAGCTAGGTTTAGAGGGGGACAGCACCTGCAGATTCTGCAAGGAACGTCCAGAAACACCTCACCATATACTGATGGAGTGCTATGCTGTGCACCATGAAAGACTGAACACACTGGGATCATACCAGCTGACTGTAGAAGAAATACCACGAATAGACCCCCTTAAAATCCTCAAATTCCTGAAGGTATTGAGGCTTGAGGGGCTGCTGTAAAACGAGAACACATCGAGAAGCAGAAGAAGATGGGGCACAATAGATCTAGTAAGGTCGCAGCGCATCGGTCACCATCCACACATACCAATACCAATACCAATCACGTGTTTGACGTGCTAGTGTAACATCAATATATTGATCAGGAGGTTATTACTTGATATTAACAAAATCCTCCAGTTTGTTCATGGCATGCCTTTTGCCTTCTAGAAGCCGTTATAGCGCGACCATGTGATAAACCTATGTGGATGGTGCACATCAGTATGTGTTCAATTGTCATGTTTATCCCTATTCCAGCCCATGCTTTATTAGTTCTGCGAAGAGTAAAGTGTGCTTCCTCAGTGAATAATCGAAATACCGTCGGATAATTGACGTCTTCCAATCTCCTGCAGATATATTTGAATTGCTTGGCCGTAATTAATATGCCTGGCAGCATTATGAACTGGTTACATATTTTGAACGCAATACCAATGCAGATTCTAATTTTATAGTCTGTCAGCTTCATTATAATGTATACCTAATGAAATGAAGTTTAAATTCTGAATCCAAAGTTCGATAGTTGGACCCCGTTCTTTCAGTGCATCAGCAGCGCTGCTCAGAAGATCTCTCATAGCAAAAAATCTTCATCACCATTAATTTCACGCAGTGATGGTAGATCTTGACAAGTCATCGAACTTTCTTTAATTCTAAGTTTTTTGTTTTGGTGATCTCTTCAGTAGTACACCTACTTGGTGTAGTTTCCATGCTTGAAGCATCCTCTGGTTCTATATTCCTTCTATCTTTGCATGACTTTCGATATTTTCAGCTGACTCGAATTCGGCAATTATCTCACCCATCACATGAGCTATTTTAGTATGTGCTCGCAAAGCTCTAACGAAAGTTGTACACTAAAATATTTTATCAATTGAGTTCGTTTCGTGAACTGTACGCCACAATTTTTTTAACTCTGTACCTTTACTGTTTGTACATCTTCGAAATAAGATATGAATAAGTGGAAGCCATTGATGCAAGTAACAACATTGTTTAATTCTATGTTTTTGCAATTACAAAGAACAGAAACCTTCTTAATTTCGTAAGATTTGAAACACCCAAACGGTAAAACATTAAAATAATTCCACCGTTCGAGTTTAGTCACTGCAAGGCAAGATTGGGATTAAATCGAACTTTCGGAATATTGGTAATAAAACTAATAATTGTTAAAATATCGTAAAAAAGTTTGCTGATGGAGTGCTCTCCTCCAAATGTCTAGGATTTCAGTACGTTGCAGACCACCGTTCTATATATCGAAACCGAGAGGCGTGCATTCAAAAACCGTCAAGTGAAATGTTTAAAATATGCATTTGGTTAATTCTTCTTTTTGCGGTGAGTATTCTAGGTCATAATTTAAAAATTAACTACTATGATAAAAATATTAGCGTTATCAAAAATTTTTTAGTATGCGATTCAAACAATATCATGACTTGCATGTGTCAATGGAAAAATTTAAGGAATCCTGGCATACTAGTGAAGTTTCTTATAGGTACCTAAATCAATCTGTTGAAACATGTTGCCTGAATGACTTCTGAACTGGTAACGAAATTCTGAGATTATTTTTTGTATTTCAGTGTTTTTCTATGAGTGTTACAATATATAATTTTTCAATACATTTATTCATATTTTTTTAAATTTCTATCTTGTTTAACTTAAGCTTTTATACTACGAGTTTTGTTGTATTTCATGTATTTTTTGTGGACGCGATTTGAACTTCAAAGATGAAGTGTATAAATTGAGAGAAAGATGAAAAATACCAAACAAGATTTCTAAAGAATAAATTTTAATACTTCAATTCAATTCAACTTGAAAGGTTGTCGAGTGATGTGCAAGATATTTATAGACGTCTGAAATTATACTCCGATTGTATAGGTGGTTCTCCACTAATTTCCACGCTTCATCTAAAAACATTTATTGAAATTTCAAATGTCCCGATAACCGAAAAAACTACTAGCTAATAATATTCTAAAATGCTCTATTCCCGTGAGTGTAACCAACATTGATAATTTTGAATCATTCTAATAGATAAGTAAGAATGAATGATAATTTACATATATTCATGATTTTCATATACTACAGTAGAACCCCGATTATCCGTGCTCCACGGGACCAGACGAGGCACGGATAAGTGAAAAGCACGGATAATCCGAACATTCATTTATTACATGTAACATACATACATATTATGTATGTATATATGTATACTCAAAATATGACAGAAAAAAAAAAGATCCCATTAGTTCAAACTAAGTTTATATGTATTGCATAAAAAGATAACAGAACAAAAAATATAATTCTACATAAGGTAAAAAAGTAAACTACACAAAATAAGAAAAATAAAAACTCTAAATCATAGGTACATAATGTTAATTTGCGTTTAAATAAAGCGGATATGGTATTTTATGTAGCGTTTGAAAAAAAGTCAGTCACCTTGGTCTGTGTTAAAATTGTTCGATCTTTTTTAATTGTCTGACGTATTCTGCGCAAGTTCAAAATGTCGGTAAGGTCCAAAGATTTTCGTTGCTCAAAATAATCTAGTAGAACGTTGGCAGCTTCTTCAGCCTCTCGGTTAGAAACTCTTTTGATTGATACCGTCCCATCTTTTTCTTCGTCTTGACTATCATTTTCGGATGAATCAGGTTGTGACGTACCGGGCTGATTCAAAACTTGTACGACAATATCGTCGTCATTGAAGAGTTGATAACCTGGTTCATTTTTGTCAAACTTCGATATTATAGTATCCATGCGTCTCTCTCGCAGCGCGCCATATAGAGAGTTTTGGTCGAGTGATTTTGGTAAACGTTATTTCGATAGAACTTCAAAGACACAATCATAGCACGGATAATCCGCAGCGCGGGTAATCCGAGCACGGATAATCGGGGTTCTACTGTACTTATGTAATCCTATCTGTAATATTTGCCACTCAAATTTATAAACCTTTTCAACGAGACAAGCAGTATTTTTTAGAATAAACCACGGTATTTTGTATTTTGAACCATTCAAATGCTTTCAGTGAAAATACAGGTTGCTATTTAGTAGCTTCGAAGAGTCAATCGAATGTCTTGTAGGGTTGAAAATATATTACTATACTTAACGAAATTTTAATATTTCCGGAGAAGAATTAATTATAAATAAATTGAATTGATACTTAATTTTATTCATTTAAATATGTTTGTTCATTTCTTAAGTTAAACATTTTTTGATGGCATTGAATATTGGTGAAAATAATGGTTTAGTTTTACCAGATGAAATAGCTGATTTTTCATTATCAAATAGTCAAATGAAATCCAAATTTTCCACTAATTCGAAATCTATACTCATTTTGAAAAATTTTTATCCCTCATATTAACGAGAGTTGCGAATCTTTGGGCTTTTAGAATACCGTACTATGTTTAAGATGGTGGAAGATACCTATACATCTATCTAAGGCAAAAGCAGATAATCCTGAAGTCAAATCATGAAAAACATACTAGTCGACCATGGTCAATTTCATACATTACATAAAGTGAACAAGAAAAATTCTTTAATAATTTAAAAAATTATCAAACAACTTTCCAAGGAAGCTGGTTATACGTATTCAGCAACGCAAAATCTGCATTCACAATCGAACGGTGAATTATAGAAATTGTCAAGTCACCCCGACTCAAAATCTGCATACAGCTGTTTCGATCTTATTAGATCTCATCAGTGCAGCTTATTTGACTCGGAGTGAATTAACGACTTTCTAATTGTTTCCCAATACAAATCGTGGTCAGTAACACTGGCTGGATAACAATCCAGAGCGCCATCCCACCAAAGAAATTGGGAAACAACAATTCACCGCTTAGACTGAAAATGCAGAAATTCGTCGCTTAAACACGTACCTCCTGATATGAAGATATCTACTCTACAACAGTGGTGTATATGATTCCAAGGCATACTAACATAGTGATTTAAAACCTTTGGATATACTCACGCGAGCGCGCTCCGAATATTCTAGTCGCTTAATACGCAAAATACAACAATTAAATCATGAAGAACATACTAGTCGACCATGGTCAATTTCATACATTACATAAAGTGAACAAGGAAAATTCTTTAATAATTTGAAAAATTATCAAGCAACTTTCCAAGAAATTCTATGATAACCAGCTTCCTTGGAAAGTTGTTTGATAATTTTTTAAATTATTAAAGAATTTTCCTTGTTCACTTTATGTAATCCTGAAGTCTTACTCGATTTTGAAGAGAGATTCAGGCATTCACTTAAAAACGATTTTAAGAGTTTCACTTGTTCAAAATTATAAATTAACTGAAAGGAAGTGGCATGATTCCAATGAAAAAGTACATTTACTCGATACATATGTTTCGGCCTATTAATTCATTAACAAGAGATTTCTAGCTGATTTGAAAATACTACAATCTACTTATTTTCATCACTGCTCTAATGGGGATATCTAAAGTTCTATTTGGTCATTAGTTTTGGGCAAGTTCTTGAAGCTGGCCGACGTTATGTCTAATGCTTCTGAAAGTTCCATCTTCTTTCCTTTGTACAGTAAATGCAACATCTGGGGATTATCTACATCTATATAATGGTTATTCTACATGCAATATTGTTTGAACGATATAAAATGCATCCTAACTCGACGATTCTGAACCATAATCAATTGCGGGGATACATAAATTCAATTGAAAAACTCATTTACTTAAGTATTTTCGTTTCGATGATTTTCAAATGTTCTTTGAGTTTCGTAGTCTAGTCAGCAAGTGCTTTTTTGTTCAACTTTTTTCAGTCTCAGAAAAATATGATCAAGGTGTTATTTGGTCAGGAAGACTATGTAAATATTTTTTGAAAAAAATAAAGTTCCGCTAACAAAAATTTTGAAAGTTATTGGTGAACAATTTACTGAAAAAAAAGTAGTACTGGTTTTTTTGCAAATATCTTTGAAACTAATTGAGATTTTCGAAATCAAGAAAAAGATTGCAAAATTGGTTCTAACGAATGGAACTGTTGGACCAATATTTGTCAAAGGGGAGAATACGGACGAAAACTAGTTAATAAATAATTTCTTGCTGCTTGAACATGAACATTGCAAGTGTGATAATTTTTTAATCTGAGTTTTTTTTCGTTTCTTGGAGCTATTCCTGAAATGCTTCAGAATAAGAAAAATGTTTCAGTTTTTCATCAGCAAGTTCCGTTGTTGCAAAATTAAAAACTTTAATTAATCATTGAAATCATTTTTTATGATTATGGTTGTATTTGTTACATCAAGTAGAATAAGACAATACATGAAAACAAAATTTTTCGTTCATAACAAAATGTTTATTATATAAACAATGAGAGATTGAAAGAAACCAAATTATTTGAAATATCGAGAAACAAAACAAATCATGAATTAAACAAATGATTTCTCAATATTATTCATATGTGGTGGAAAATATTTGTAAATAATTAACACATACTTTCTTAACCCTTCAGTACCCGTATTCGGTCTAGGAGACCGATGAGTTACTGAACCAATCTTTTTGAATCGGCCGAAAAGCCCACCTAACTTTCCTTTCTTGAAGCTTCATGAATCGGATTGCTCCACATCAGTGTTGCACGATATCCGGATACTCTTAGCCGTTTTTGTTTTATCTATAGATTCGGTCTGTGAGACCGAAACGAGTAATTGAATTTTGAAATTATTGAATTGAAACTAGCGGTGTGTGTTCAGAAAAGTGATTATATTTTCAGTTTCTCTGATTTACTCTTGTTTTTGTTATCGTACTATTGAATCTGAATATATAACTTCCTTGATAAAAATTTTTCAAATTTGAGTCATGGGAGATTATGAAAGAGAGCAGGAAAAACTTCGAATGAAACAGATCGATGAATATTTTGATGAAATGCCGGATTCTGAAGTAGAATGTAAACTAGTGTCGTACATTCCAAGAAGAAACAAGAATGTCCTGTTGATATCAAGTTTATACCACGACGATGCCATCGATTCAGAGACAGGCAAGCCAGAGATCTACTAAAAATAACAGGACAATAAATGGGGTTGATATGGTGAATCAATTGTGCTGCATTAATAATTGCTTCCATAGTACTCGACGATGACCAATGGTGATTTTTTCCTCAAGCCTGAATATTGCAGCAATTAATTCATATGTGCTGTATATATCGAATAATTCAAATAAACTAATTGCCCGTAGAGATTTCATAAAAGAACTTTCGGATGGAGTTGATCAAACCTTATCTACTACAACTCAGCTTTCAGAGAATTTCTCGATCAATGAAATTCTGTATTCGAGAAACTTGTGGTGTCGAGGAATCAGTCGATACAAGTGGAGCACCGTTACAAGAAAGAGGCAGATGCTACTACTGTGACAGCAAGAGAAACAGAAAAACTCGCTATTTCTGCAAGAATTGTAACAGATTCATGATCTTAGAACATATAAAAATAGTGTGTGATTGTTGTTATCAAAAATTTACATTTGATTGAATATCATTTCAATCATTCAAGATATATTTCAGTAAATAATGTTGCTTCAAAATTATTGCCCAATGAGTCGTTTTTTATTGTTGTGTTTAGCTTTATCATATTTGTTTTCAATCTGAATAAATCTTACGAAACATTGTTTTGGTATTTAGTACCTTTTCAATAGAATATTACAATTTTGTTCAGACTAGCCTTCTTCGGTCCCAGAGACCGAAACGGGTTCTAAAGTTTGGTGAAATTAAACGGGTACTGGAGGGTTAAGCAAAACATGTTTTATTAATAATGATTTTTTAAAAATAAATCCACATTTGCATTGAAGATTAGGATTCCAAAAAAACTTATTTAGTTGTCTCATAAACAACGCATTTGTTTATAACATTTTTATGAATAATAGGTTGTAAAAATAAAAGAGAATCATTTCCATGCCGTTATCGATAATAAAAAAACGGATCATTAAAATTTTTAAAATGGTTGATAAATGTTTTTAATTAAGCAATTACGTGAATTATTAATAAAGAACTGAGCAGTAAAAATATTTTCTACATTGATCCATTTTGTAGCATTTCAGGAATAGTTTCAAGAAAGAGAAAAAATATATCTCAGATATAAAGTTTATAAATTATCACACATGCAATGTTCATCTAACTATTTAAAAAATCGTGATAAAACTTTTTTGCCGGCAGATGATTATTCATTCGACTATCCAGTAACGCTAGTTACACATTACACGATTTCGCCCGTGCGGGAAAAAACCGGACGAGTTTTTATCGTGGTTTGTTGGTTTTCACATTGGACGGGTTCAAATCGTTCAAAATCAACATTTTCATCTGTTCTGTTGAAAGGAAACCAGTCTCAGATGTTCTTATGGATCGCGAACAAATTATTGAATTGTGGGCAATTTATCGTCATCGAAAAAAAAGGCGCAATCGTCTTCAGTGGGTTCATCCAATTAATGACAGACGTGAGAAAGTTGGAACGTTTTGCATTTCATTTGAAGCCCTGAGTACTGATTACCGAAATTTTTTAAACTATTTTCGTATATCAGTTGAGTCCTTTGATGAATTGCACGGGATACTGAAGAATGTTCTTCAACGGCAAAACACGCAGTTCAGAAATTGTATACAACCTGTTGAAATGCTGGCTATGACTTTAAGTTAAACTTTAAAACACTACTTTGCTATTTTTACTGTTTGGAGTAACTTCTGCAGACAACTCCCACACGGCTCAAAACTAAGAATTTTCCAATGTGAAAGCGTGCATTCGGTCACGTAAGCCACTGTGTTGAACAGACGGTACGGTTTCCGTGTGGCTCCAGTAGTACGGCTGCAACATGGCTCAAAACCGTGCCCGTGTTGTGTTGTAATCGTACAATGTGAAACCGGCCATATCGACAAAGAAAAATTGCCGTGCGATTCTTTCCCGCACGGGCGAAATCGTGCAATGTGCAATTAGCGTTAGTGCTTGATTTTTTTTGTTTATTAATTTTCATATTTAATATCGTTAAATATGTTTTATTGTTGAAGTGTCCCAAATGGTCGTGACTTACGCAAGCCAGAGTGCTCATTTTCGACCGTATTCTCACCCCTCTTGGAAAATTATAAATACTGGTCCCACAGTTGATTAACTGAGTGAGTAAAATTAGCACTAAGGCTACTAAAAATGATAATATATATTCACATGAATTATACTATTCAATATTCTCGTTATTGATCAATATTCATGGAGGATTGCTTTCAGGTTTCTCTTGAACACTGCTAGCGAAGTGGTCAATTTCAAGTTGGCCGATAGTGAGTTGAACTGTGAAATACCTAAACCAAATACAGAGTTATAACTTTTGATTTCATGGCTTCTCTGGCTTCTCATAAGAATGTTTTTGTTTGTTCTGGTTCCATGGCAGTGTAACTCACAATTTCGACCGGCCAATGCTGCCATGTCATGAGAAACTAATCCCAATTGCACTGTCTTTAAATATTTAAAAACTTGATACTTGATTTGCTATTAGTATATGTGCATGATTCTGTTTTTCAAGATTTTCATAATTGACCTAGGTTATCCTTTGAAGGAAAATAAAGCAAACTAGAACAGTATTGTGAATGTGGAAAATCAACGCATTATAAAGAATTATTCTTGACTTTTCATCCACATCACTATTATTTCTGGCCAAAAAGTTAATGTCTTCAAATTTTTCCACGATTTAATTTTCCACAATTATTTTGAAATCTTGGATACTATTGTTCAGTTATTTTCAAATACAAACTGCTTTAATTTTTTTCATGTTCAATTTTAGGACATTACTCTGGAGATAATTTGTGCTTCCAGATCCTCATTTAACTTCAATAAAGCCTCCTCTATATTTTTCGCCGTTCTGTATATCAATATATCATTAGCAAACATCTATATTGAACAATAATTTAGAACTCTTAGTAGGTCATTAACATATAGTATGAACAGCAATGGGCCCATTTTACTACCTTGAGGTACACCCTCATAAAAATTTAATGATTCAGATTAAACATCACTTATTTGTGATCATCTTGTCGGTAACTTTTTAACAATTTCAAAACATGCTGTACAGTTTCGTATGTTTTCAGTTTTTTTTAATAATATTCCTCTATCTATAGCTTCGAAGATCCAAGGATACCGTAACAACCACATATCGTTTATCAACACTCCCTGTCTATTCGTTTAAAAATATCAGTATTATAGTCTAGTGATTAGATCTGAATCCACTCTGACTTATGCCAATATGACTCGAAAACGATATAAATTTCTCGCTTTAAGACTTTTTCTATCGCTGGTAGCATATTTATAGGTCTCGTATCACATTCTCTGGATGAATTAGGAACTTTTCATATTAGCATAACACTAAAACATTCAATTGATTTTGGAACATCAGAATATTCTATGGAGGCATTGACAAAATCTAATATTGGAGTTTTGGAGTTTTTAGAACTGGAAATATTTCTTTCAACATTTTTATATCCAAGTTCCCCACAGAATATTTGATTCTGAATTTACTTACAATAGTTTCTAGTTCTAGGGTCATTATTTTTTAAAATCTGGCCAAGATAGTTCTCGGTCATACTCAAAATGTACTGGTTGGTTCTTCGGTAAGCTGTGGAATTTCGTCAATATCGTGTACATGATATTTGTTAAGTTTAGTTGCAATTATTTGCTTGTGGTGGATACCACAAAAATAAATGTGTTTTATTGATCTGACTGCATAAACAGCTCTTGGTTTCTTCAAAATTCCCCACATAAGCTTCGGATCTTAAGTTTATTTGACAATCTCTTTTTCATAATAATTTTTCCTAATATTTCTCTTAATAGATGTACCTTCATTTGTTTTTTTCTTGAATAAGTTCCATTGTTCTTCAGTTCAGATTTTCTCAGGTATTCATAAGTTTGATCACCTTCTCTACATATTGCTTTCACTTCCTCATTGAGACATAGAGTGTTTATTTCCTTTATAACTATTTTCTATTATTATTATGTTTATTCTGGTCGGTTCTTGTACTATTTGTTTGAAACCCGAAAATTCCGAAAGATTACGTAACCTTTTTGTCCGTGATTTATTCACATGATCAATCAGTTGATAATGAAATCTCCTAAAATTAATCAGGCCTTATTTTTTCCAACCTATTGCTCATATTTCAAATCTAGGAATTTCTGAAAGTTATCTGTTTGTGGTTTTTGGGGGAAATGGTATATACAGACAATGTTGATTGACTTTCAGTTTTTGATGAAGATGTTGAAGCATATTCAAGTGAGCTTACACACTTTACATCTTCTCTAATAAATATTACCACCGGTATATATCGTTTCACTATTGCGTCTAAGTTTATTATACCCTTTTAAAATGATTTCTTTATCCTCCATATTCACAGTTACTCGAGCTTCTGAGAAACATAAAACAAAAGGTTTATGAATTTTCAGCATATCTTTCATTTCATCCTTGTGACCACAAAATTTTATGTGTTAACATGTATATCATATTTAATCTTAAGTTCATTCAATTTTCTTAGTTTTTTGATGGTGTCAGCATTTGCAAGATGTTTCTCGTAACTGATCCTAATACCTTTACTATTATCTATTTGTCTCAGAGAGAATTTTCCGTAACATATTCGTAACTATTTATCTACTTGAATTTTATAATTTTTTTCAAATAGTAATTGATTGTCTCTTGTCAGATCGTGATTGATATAAATATGATTACTGGAATGAGCCCCGAAATCTTTTATATCTAGGCTAACTTCATTTTGCTCCTTCAGTGGGATTTATTACTTTCTTCTAAGAAATTTCCTCCTATTTTTAATTTTTTTAAAAATTTATAAATCTCCAAAATTTGTTCTTGAGATATTTGCAAAAAAACTTTACCCACCCTTTATTTCAGTAAACTGTTTATAACTTCTTCAATTTTCGCGAGCGGATATGTAGTTTTT
>JARQZK010002258.1:172500-240000 GCA_030704885.1 Cynegetis impunctata | reverse complement strand
AACTATCAAGAGCTGATTGTTCAATTAAACGATCTTCATCACTTTCGGATTGACTCCACTCAATATTATTTTCGGCCAACTTTTTGCAGAGAAGATTGAAAAACCTATTTTTATTTGTGCTATTTCCTGGATATTTCTCTTTGGTTGTATTAAGAGGCATGTCTCCTTCAAAAAAATAATCGATTAGCATCCGTTTTACATTGTTCAACAATATCGTATAGCGTTGATTTCGTCGTTCTCCTTAGTCCAACAATTGTTTTCAAAGCAAACCAGATTTTTTTCATATAAATGAAGTCTATATTGTTAAAACAATAAAAGTAATTATTTCAATACAAGAGATCTGATTTCAAATAGCATTAAAAAAGAGGAATTAAAAAAAAACTTACCAAAATCGGAGCTGTTTCTGAGGAGTTTCTACCGAAAAGCTTTATTGACGCGACTACCGATAAGGTAGCTTCCTATTCGCGTTACGTCTATAGCGACCGACGAGCTTCCACTGGCGGAGGTTTGTGATGTCTCAAAATGCTATAATTTTCTCGAAAATTGGCAATTCTTGCGATCTGCTTCTCGGATCGGAACGGGACCGCGTCTATGCCCTTCATCGTTATTTCGGATAGACAAAGACCTCGAGACCGTTATCCCAAAGATCTTTCCTGGCATTGGGGCAAAATGCACCCGTAAGAACACACGCCACCCCACTACGATCGAAAGCTGTTTTAGTATTATATATTACTTTCGAGTAAGTGTACACCACTGAAAAGACAAATTATAAATTAATATCAATATCACTGCGAAAATTTAGCGAAGAGAGATTTTTATTAACTAATGGAGGAAAATCAAATTACAAGTAAATTTTCTATTTGTAACATATTATGTTAATATCAATATTCATTTCAGAGTCCAAGATCGAATCAAGAAAAATGGACGTTTTTCCAAGACAGAGAAGTGGTCTATTTGTAATAAATGGGGAGCCTACGTGTGCTAAAGGTGCAACATTCTGCGAGGATCATGAATCTTATCCTGAAAATCATATCAAGAATATATTGAAAGGCAGAGAAAAACTTTTTTCTGGATATTTTGGTCCAGATGATGAAGAACCTGTTATCGAAAACAGAAACAGCGAGTTTCAATCTCGTTTTTTATGTCCGTCAATGCAGAAAACGATCACTCCTAAAATGGCCCAAAATAAATACAAGAAATGGAAATTCATTGTCAACCAGAAAATTGATGGTTACATACAAAATGTACGTGTGGAAATATGTAGAAAGTGAGTTGAGTCAATCAGAATATTTTAATAAATATAACTTTATGAAGCAATAAAAACTAACTTTTGATAGGTTCAAATAAAATCTATTGAATAAACGCGTTTCGTCATAACATTGACTTCATCTCATACTAAACTATGGTATTACAAAACAATCTATTTATCCGAAAAAATGAACATAACGGAGGTGTTACTAGAGAAACTAAATAACAATAAGCAATTTATTCAGAGTTATTGGTGAGTATATTGAACAGATTAAGGAGAGGAGAACAGTTTAGTTCAATCTGGTCGTTAAATTGGTTTACGGAATTTTTATATTTATTGATATATAGGAATTCCCAACTGTATTGCTAACTGCAATAAGTAGATATACTATGGGGTTTCTACAGCGGAAGTCGGCAATTTTGTGACGGGAAATTCAAACAGCATATGACATATTACAGATCACTGTATACTCCTCATTCAGAACCTGACCAACAGAGGGCGTTCCAAGATGGCGAATCATATATGACAGATCTCTCCATTCTCATCATTCAGAATCTCGCCAACAGAGAACGCTGCAATCGTATTAGAAAAATTTTATGTTTGACATATGAGAGATCTATGCTCTAAGAGATCTATGATTCAAGGTGACATCTGTTTCGAATGACATATCTGATGTACGACGTATGACAGATCTACGTTTCAAATCAAAGATGGTGGATGGCGAAGGAGGATCTATGCGAGAGGCTATGAGAATACTTATGGGGGCACTCAGGAGCCTTCATGAGGGGCCTCCAGGAGTATTCATGGAGGCCCAGACGACTGAAATTGTTCGATATATAGGAATGATTGCTCCTTCGAAGTCTTCATGGGGATTCCTGGGACAAATCGTCGAGTCGGACCTCCGTTATTTAACTTAACTTGACGTTAGCTGACTTACAGATCACGGTTCAGGAATCCCTCCTCATTCAGAATCTTCTCAACAGAGTGCGATGCAATCGTATTCAAAATTTCAATGTATTACGTATGACAGATATATGGCTTAGATCAAAGATGGCGAATCTATGGTCCTTACTCTTTCAAATCCAGTATTGTGGATTACAGGTGACGTTTGATAAATTCCACAGATGTCCCTTGAAGTAAGAGTTCAATTAGCACTAACGCACTACAAAAAAATACATATTTACATAAATTACACTATTTAATATTCTCAATCTTTATCAATTATCTTGGAGGTTTGCTTTCAGTTTTCTATTGAACCATACTAGCGAAGTGGTCAATTTCAAGATGGCAGGTAGTGAATTGAACTGTGAAATACCCGAACCGAAGATAGAGTGCTAACTTTTTTTCCATGGTTTCTCATATGAAAGTCTCTGTTAGTTCTTGTTTCATGGCTGCACTTTTTTTAAATATTTCAAAACTTGGTACTTTAGAAGTTTATCTATATTAAACCAGTCTAGTACTTTCAGTAGGTAAGTGTTTGATGGGAGTATATTTGTTAGCTTTTAGTATACTGCTCATGCTTCTGTTTTACAAGATTTGCAATTGTCTCAGGTCATTCTTTGAAGAAAAATACAGCAAACTAGAACAGTATTGTAAATGTGGAATAATCAATGCATTATAGAGAATTATTCTTGACTTTTCATCCACATCACTATTATTTCTGGCGAAAAAGTTAGTTTTATAGGAAATTTTTGAAATTACATTTCCGAAGATCCAAGAATACCGCAACAACGACATCTTGTTTGTCAACACTTCCTCTCCATTCGTTTAATAAAATCAATATTGTAGTCTCTGTAGAGTAATTAGATCTAAAACCACTCTGACAGTTATGCCGTTTTCCTCTACATGACTCGATAACTTGAAATAAATTGCTCGTTCGAAGACTTTTTCCATCGTTGGTAGCATATTTATAGGTCTCGTATCACATGGTACCATCATATTCTTTGGTTGAATTAGGAACTTTAGGTACAGGTTTAACAGTAGTCTAATATTGGAGTTTTCAGAACTGGAAATATTTTCTTCATCATTTTCATGTCTAAGTAAAACATTTATTTTTGTATTTACTCTCAATAGTTTCTAGTTCTAGGGTCGTAATTTGAATACCTGCTTAAAGATGACGTTCACGTGCAAGTTGATATACAAAAAAAAATTCGAGCGTAAGATTGAACCCACTACCTCTATATTAGTCCAACACTAAATTCACTGTAATACCAAGCTTTGAGCAAAAATTTGAAACTTAAGAAATCCGCATGTAGGACTGAACCCAGTACCTCAAGATTAGGAGTTCAACAATATGTTCCCGGCTCTACCAAGCTTTTTTAAAAAATTCAAACTGAAGAAATCCTCCTGTAGTATTGAACCCAGTACCTCAAGATTAGGAGTCCAACACTATGATCACGGCTCTACCAAGTTGAAAAAAATTTTTAATTGATCGCTAGTATAAAAATTATTCTGAACTTACGTTTCATTTCAAGTTTCAGGCTGAAGAGAACCAACAATATGATATCATCGAAGTAGGGATTTTATCGGAGTGATAAGAGTACGGTTAATATATTGTTCAATCGCGGAATATTGAAATTGAGCGATGTTATACTCAAAGACTTATGAGCATAGTTATATCCAAAAGAGTCATATTTCTCGCATAATTGATATTATTTTTGCTTCGTTAAGTTTTGGATATCCTGAATAGTTAAAGATTATCCAAATGACAGATTATGACGAATCTATTTTCTAATATATCTATGATCGAATATTACACATCTGAATATGCCAACTAGATTAATATCAATATTTCTGATATATAGAAACGAATTGAATGACGTCATTTAATTATTATGTTCATAGTGGTATATTACGTTGAAATTCGTATGGGGGCCCAGAGGACTGAAATTATTTGATATATAGGAATGGGGGCCATCTTTGGAGAAAATACTAAAAAGTTATTTGAATTTCATTTATTACGGATATCTGTACATAATAAGTGTAAATTTAATTTATCATCTTAGGATAATTAAGCTTTTTTAACGGGTCAAAGTTAATTTTAGACATCAGTGCGAAAGACACTGCTTTGTCATCAATAAAAAATAAATAGCAATATATGGTTTTATATTTATACCATTGTGCAATTAACGAATTTTTATTCTCAACTTGTAGTTCAAATACATCATAAATAAAACGTTAATTTGACTTTTGCGTTCAAGCTCACGACGTGTGAAATGTTTACTCAGCAAATAGCATCAAATCCTTGAACGTGAAAGATCACAATAACCCGTGATTTTCAGTCTTCAAGTTTAACATAGTAATTTCTCGTATGAGGAATATTTTGAATATTAAATCATATAGAACTTTTATAGATTTTTCTCCGTTTGACATTGATACAAATCAACAAAATCATTCACATAAGGTTAAACATTTCTATTATATAAAGCGCACTCTCTCTCTCTCTATCTCTCCCTCTCTCTGTATATAGGTGTGAATTAATAATCAACAATCACTAACTTCATGATCTGAATCAACAAATCTTTGATTTCTATGAAAATCTGGAAAAAATTAACAATCACCTGTATATTTTGAAAAAATAAACAACCACTTGTATTTGTTATACAGAAAAAATAACAGGGATTCTCCTCCCCTTCATTTATTATCATTATACCCCTAACGGAGTTCGTTAACGGGAAAAATGTTCTATAAATTTTTTTGTAACTGTTAGATTACTAAAAATACTGAAAATAAATATATGCTTGAAATGGTTCAAACGAATACAAACGATACATTCGATCTATACGTTCTAGAACCAACACGTTATAGAACAAACACGTTCCAGAAACAATATGTTGTATAACCAATAAGTTGTAGAACCAACACGTCATAGGTAAACAGACAATGTTCTCTCTAATAACTATGAAATCTAGGTAATTATAGGGGAGTTTCTTGAAGCTAATATTATATACTAAAGTGTACTGAAAAACTATGAATAATTATGTCTCAGATACATTCGATTCGTTCTTTCCCACGAATATGGAAGGAGACTTTCGTGCGCATAAACTTTGTAACTCTGAAATATCAGCAACTCAGATGTGTTCAACTACTCCTACTGTTATTTGATAAGTAAGGCGGAATCCTGCAAGAAACATTTCTTGGAATATGAGGTTTTTTGAATATATTATAGGGTTAATTTCATAAATTCGTTTGATCCATTTCGAAGATATATTTACTTTTCAGTATTTTTAGTAATCTGGCAGTTACACAAAAAATTATAGAACATTTTTTTCCTTAACGAACTCCGTTTAGGAGTATAATAATAATAAATCAAGGGTAGGAAAACCCCTATTATTTTGTTTGTATAAAAAATACAAGTGATTGTTAATTTTTTTCTAAAATTTCATATAATATATATGAGTCAAAGATTTGTTGATTCAGGTCATGAGGTTAGTGATTGTTGATTATTAATTCACACCTATATACAGAGAGAGAGAGAGAGAGAGAGAGAAGTAGAGCGCTTTATATAATAGAAATCTTCAACCTCAAGCGAATGATTTTGTTGATTTGTATATAGCTATGTTTACATAATAAAATCATTTCATATATTTCAATTTAAAGTCCATACCACTTGGGTGAATGATCTGATAATTATGAATTTGAACACTGATATAAAACAACTAAATTACACAAACAATCTAGAATCAATTTCAAACGATGAGTTATTCATGTACCAAGTGCGTTATATAGATCCTTGCGCCCGGAGGGAAACATTCGGCCCGAGGGCCTTTGGCCCGAGGGATGAATGTAGGCATGTCATAGTAGGCATATAATTTGTTGATATTTTGACGTTTGTGAATATTTTTGTCATGATATTTAGTGAATGTCATTGCTGCTTTCTTTGTGTAGTCTTATAGAAATAATAGAAATGAAAATGAACTTACCCAAGAATATCATAGCAAATGCAGCTAAAACTGTGAATAATTCATTGCCGGAGAAATCCAGAGTCGTATACGACAAGGAATATGAAGTATTTAATCAATGAAATTTGATTCATTTCTCCTCGTACAATAAGCAGACGTTATGATCCATAACGCCCGCAAATGCGGGCGTTATAGCCTAGGGCATAATGA
Source organism: Cynegetis impunctata (assembly GCA_030704885.1). Lineage (NCBI taxonomy): Eukaryota > Metazoa > Arthropoda > Insecta > Coleoptera > Coccinellidae > Cynegetis > Cynegetis impunctata. The sequence goes on along the minus strand of JARQZK010002258.1, from coordinate 233,640 downwards.
GTGTGTTTATAGCAACCGTATCCAAGGTGAAATAAACATATAATATACAAGTGAAAAATAAAAACTTATAAAATCTCAATCTGATTCAATATTCAAAATATTCCTCATACGAGAAATTACTATGATGAAATTGATGACTGGAAAACACGGGTTGTTGCGATCTTTCACGTTCAATGTTTTAATGCTATTTGCAACATTGTTCACGTCGTGAGCTTGTTGAACTCAAAGGTCAAAGGTTAAATTAACGTTTTATTTATGATGCATTTAAAATACAAGTTGAGGATGAGAATTCGTTAATTGCACAACGGTATAAAGTAAAAAAAAGGTAAAGGTAAAAAAATATTGTTTATTGACGACAGAACTGCGTCTTTTGTACTGATTTCTAAAATGGATTTTAACCCGTTAAAAAAGTATACTAATACTAAGATGATTAATTGAATTCACACTTATTATGTACAGATATCCGTAATAAATTAAATTCAAATTACTTTCTAGTGTTCTCTCCGAAGATGGCCCCCACAAGACTCCGAAGGAGCCTCCATTCCTATATATCAAATAATTTCAGTCCTCTAGGCCCTCATACGAATTCCAACATGATATACTACTATGAACATGATAATGCAATGACGTCATTCAAATCGATCGCCCTCTGTTCAGAACGTTCTGAATGAGGAGGAATTTCTGAACTGTGATCTGTAAGTCAGCTTACGAGAAGTTAGGGTAAATAACAGAGGTCTGCCTCGTAGGTTTGTATAAGAGTCTCAAGGGCGCCCATGAAGACTCTGAAGGAGCCACCATTTCTATATGTCGAACAATTTCAGTCGCCTCGGCCTTTATGAAGACTCCTGGAGGCTCCTCATGAAGACTCCGGAGGGTCCCCATAAGTGCATAAGTATTCTCATAGCCTCGCGCATAGAGCCTCCTCCGTCATCCACCATCTTGGAATTATAACATAGATCTGTCATACATAGATATCTTAGAGCATAGATCTATTATATATCAAACATCCGATCTGTCATTCGTAACTGTCAAATGTCATCTTGAATCATAGATATCTAAGAGCATAGATCTGTCATACGTCAAACATCATAGATATCTTATAGCATAGATCTATTATATGTCATACATCCGATCTGTAATTCGTAACTGTCGAATGTCATCTTGAATCATAGATATCTCAGAGCATTGATCTGTCATACGTCATACACCCGATCGGTCATTCCTAACTGTCAAATTTCATCATGAATCATAGATATCTTAGAGCATAGATCTGAATACAATTGGAACGCCCTCTGTTGCTAGGTTCTGAATGATGAGAATACAGTGATCTGTCTTAAATGATCTGCCATCTTGGAACGCCTCCTATTGGGCCAGCTTCTGAATGATAATAATACAGTGATCTGCAATCTGTCATACGTGATCCGCCATCTTGTAAAATGGTCGACATTCGCTAAGAAACGTCATCCACGGCTGTTTGAATTACCCTCCACAAAATGACCGTCTTCCGCTGCAGAAACCCCATATTATATCTACTGTAATATATAATGATTGTGATTAGAGGCATGGTTTTTTTTGAATAAGATGGCACGCATAATTAAAGTCAGTTTTCTGCTTAATATAGCTACGTTGGCGTTCGTGTATTCTAGTTTTGAAATTTCTAATTGTACGTCCTATATAGAAGTTTTCACAATCGTTATAGCTGAGTCTTTAAATAACAGTACGTTCATTATCTGAAATAAATATTTCGTATTTTTTCTTCTGAATAAGACTGTCAATCATATTGGGTGAATAACCATTATTTACTACAATTTGTTTAATCACATTCATAAATTAGCCGCTTATCATAGTATGATTCATAGGCTTTTTAATATTCCGTTGTCCGAAACTAATTATCGAAAGGAATTGAATAGAATTCAACAAATGACAGTAAAAAATGATTATTCAGCTAATATCTCATTCAGAAGAAAATATACAGAATGGCAATTTCAGAAGTTTACCCACTTATATCCGAGAAAAGTGAAATATTTAACAGTTCAACATACTTGGCCAAACCTTCCGAAAACCTGAAATTGTTCCTTCATAAACAAAATTTCAAAGTTTCATATAAAATCAGCAATGGCATCGGAAGATTGATTAAAAATAACAATTCTAAAATTCATAGAGATGAACTATACATTAATAAATATAAAAATTCCGGAAACCTAGTTAACAACCAGATTCAAGTAAACGCTTCTCCTCTTCTTAATCTGTTCAATGTACCTAACAAAAACTCAGAATAAATTGCTTATTGTTATTCAGTTTCTCTAGAAACCCCTTTGTTATGTTCAATTTTTCGTATAAATAGATTGTTGTGTGATACCATAATTTAGTACGAGATGAAGCCAATGTTATGACGAAACGCGTTTACTCAATAGATTTTTTTTTCTCAAGGGACCTACAGTTTAACGCCGGTTCTGAACGGCCAATGGGCTTGTTAACTATGTACATTACCCAACAATTTTAATTATATAAATAGAACCACTAAATTCCGGACATATACAACACCCAACAGCAAGGTGGGACTCGAACCCACAATCCTCGGTTTACAAACGGTATAAGGCGGTTCACCTTACCGCAGGTCTACCGAGCCCCCATCAATAGATTTTATATCAATCTGTGAAAAGTTAGTTTTTATTTCTATATAAAGTTCTGAACTTGAACTTTCACCAAGTAAATGCCAATTCAAGTCAATATTTTAATATATTATACTGATATTTGAAATATAAGTAAATATTTAACGATGAATATCGGATTATATTATGTATAAACGATGAAAATATTGAAAAAAAAACAATTACAATTTAGTTATATTAAAAACCATTTTTCTGGAAAAAAATTCTTCAAAAGAGGGTACAGAATTCGAAAGAAATAAAAATATATCAAGCAAGTAAAATGTTAACATATACCTTTGCATTTGTTTACGTTGATAAATTTAACTTCTAGGTTTAGCTTCTGCGTTAATCATAAATTTGCATATTGAACGTGACATAAATTTCATATTACTTCCTGGTTTATTTCACTACGCTAAATAGATCTCATATTTTCAGACCAAATGCCGAATGTAATATCATTGGAGGATTACCTCTTGGTCACACCACGTTCTGCAAACAAAAATACATCCACAGGCGTCTTTTGGCTCTGGATCTATCAGGAGAGCCTGTACCAGATATGTTTATGCTACCAGCAGCTTGCTGCTGTTCGTTCAAGCGGAACTACTAATCGCGTACCAAGAGTCAATATTACAGTGATCTAACTCCTCTAAACTGTCACGATACTGATTTCAATAGACATTTCTCAATAGCTCTGTGAGATTTTTTCTATTCAGATCAAATGACAATTGGATTTCAACTACGATCCCCTTTAACTTTATTGAAATACAGATGAAGAGATAAAGCGGAAAATAACTTGTGCCATGGAAATAACTGTAAAAATGACGATAAATCAAGGAGTATATTATCCAAAATACATTACTTTCAAAAAACTAATTATTTGGAATATATGCGTGTCTATTTTGGTTGCTCTCTGCAACTATTTTCATACTATACAGGGTGTCGCAAAAGACCAAAAAGTATCAAAGTTGAGTTTCATCAAAAAGAACCACCTGTATATTATTGTTTTTGGGTTATTCTATCAAAATGAATGATTTTATCTCCAACGGTATTAGAATGTTCTTTAGCAAAATATTCCCCTTTTTACACGAACGGCAAAAAACGTATTTTACACCTTTCGGAGATATTGAAATGAAAGTTCTATTGAATTTAGTACCCTAGTGTCTGAAGAAATATCAGATAATTAATTCAGTTTGTCATTTCAATTTCAAAATCTGTTTTTGATATGAGTGGGATTATTTTTGTAAATTCAGAAACTAGATGAATTGTCTGTAATTCCTTAAGACAAATAGAATTGATATATTAGAGATTTTATTTATGGGAAAGCGGGACTATAACGTACATCGAGGCTAAATCATACACTCAATTTTCTCATCAAGATTTCATAATAGAGGATTTCAATTCCAAGCTTGCACGTTCGATTTCGTTCCGCTAAGCAAACGTGTGCTACTGTTCAGTGGAAAACTTATTTTTATATAATTTGTTATAATTTTGCTACAGTACAGAATAAGAGCTGAGTGTATTACCTCAACTTTTGAGCCAATAACTATCCGATCATTAGAAACTACTTTTCTTGAGCTATCTCTTTATAACTAGTGATGATTCGTTGAAGGATACCTACATTTTAAAGTTAGATTACTAATAACTTCGAAGTGCTGATCGGGGCTGAATCGTACAACATTGTACGGCTCAGCCTCCAATAGTTTGTTATGCCAATATATTATATTTGATGAGATTCTTATCAAAAAAACTGTAATTTTATAATTCCATGACTTGATAAACAAATCAGATGGATATTAAATTATTAAGTCTAGCTACTAGACTTCTTGTTAAGTTCCAGAGGAACTGTGTTATACTGATTATATGTCATCATCAGGAGATGATATCATTTATGAAAAACGAATTTATCAAGATGATGACATGGATCATGTTGATATATGAAACATTGAATCTTCGCGCGCTTCCACCACCCACGCTATTTTTCGCTACCCTACCACAGCGCCTACCGGGTAGAAGATCAACGATCACTGAGACTCGCCCTCTGTAATCACGTCCACGTACACCTATTCTATTCCACAGCACTTGCACATATGCTCTGTATCTATTATCTCTATGTATATGCCCGTTATGTGCAATTCTACTACTGTGCTTTATTCAGTGTAAATAATATTGTACAATAAAGTAGTAAAAGAAAACTTCAGTGCATCAATAATTACAACCCACCAGAATACAGTCCACAACCCACTCACGGATTCACTATTACTCGTCCCAGGGTAATTAACCATACTGCATTAGGGGACACCAAATCAGTACCCCAAACAGATCCAAAGGAATCATTTTTGGAAAGGGGAATGAAAAAAAACATCTGGATCAAAAAAGACGTGCCTAATGTGTGTGGATTTTTGCAATGAAAAAGAACAATGGTTTAGGTGCACCTTTGTCGATACAGTAGATATACTGTTCTACACTGCTCTAGTCTCTTTACTAGAGAGTTGTCAACAGTGAGTCTGTAGCTCTAGCATGTTTGCTCGGCTCTTATATTTACTCTGCAGTGTGCATTAGCTGAGTCTTTCTGAATAATAGAAAGGTTATGTGATAATCCATTGTTATAAGATTTTCTACTATTTTGAAAATTTCCAATTGTACGGTACAAACCCCTTAACGGTACGAAATAGGCCCGACCCCTGGGGCTTTTACGAACAGGGAAGCATTTTTTACTACTTAATTAAAAATATATAAACAGTAGCTAAAAACCAATTTTGTGTGTGTAATGAGCATTCAATAAACCAAACTTATATTGCTTATTTTTTTGCTTTTTTATTTCCAATACCACCAGAGAAACGCCAATTCTTGCTTTAGTATATGGGAGAGACCCGATCTCCCCTGAAGAATGTCAAATTTGCCAAAAAACTGATTTTCGGCTTATTGTATGAAAACTGGAAGACAAAAAAGTACATTTTCGGAAATGTTGAAAAACATATTTCATTCAAATTAATTTTTTGTTTTTAATTTTTGAACAATTTGCATAAGATATGAAGTTTGTTATAATTGTGATATGAAATTTGATCTATTGATATACTTCACTATCTGTTTTGCTCATCTAACTTCAATACTTCTTGAGTATTTCAAACATAAAAATTATGTGATATTTTGACCCAATTCAGATTATCTAAAAAACCTTATAGAAATACACACTTATTTTGATCGAATAATCCAAGAATTTAATAATGCAGGAAGTTCCACACAAAAAACAAAACTTTGATATTTTTTGGGATTTTGTGACATCCTGTATAGTATGAAAATAATTCTAGAAAGTAACCATATCATACCTGCATATATATATCATAACTGAAACTTTTTAAACCATTTGTCACAATATTTCGTGCCGTATAGCGTGAAGAACCTTAAACATGTTAGTATATTATTAACCCATCTATATTTTGCATGTGGCGACAAGGAAATATCACAAAGTAAAATAAGTTGAAAATCTAAAAAAATTAAAACAATAAGTTAATAATTATATCACAAATATTCCAATCAAAGATACTATTTAAAATGGCTTGACCAATATTTATTCATTGTGTAGAATGATTATTTATCTAACATTTTTCATCTTTCTACTATTCATCATTTTGAAACCTTCAGGAATCTTAATGTTAATTCCAAATCAAATCAAATCAAAATATGCTTTATTATCTTTAAAAGTATACAATTTATTGACAAAGCAAAATATATAAGAACAAAAACATGTAAATCATAAAAATTAAAACACATAAAGCGAAAAATATAAGAAATAAACAATGTAAAATATTGAATTGAAAATACATCAAACCACATTCAACAACGAAATTCATATTATTAACAATAGCACTTTTTTTTTTAGGAAATTAATTTTCATTTCTATTATTTCTATAAGACTACACAAAGAAAGCAGCAATGACTTTCACTATAAATCTAATGACAAAAATATTCACGAACGTCAAAATATCAACAAATGACATGCCTACTATGGGAAGGAAAATGGAAAGTATAGGAGCAATGAACCGATTTTAAAATCGATTTTTCATTGTAAAAAAATAATTTTTTCGTGAAAAATAAAATCTTGTATGCACCACGTGCGTTACTAGATCCTAACGCCCATCGGGCCAAAGGCTCTCGGGCCGAATTTTACCCACCGGGCGTTAGGATCTATATAACGCACTTGGTACATAAATAACTATCATGTTCATATATTCTAACACCAAAGTTTCTGCCGGTTTGGCCAAAATATACCATAGGACATGAACCACAATTATTTAGCTCATAAATACCTAATTTATTATGAGGAATAGTTTTCTCTTTAGAATTTCTAATGCGTTTACCTATTGTATTCTGAGTTTTAAAGGATATTCTTATATTTCGATTTGACAAGAAAGTAGAAATTCTTTGTGTTGGATCACCTATAAAAGTTAACCCCCCGTAACTAACATACCTACGGTCTGTGAAACCGACAACTTCAATTTTCTTCGCTAAAACGATACCGCGCCAACTTATGATTCTGCGCGTTTCAGTAGTTTCTTATTTCGTCACCTTATACTTAGTGGTACTAGGACAGTCGTTCATGACTATTATGTGTTGAGTTACTATCACTTTTGGTCTTGTGGACCGATGTTAGTAGGTGTGCAAGTGATTTTCCGAAAATACTGAGTGAACCAATATTCTTTTTTATTATGAAACAGGAGTCTTAATTTATATTTGGTACCCGTTTTGTTTAAAAAGACTAACAAGCACATTTTCCTCAACAGAATGGCTGATTGGAGTTATGAAAAGAAGCAAGAAAGACTAGAACGCCTATAGCAGGAATCCATCGATGAACCAGAAAATGAAGCCGCAGAAGAAAGTGATGATAGCCTGGCGATTTTGAAATGATGCATCTAAGAAGAACAGAAAACCAAATTATAGCTTTTTTTTCTGCTATAAATTCATGTGCCTTGAACATCTAATTCTTCCACTGTGCTCAGAATGCAGCTTGAAAATGAATACTTGATTCAATCTTTTTTTTTCAGTTTACGGTAGCCTTTATGTTCTTGGTTATTTAATTGTGTTATTAAGTATATACTTATACAGTTATCCGTTTTTGTTTATTCATTTTAGAATTTGTTCTTATTTTTATTTCTTCAATCAAAATGTTTATGATTTTCAATTGAGGAAATTTAATTACTTTATATTTATTATAGGACTGAAGTTATAAATAAAATATAAAATTATCAAAAATTGCCAACGAGTGTTTACTTAATCCAAATCTAAAATAATAATAAAAATATTGCACATTATAAAACAATTATCAACGATTAATTGAAATTGGTCTCTGAGACCGATGTTAGCTACGGTCTACTACGAACGTATGTTAGTCACGGAGGGTTAATAATTTAAAGTTTACATCCAAATCATTTAATTTTGGATACACTTGATAAATTGCTGCATTTTACAATCTTTTTCTCAAAATATGATGTATAATTTTTGGAGGATATCCATTATTGTGGATTATTTGTTTTCTAACTTGTAATTCTTTCATGTAATTCTCTTGTGTGAGGAGAATATTTATGAGTCTATATACCATGCTATGATATGCTGCTAATTCATGTTGAACAGAGTGTGAAGATGAATTCTGTATCGTTAGATCCGAATGTGATGGCTTATAGAAAATCGAAAATATGTGTCTATTGTTTCATCCTTTCATTATCAAATCCAAAAAGTTAATAGAACCATATGTTTTATTTTCGACTGTTAATTTAATATTAGGATGTGAAGAATTAATGTAATTTATAAAAGAACTTAGTTGCCTTGTAGTACCTAGTTTTAAGGCATGTTATACCTTCGTCCACATGTCTATACCAATAAATACAATTGATAATGCATTTATTCCCCTGAATTAAATATTCTTAATTATCGATGAATAAATGTTTCAGCCAGAAGTGAGCTTAGTGGATTTTCCATAATTATATTTTCGTTACACGAGTAAATATCATTATTGAATACCTATAGTTTTTGTCCAAACATAGTCTCAAAAAATTTAAAATTTCTTCTTTCACTACTTACTAATAGAATTGTTTCTTTCAGTGGAATACTCGGAAATAGGTTTCGAACATCGGAGGAAATAAGTTTTGCGTTATCCGGCAAAGTTATTTTCTCAATTTTCTTTATGGGATCGAAAGAGTTAGTTATACTACGAAGATTTATTTACTTTTCCGTGACCTCTAAATAAAAGCTTACTTTAACGTACACGAAATTGATCATCAATGACCCATTTTAATGTGCAATTGCTCCTATTTTAATGTATGATTGTCATGGGCAACCAAACACAGAAGTATTCAGCACGGAATAGTTGAAATATTCTTTGTCTGTACTGTTATTCCACAGAGAAAAGGAATTCATAATTCAAATCGAAAAATTTAACTCTATACAAAATAAAGTAGAAACTGCTGAAAAAATTTTATGCAATAATCGTTCGAAAGTAAATAACACTTCAGCTTCCACCGGCTCCACATATTCCTTATCGGATATTGTAGGTAATGTTAACTATTCAGAATGTCACATAGACATGTCTAATATTCCATCTATGAATTTCTGAAATTGTTCCATCGGGAGCATAAATATAAATATATCGAAATGAACATAGAAATTTATATTGTGTCAAGTGTATCTGTCATGCAAAATAAAAATTTATTTCAATCAAGAATTTATACTCAATTCATGATGAGGTCGACGGAAAAATCTTGTAATAAACTCGTTTATTAATGTAGGGATTAATGGTCTCGAACTATTAACTGTTAAAATATCTCAACCATTAATCGCTGTCATTAATAAACTATTTTATTAAATAACTATTATTGTTATGGATTTTTACCAAGTATCGGCCCCATCAATAGTTTATATGATTGCTCATTATGAAATGGTCAAATGAATTTGAAATCTTCTACTTCTTCGAAATGTATACGGTTTCTGAAATATTTCTCATGTTGTTTTTAGTTGAAAAAGATAAAAGTTTAAAGATGGAAAAAACTATCTATAGGTACGTTTGTATGCAGAAGCAGGTAATCGTGAAGTAGATATTATTTAATCGGATAATGAATAAATATACTTCACTTCCCGCCTACCAAATAAAAAGAAGACGTGAGCAGCAGAGGTCCATCACTAAAGGCGCGTTTTCCTCCACTTTCGCCAGTCGCCGACGACTGCGACTGAGTAGCCGCGACTGGTAGTAGCTGCGACCTATTCATTCAGGCGCGTTTTCCTCCACCTTCGCCAGTCGCCGACGACCGCGACCCGCTAGCCTACGTCAATCAGTATTTGTCCCTCGTTCTGGTCTGTTCAGCACAAGAAAAATGAATATTTTAAAAAATCATTCATTGCAATGTTATTAAATTATCAAGTGCAGGAGGAAAATCTGCTTCTCATGTTAACGTTAGAAACTGAGAAACAGAGAAACGAAGAATTAGAAATGTTCCGAAATAGACGATTGGAAGGATTTCAGGCAATATTAATCCAGAACCACCTGACAGATAACGAAACAAAATTTAAAAAGTTTTTCCGAATTTCCCGGCAATATAACTACGCAAACTAACTTTCGTCGACGAATTATCGCGGCACCCCTTCCGAATATGAGCAGCTACTCGTGACTGGACGAACGGCGACCGGACGCTGGTAGTCGCGACTGAGTACCGGCTAGGAAAACAGGATGATTTAAAATGCATTGGAGATGTCTTGACGAATTGGTCGACGCTACTCAGTCGCAGTCGTCGGCAACTGGCGAAAGTAGAGGAAAACGCGCCTTGAGGTCGTATTTTTCGCACAAAATGCATCGCGTCGATTCTAACGGATGAAATCATACTTTCAAAAATCCGGCTTAGATAGTAGATTGAAATGGTGGCAGATCGAAATGCAATTCGAACGGAATAATCACCACGAAATGCAGCGCGGTTGAGAAAAAGAGTTGAAACCAAATAAAGATTTTAAGTCAACATAAACTCAACCCTCTTACTCAATCTGTAGAAGCTGTGGAGTTCGGCAATTTTTCGAAAACCACGAAAATAGAAAAATGGCGTAAAAACGGCGGCGGTTGGAAAAATTTAACCAAATTTTGATAGTTTTGTTCGGCATCGAGAATAATTTCAGCTAATTTTTCCGATAAGAACCGCTGGAGATACCAATATGTACCGGCAAAATTTTTCGAAAATCGTGGTCTAGGAGGTCTTTACCGGATGGGAAAAGTACTCCCGCACCTGACTGCTTTCCTTCGATACACTGCAATAGTATGTGTTTTATGGGATAAAATATGACTAAAAACATGGATTTTGATAAGAGATTCAGGAGTTCACTGAAAAACAATTTTAACTGTTTCACTTGTCCAAAATTAAAACTAAATAATGTAAAACAAGTGGCTTGATTCCTTTGAAATTGTTCTATTTACTCGATAACTACGTTTCGGACTACTAAGCCATTATCTAACTGGTTTGAAAGGGCAACAAATTATTTATTTATATCACTGCTTCAATGGGAAGATATTGAGATCTATTTGGTCATTAGTGTTCCTGGGGCTGGCCGTGTTACTTCTGAAGCTTCTGAAAGGTCCATTCATTTTTCTTTGTTCAGTAAACACAATATCTCTGCATTATCTAAAGCTAAATAAGGGTTATTCTTTATGCAATATTCCGGAATTCCAGTGACGTTCAAATTCTGGATGATGGATTTTTCATGTTCATCTAATCTGGTCTCGAATTTTTCAACAGTTTAACCAATATGAAATGCATCACAATTCCATGATTCAAAATCATATAAGCATTTGTAGTACTACCTAAAAAATTCATCGATATTCTATCTAGAATATGAAGTTCACATTTATGAGTGAAGCTTTTTTAATATCACTGATTATATATGAGCATTAATTTCAAGTAATTTATTACCAATAATTTCTTTACGTTAATTGAAATATGTTATAAGTTGATCTTCCAAATATGTAAACAAACATTCGAACTATTTTTGGTTAGTTAGATTATCAATTGTGCGTTGAAATAAATTCAGTTTTAAAACTCATTTTATTATTTTCTTTTAGATGTTTTTCAAACGTTCCATCGAGTTTCAAGTCATTGTGTGATATTTGCAGGCTCAATTATCCCAAGTAAACAACCAAACATCACAAATTGAGAGGACAGGAAAACTGAGGATCATATCATTCACGCAATCCTCAATAAAAGGTGAGTTAATCCAACACCAAATGATATTTATTTATTTATTCATTCCTTTAGGCAATTAGGACTACAAACAGGTGATAACCACCCAACACAGTACCCACACACAGTACTTGAAAATACAAAGTGTGTCAAAGTGAACAATTGACTTTTATAAAAAGGAAGAAAAGTAACTAAATTAAAAGAACAAATAAAAATATCTTGATACAATAAAAACTAAAGTAAACTAAAATATAGTGAAACAATACAAATGAAATGGTGAAAAAATCTTATTCGCACAAGAACATCTTTTTGAGTTTTTGCTTGATTGAATTTTGAGTGACATGGAACAAATCAACATTACTCAAACAGTTACAGCATCGCATTATCCTGCAGAGGGGCGAATTCATCGTGCAATTAGTATTTCGAAAGGGAATATGGAACAGTTACGGAGGAAAGAAGGTCAGAGGAATTATAGATATTGTTGAGAAGTTTATATAGGAAAGGTACATCACTGATTTTTCTTCTATTTTCGAGGGAAATGAAAACACATTGGGTTGAATGAAGAAGATAGTTCCCGGGATTTCTAGGTGTCAAACGAAAGTTAAATTTGAACGAGATAAATTTTAAGAATCTGTTCTGGATCTTCTCGAGCCTGGCGATATATACTGAATATTTTGGACTCCAAACTACTGATGCAAAGTTAAGTTTACTGTAAATATAGGAGTTATATAAAATGGTGAAAGTTTTCAAATTCGTAAAGTGTCTACTTATATAACATATTGAATCCGAACCGACTTAATTATTGTTTTGTCAGATTTTTCAATTATTATAATGAAATAAACATCGTTAGCAAGTGTATTACGAATACATTCACTAGGTTATCCGTTCCAAAATATCACACAGGGTAAACTAGAATATTAATGAAGGTGCCTGTACACGTGTGAAATTCATAGAACAAGTCTGACTAAACCGGATTATCTGGACTAGGTGAGTCTAAAATAGAGTGTAATTTGCCCTAGGTACGATATTCGTGTCGGGTGGAAATAGACCAATCTAGGTGGATCTCTATAAGTCCGTGTGCACTGTCAGACTGAATGGTCTGGCTAGGGAAATATGATGTTTTCCAAGATACCTGCAATAGTTTTCTACTGGACAGAGCAAGTGTAGGTATCTTGTGTAATGTAAATTTTATAGAGAAAAAACTCGATTTTATCTAAATCTGCCTGTACACCGTAGACTAATCTTTATAGAACAAGTCTGACTAAACCTTTGATAGTGTGCACTATCAGAGGTCAATGATCTGGCTAGATCATTGCAATATTTTTCTGCTAGATCAGAGCCAGTCTAGGTGTCTTCTGTTAGATAAATGTCACACAAAAAAAATTCTATTATATCTAAAGGTACCTGTATACTGTAGACTGATCTTCATAGAACAAGTCGAACAAGACTGTTCTATCTAGAATGAATGCGTAATTTGCCCTAGGTAAGGCATTCGTGTGGAGTGGAGATACTATATAGACCAATCTATAGGTAGATCAGTCTATTAACCCGTGTGCTAATGGTAACGTACGTTAATCGTACGTCAGTTAATGGGCCTGTCTAGGGGCAATGTGATGTTTTCCTAGATTACCGCAATGTATTCTTGCTAGTGCAGATCTCGTCTAGGTGTATATCTATATAACTATATATATATATATATAATACAAGCCGAAAAATTGAATCCAGTCTACAGCAAAAACCATAATTTTTAAATTTCTGAAATTTGATGGGAAGTTAAGTCCAATCATGTAGATTCCCACTAAGACGGGGTTTTTTAAAATTCCGCCGCTAAGGGGTTGAAAAAGGGTAAAACGTGTTTTTTTGATGTTTCTCGCAAAATAATGGACTTAGCGATCCCGTTCTTCCACTAAAATGTTGAGTAAAATTAACTCTAGAAAGTGGTTTCTCAGTTTTTTGAAATTCCATCATTCAGGGGTGCAAAAGGGGTAAGTCTGTTTTTTTTATATTGGCTATTTCCGGCAAAATAATCGACTTAGCGATTCCGTTCTTCCAATACAATGTTCCTTATAATTTTCCTTAAAAACCATTTTCTGCATTTTTTGATGTTGTATGATTTAGGGGTTGAAAGAGGGTGAAATGTGTTTTTCGTATATTGGCTATTTTTGGCTGATTCTCGCAAAATGATGGACTTAGCGATCCCGCTCTTTCACGAAAATGTTAAGTAAAATTAACTCTAGAAAGTGGTTTCTCAGTTTTTTGAAATCCCATCATTTAGGGGTGCAAAAGGGGTAAGTCTGTTTTTTTTTATATTGGCTATTTCCGGCAAAATAATCGACTTAGCGATTTCATTCGGCCACTAAAATGTTCCTTATAATCATCTTGAAAAACCATTTTCTCCATTTTTTAAAATTCGATCATTCAGGGGTTGAACGGGAGTGGAATAAATTAATACGTATACATATATGGATACGCGGGCGGAGCCGCGACGGGTCCCGCTAGTATCAGTATAGAAATATCATTAACAAAACACATTTTTGATTTTAACGATTACTAAGGATGAATTTATGATTTGGCGTTTCACCATACGGTGATTTGTTCAGATAGAACTAAATACTGAAATCTTGTTTCTCACTTCACATATATTTTATAACTGAATAAAAGATAACTACAAAAAATTAAATAGTGAAATGCAGGGTAGGTAATCCTCGAATCCTGAAATCTTGTACAAACTACAACAGATATTGAATAGGTATATTCAGCAGGAAAAATTATTTATGTTTATTTGTTGATTCAATAAGTTATCAGAATTCCTATACCTATTGCTAGGGCTTCCCGAAAGTTTAATTTCAATGCTCTACTCTCTCTAAAATATGGAAGTCTGTATTGAATTAATGATTTTCATCTAATAAATTATTGATGTAGTTAGAATCGCTCTTATTGTATTCAAAACAGTTTTCTATTATTCTTTTTCCGAACTTCCTATGCGATCTAGCGATATATATTTTGTTGCATGGAAAGTCATATACACCCCATTTGGACAACTAATCCTTCATTGATTTATTGTTCTTTATATATTAGGCTAAAGTTGTTCGTACGGTATGCGTTATTGATATGATAATGTGAAAATAACTAATGTCAGTACTTCACTAGAGTTGCTGATATATGTTGAAATAATAAATTCCTTTGGAAAGCGGAATTATTAATTTATTGATGAATTATGATTCTTATTTTCGAAAATATCAATTAATTGTGGATTTTATGCTTTATTGGTAACAATCTACTTCATAATATTCATATCATCATTGAAGTTTGCTTCGAACGCTCAATTCGCGATATCCGCTTTACGAATCGGAACAGGACACCCCTAAGGCCCTCATCATAATTTAGGCAATCTTACGAGGATCAATGAGCTCTATTCTCTGGACTATTTTCCCAAACATTTCCTATTGACATTGGGGCAAAATTTGCATGTAAGAACTCACCCAATCCCATGATTGAAAACGTTCTGCGAGAATCATGAAGCTTATCCTGAAAATCACATCAAGAATATATTGAAAGGCAAAGAAGTACTCGGAGGATATTTTGGTCTAGATGAAGAAGAACCAGTTATAGTGAACAGAAACAGTGGCTTGCATGAACCATCTCGTTTTTTATGTCCCTCATTGCAGAAAACTAGAGTGGAATAAATCAGAATATTTTAATATATATATATATATATATATATATATATATATATATATATATATATATATATATATATATATATATATATATATATATATATATATATGTATATAATTTTTTTTTTATGGAAGGGTAGTCCTGAATGACTAGTTGAGGTAAATTGAGGATGCAGTCAAAACACTGGGCTAGATTTAAAGAAAACTTTTTGCTATTTTGTCAGGCTTTCGGGAATGTTATTTTCCTTCTTCAGGACACCTCTAATGTGAAATGTTTGACTGGTAAGTTAAAATATACTCACTAAATTTGAGATTTGGAAAAGAAGTCGAAAATCGTCAACATCAAATAAGTTGACTAGGGGAGATGGTTTGTTATTAGATGTTGACGTTTTTCGACTTATTTTTCAAATCTCAAGTTTAGTGAGTATATTTTAACCTATATGTTAAATATATTTTTATGTTCCCATTTTATTATAGATGTCTTGAAGAAGGAACTAAACATTTCCGAACTTTGACAAAATAGCAAAGAGTTCTCTTTAAATCTAGCCCAGTTTTTTCACTGCATCCTCAATATTACACGTTATATATATATATATATATATATATATATATATATATATATATATATATATATATATATATATATATATATATATATATAATCAAGTACTAGGACATTCATTTGAAACTAATCAAACAAACCTCCTAGCGGAGCTGGTTATACGAGTTCACGAAACATCGAAATGCCTCCATACATCTTAGACGGTGTATGTTAGAAACATTAAGTTGTTTATCACAATCAATGGAAATGATAGACTGGTGGCGCTGTGTCATATTTATATGCTATATAGTCACTGGAAGGAAAATATAACGTCGTTAGAAATATTTGGTTGGTTATCACTATCGATAGATAGATGATACTGATGAGCCCCAAATAAGGGCGAAACAGACTGTCTATCATTTCCATTGATTGTGATAAACAACTTAATGTTTCTAACATACACCGTCTAAGATGTATGGAGGCATTTCGATGTTTCGTGAACTCGTATAACCAGCTCCGCTAGGAGGTTTGTTTGATTAGTTTCAAATAAATGTCCTAGTACTTGATTTTATTGCCACGAACGTGTTTCGATAAACACGAAGAATTCTGCTTTCTATTCAATTACTGCGTAAATGATAGAATCGGAGCGCTGTTACTGGCGGTGTGTAATTGTTGCAATACATCGATTTGATGTGGCAACTTTACTCTTGCTTAGCGAATATAGTAACCACCTTCGGGTGTCAGGACGTACGAGTTCACGTTGCCGAAATGTTTCCTTCTATCTGTAAGATGTGGTTCATTTGTTTCCGACTGGTGGCGCTGTGTCATATTTATATGCCATATAGTCACTGGAAGGAAAATATAACGTCGTTAGAAATATTTGGTTGGTTATCACTTTCGATGGATCGATGATACTGATGAGCCCCAAATAAGGGCGAAACAGACTGTCTATCATTTCCATTGATTGTGATAAACAACTCAATGTTTCTAACATACACCGTCTAAGATGTATGGAGGCATTTCGATGTTTCGTGAACTCGTATAACCAGCTCCGCTAGGAGGTTTGTTTGATTAGTTTCAAATAAATGTCCTAGTACTTGATTTTATTGCCACGAACGTGTTTCGATAAACACGAAGAATTCTGCTTTCTATATATATATATATATATATATATATATATATATATATATATATTTATATATATATATATATAAATATATATATTTATATATATATATATATAATATATATATATATATATATATCTATATATATATATATATATGTATATATATATATATATATATATATATGTATATATATATATATATACATGTGTTACTCAATAAGTATACGATATTTTACATGGCGATTACCCAGTTATTTATAAGGTGAAAAGTTTATATAACCATTGCTCTTCAAGGCTATCGTTTTTGAGATACAGGCTGTAAAAAATTTTATTTTATTCTTCTTATTTGTAAATGAAAAACGTTGGAATTAACTTACTAGCCTACTTGATACGTCCCAAAAAGAGAAAAAACATCTCAGGCTGAACCTTCTAGCCTACTTGATACGATTAATTTCGAAGAGTTCGCTTATCAATAATAAGAAGATTGGATGAAAACGACTGATTGTAGCGACTTTTGACAACATTACATTTTTCACGTAAAAGTGAAAGACGTATCGATTCTTCTTCTAGAAGATGTGATACATTCTAGAACGAAAATGTTGTGACTCCCAGAATGAAAACTCGACCTGTAGGTGGCGTCTCTACAATTAAGAGCTAAACTAACCCTTTCGCTCACGGTGTACAATATATTGTACATGACTTTACGTAAATGCTAACGAATTTGTAGTATGCTTCTATTTACTTTACTTACCAAGTACAGTATTCTGTGAACATCCTTATTACTATTTTAGACTGTTTCCTTCACCTAGCGTTTACCCAAAAAATCTTATTAATGGTACCTGTTGCTGAGTTGTAGCAGTTGATTCAGATGATTGATGATTGATGAACAATTTGAAATGCGGTGGTGCCTCAAACTTTAAAACATATTGTGACATGTCTGCAATACTTATTTAGGTAATAACCGATACCTGTATTAGTTACTTTCATAGTGAACTTGCTGGAAGTTTAGTTTGTTATTTCTATATTGGAGTAAATATTAATGTACAATATATTGTACATTGTGAGTAAACGGAAATCGACAGGTATGGTGAAAAAAGTACACGTTATTTAGAGTTCTTGTTTTATTAGATGTATTTCATAGTAGTACGAATTGAAAAATGAGAAAAAAAATGCCGTTAACTGAAGAATTGAACGGCTTAGTGATGACTATTATAGATGGGGAGAAAGGGACGTAGAAGCAAGCAATGATTATGATGATGAAAATACGGTAAAAGAAAAAAGTTCAGATGATTCAACATATTGATTAAATATATATTGATATATATATATATATATATATATATATATATATATATATATATATATATATATATATATATATATATATATATATATATATATATATATACATTTATGCATTTCAAAAAAACAAAATTGTTTTTTGATATATCCCACAAATGATCAGTTGTAACCTTATGTTGTTTATCAATTGCATTTCTTTTTGCAAAATCGCAAATACACTACCACTTATTCAAAATGGGCAATATATTGCAGAAGTCATATATACCGTTTACTCATAATGTACAGTATATGGTACATATTACACCCCTAAAATAGATGAAATAGAATTTTTTCGAGTACACCAAAAAATTTCAAAAAATATAAGTATTCCTTATTTCAGATTTTTATCTTGAAAACCAAAAACGCGTGAGCGAAAGGGCTAACATCAAATTTGAATTTCTAATATTGAAGAATATCAAAATACCAATTGCCGTCTAAATATCGAAGAACTATTTACGAATAATAAAAATTAAATGAAAACCTTTATCTCAAAATTGAAGGTCTTGCGAACCCATGTCTATATGATCGTTTCACCTTATGAATAACTGAGGAATAATCCTGTAAAATATCGGACATACACACATACATATATATATATATATATATATATATATATATATATATATATATATATATATATATATATATATATATATATATATATATATATATATATATATATATATATATATATATATATATATATATATATATGTATATATATATATTTATTTATTTATCGTATGGCACAGCACATTCTTACAGGATAAAAAAACTCACGGAATACATGGACAGAATTATGTGAGTAAAATTATCTATATATAACAAACACAACACAAAGTGAGACAAACAGAATTACACAGTCATAGACAAATGTCGAGGTTATGTATATTGTCTTTTGCGGCGTCTGTCGCCATCAGGAAAGATGAGGAACTCCCATCATGAGCCCTTGTCTCGCATGTTTCCACTATAGTTTGTTTCTACGAATAATTTGTCTGCCGGCTTCGCAGTCACAGCCGGGGGTTGGTATTTTGCCCCATTTATGAAGAGAGTCTGCGCATCTTCCGTGGTTAGTGCATACTCTATTAAGGGATGAGCATATTTTGCGGGGCAGTTCGTATCCAGGTGGTCTCTCGGTGATGCATGGAAGGTCTTGACAGTGTCCAGGGCACATCTCCTGCAATTTCTCCTTCCAGGACTGTGTGAGGTTAAATTCTGTTCTGTGCAGTTCCTCGGGCTGTTGCTATTGTCGGATATCTGGATCTAAGTCTATTTGTTTCCAAATCAGGCACGTCGCGATGGATAGGGAGCTGGGGTTATTGGATATCTTCCTATATTCCCGAAGGAGAGCACTCCTTCTTCGCAGGCCAGAAGGTGGTATGTGGCTCAGGATAGGGATCCAATATGTTTGGGTCGATCTGATAGTCCCAATGATAATTCGCATCGTGTTGTTTAGCTGCATATCTATTTTCTTCGTGTGAGCACTATTCATCCACACCGGAGCGCAGTATTCTGCGGATGAGTAGACTAGCCCAAGGGCTGAGGTGCGTAGCATATCAGCCGAAGAGCCCCATGTAGTAACGCACAGCTTATAAGAATATTATGCCTTGTTTTTAGCTTGGCTGCAGTATTCTCCAGGTGTCGTTTGTAGGCGAGTGTTCCATCTAGGGTATCTCCGAGATACTTTGGGCATGCGTTGTGTTGGAGACGATTTCCCTCGAAGTGAACGTCGAGTTGTCTGTTCGCTGATTTATTGCAGAGATGAAAGCATGTGACCTCTGTTTTTGTAGGGTTCGGTTGTAGTCTCCATTTACGAAAGTAAGTACCCAAGGATACCAGATCAGATGACAAGGTTGCTTCTATTTGCTCAAAGCTCTTATGGCTCCAAGAGCTAATCATCTGCGTAACCAAATTTTCTGGAGGCCGTCCCTGGCATATCAGCGATGTATAAGCTGAATAGTAGTGGAGCCAAAACAGAGCCCTGTGGCAAGCCGTTGTTCACGGTTCTCCGGGCACTTTTGTGCTCTCCTGTTACCACCTGGAATATTCTGCAAGCAAGCATGCCATCCATGAGTCAGATAGTTCTCTGACATGGGATTATCTGAATTAATTTGTAGAGTAGGCCTTGTTTCCAGACAGTGTCGTACGCAGCGGACAGATCTATGAAAATAGCTGATGTCTTTAGTCTTTATATATATATATATATATATATATATATGTATGTATATATATATATATATATATATATATATATATATGTATGTATATATATATATATATATATATATATATATATATATATATATATATATATATATATATATATATATATAAACTGTGCATTTGTTTACGTTGCTAAATTGAACCTCTAGCTTTTGCGTTTGCCTTAATCCTAAATTTGCGTGAGGAAAAACTCAAAAATTTCTTATTAATTCCTGGCTTATATCACTATGATAAGTATATCTAATATTTTCAGAGAAAACGCCGCTTGTGATATCATCGGAGGATTATCTCTTGGTTACACCACGTTCTGTAAACAAAAATACATCTACAGGCGTCTTTTGTCTCTGGATACATCAGGACAACCATCACCAGATACGTTTAAGCTACCAGTAGCTTGCTGCTGTTCGTTCAAGCAAAACTACCAAAAGTCAATATTACAGTGATCTAACCCCGTCAAAAAATCTAAACTGTCATGATACTGATTCCAATAAACACTTTTCAACAGATCTGTATGATTTTTTTTTAAATTAGATCAATTGACAATTGAATTCCAGTTGTGATCTCTGTAACTTCATTGAATAACAGAAAACAACTTGTTCCATGGAAGTAACCTGAAAAATAAAGATATTTCAGTAGGTATAGAGAAAGATGAGAATTATGAATTGGATTGTTCATTGAAATCAGATAAGATGATATAGCTATGAAAATGCCACAAAAAATTTCAACGCTTCTCTGATTGATTATTGAAAGAAATATTCTACTTATCAAAATAAAATATTTTATACACGATTATTCACGCAATATGGCAAGGCATATTTTATAAATACGTAACTTTCAAAAAGTTGTTTTTTTTTTGGAGTATATGCGGGTCTATTATAGATACTTTCTAAAATTATTTTCATACTATACAAAGTGTCGCCAAAACCCAGAAAGTACCAAAGTTGAGTTTCATTAAAAAGAACTACCTGTATATTTTCGCTTTTTTAGGTTCATCGAACAAAATAAGTGCGTGCTTCTATAAGGTTCATACTGCCTAAGCCTTGACGTTTTAATAGTATATTATTTCATAAGGAGGAGTAGTGTCACTTTGGCGAGTTTGAGTTTAATTGAAGTAATTGAGGTAATTGAAAGCGAGCCATGAAAAGTCACTTCTACTCCGAATGAAATATGTTATTTCATTTTCAAACGTTTTGAAATTCATAAAAATCTGAATATCCATTTTTGGATTGCTTTACATTTACGCACATAATTCTATCCACTTACGATCGTTCTGAATTATGGAACATTTGCCTAGTTACGGTTGCCACGCAAAATAGATTCTGACAGATATAAAGTAAAATAATTGACAGCTATAATTTGCAAGCTGGTGAGAAGTGGTTGAAAATGAAAATTTTCAGAAATTGAGGTTCTGGCCAATGAAGCAGTTTCTTTCCTTGGATCATCGAAGTCTATTGAAAAATATTCTTCATATATATGATCACTTCGTGAATTAGTGCAATTTTTGAAATATCAATCTGGAAAATGCTACCGAGCTGTGGTTGAAATAAATAGTATAGGAAGTGTTCCAAGAAAGGTTGCCACTTTTTTGCAATTGAGGCATGAGTTTTTGAACAGAATCCTACTAGTCCATTATTACATGGTTTTAATTTTCAAAATGCAACATTGAGCAATTGTACGATAATGTAACTTTTCCGTCGACCTCTAAATAAAAGCTTACTTTAACGTACACGAAATTGATCATTAACGACCCATTTTAATGTGCAATTTCTCCTATTTTAATGTATGATTGTCATGGGCAACCAAACACAGAAGTATTCAGCACGGAATAGTGGAATTATTCTGTGTCTGTACTGTTATTCCACAGAGAAAAGGAATTAATAATTCAAATCGAAAAATTTAACTCAATTTTATGCAATAATCGTTCGAAAGTAAATAACACTTCTGTTTCCACCAGTTCCACATATTCCTTATCGGATATTGTAGGTAATGTTAACTATTCAGAATGTCACATGTCTAATATTCCATCTATGAATTTCTCAAATAGGCCTTTTCATCACAGAATTTTATTGTGCGTATGCGTCAGTTTCCGCCATCTTTTTCGTACTGTTTTTAGTAAACAAGCATGTTAAAATACCTGTCCTCAGACAATTTAAATCAACAACTATTAAATACATGAAATAAATTGCAGTAAAGTAACAGAAAAATAAAACAAGAAGTGTGTTAATTACAAAATAAATTTTTCAAGTCACCTATAGTGATGTTATCTGTACGAAAAGAAACAACAAAACGGTGTTGTTATGAAGTAGGTATGTGAGAGTGATACACGGTATAAGGCATTCAAAGCCAATACTTATTACTTCATAAATTTTCCAAAACCTTGCCTACAATATCAAAAAAGAATTATCAAATCATCAGGCAAAATACATATCAAACATGTTCAAAATGTGATATATGGGTGAAAAAATGTGGTCGAAGTGACAGAGGTTTTCGAACGATTGATGTTACTAAAGATACTTATATCTGTTCACTAAATTCTCATGGAAAAAGTCCAACTGAAGAAAATCCCAATCTTCTGAGCTATCCAGAATTTCAACAAATTGATTGATCAATTAAGGTATTGTTATTCAATGAGTAAGATGTTTATAGTTATAACATCTATCTTGTTTGTAGGTCCTGAAAGCAAGAACCAGTTTATTAAACAAATAGAAAAGAGTTGATATGGAAGAAACAAATGGATCTCTACCAACAAAAATAAAGGACACTGTCATTACTAAGCAGGTAAAGTTTAAATGTAAAAGTCTATAGATTAAAATTAAAACTCTTTTCTATTATTATAGACATCAACGGTTCATGAAGAGGTTCACAGTATTATTGATTTGTGTTTCAATTCACAATTTCCAGATAATTCCTTATCTTCAGAGATGGCTGTACTTGGAAGAAGTGAAATCAGTGAAGAAACCATCAAAACTACTGGAAGCAGAGAAAGTCAAACCGATTTCGTGAAAATATGTAATAAAATTATTCAGGTTAATCAACTGAAAAGTTCAGCCATGAAAAAATGTCTGAATTTTATAGCTTTACAAGATTTTTGAGTCCAGCTTGTGAAGACTCATAGTATTGGGTATTCAAAAATCTAAACAATCAATGCAATAGTTAATCATTGAGATTGCGCATGGGATATTTGATTGAAGATTTAGCTTACAATACTCCAAATGGCTGAGTTAGTTTTGTATCTGATGCTTATGAAGGATCAATATCGGATCCTGAAATATTTAAACGATCGAAACTTGCAGACTTTTTGTAACCTGGAGAAGTAGTACTTGACTTCTTCAAACAGTTTTATCATGCCATGATGTCACAAATTATATTTGTTTCTGCATGTGTGGTTAACTTTTAAAATCCTGTAGAGTTTGACTGATAAATACAAAAGAATGTAATAATTGTGTGAATTGAAAAACAAGACAAATAGAAATTATCAAACATTTTCTCTACCATAGGTATATAAAAGTTCCATTGAACTTATAAAGATTTGTATATATAAATAAATGACAATAAAGTCATTTATCAACTCTATTAATGCACTTATACATATATCAACTTTGATAATTTTTTTGTTATTGTATTGAAAATAAAAGCTTACAATTATCATCTATTTTTATTTTTTGTTCTAGAAATTTTAATAGTTTTCTGAAGCATTTAATGCATAATTTGCTGGTACAGGGTAAGCTATCTTTTTCACTGGCATCCAAATATTTAAGCTTAGATGTGCTATAATTTTCATTTGAGTGTTGATTATTGTTCACATTTTCAATATCACTTTCATCATCATCATGATTTATACACGATGTTACTAAATAATGATGAATACATCCATAATTAAAGTTTTTTGGCACATCATTTGAAGGAAATGGTTGCCAAACTTGCGGATAATTAATGGCTTGAGATGTTATGGTTCTCATTTCTTTTCTTCAAAACGTCCAGCCATTTTCCTCTGTCAACAGCAGGGTCAACAGGTACTTCATTTCGTATAGAATTCTTAACCCTGACAAAATTAATTTGTTAGTACAATATTTGAATTAATATAATATTGTTCTAGTTGCTAACCTTTCAACCAGTTCACTTTTTTGCCTTTTTGAGAACGTCCGTGGCACTTAAGCCACCTTTTTAATTGATCACAATGATATGTTTCAACCGAATTGTAAAAAAGTACAGTACCATCAATAATTCATTTCAATTATCGATAGATTTTCTGAGATAATATAGCTAGCCCAGCCATTATGGTACAAAACAGTACGAAACTTTTAAATTCCCGCTCTTTCAACATGGCGGCTGCGCATGCGCTTGTCATATGATGAAAAGGTCTATTCTTCCATCGGGAGCATAAATATAAATATATCGAAATGAACATAGAGATTTATATTGTGTCAAGTGTATCTGTCATGCAAAATAAAAATTTATTTCAATCAAGAATTTATACTCAATTCATGATGAGGTCGACGGAAAAATCTTGTAATAAACTCGTTTATTAATGTAGCGATTAATGGTCTCGAACTATTAACGCGCTCGCTCCGCTCGCGCGTTAAAATATCTCAACCATTAATCGCTGTCATTAATAAACTAGTTTGTCCACGACTGTACTATAAATCATTCATTATACGTGTGCTTCCTGAAGTATAATAATACCTATTATTCACTAGTGTGTATAATGGTTTATTATACACTGCATGACGTCACACTCAAAACGTATGTCCAAACTTGAGACTATCATTCACATTGTTAGGATAGTATTGTTATTAGATTTTTAGGTTTTATGTAACTAAGATAACTTTTAGGCAAATTATTAAACTAATATTTAATATAATGCCCAACATATTGAATATTTACTCTCATAAATTATCTATTTCATTTTTATGAGTGAAAGAAAGGAATGGAATTGATGTCCAGTGAAATAGTTGACGTTTACGTGAGTATGCAGTTTTCAGTGAACACAGAAAATGTTATGTCAACGCTTTTGATAACTATTTTTATTGTTGAAAATGCAGATTATTACTAATTTTTTCCAGGAAGTCGTGGACAAAGTATAGTATTCTACTCGCACAAAATTACAATTTTTCACTCGGGTGAATTGCGACACTCGCTTGCAGCTCGTGTCGCAAACTTCACCCTCGTGAAAAATAGCAATCATTTTGTGCTCGTTGAATAATATACTATTATTAAATAACTATTAACGAATAAAAATGACGTTTGAATTGAAGAAATTTTTGTTCATGGTTACCAATTCATCTTTTCCTCCTTGGCGGAGAAATAGAACCTTTCGATGAACCTGTCAATCGGGAAATGACGTTATTATTGTACGTTTGAAAATAAAATAACTTGAATTTTGTCAAAATATTACCTAGTATTTATATCTGGAATACTCAAACTATGTGAGCAAAATGTGTAGTGAATTATAACATTACATCAAATTATATCTTTTAATTATAATAAACTTCACATCTTATACACTGTGTTCCAAAATTAAAATCTATCTTTTAAGAACTCTAAGGAGCTACAACTTGATTCTTTCAAAAGAAATACCATCTGTTTGAACTTACCAAGAAATGTACTTTTAAGTTACCTATCGAATGATATTAGAATGTTCTATAGCTACCTCTTCCCGTTTTTACACATGAAATGAAATGAAAATAGTTTTTATTTAGCACTTAGCTACTTATGTCTAAATAACAGAAAATATCAATTTTGATTGCGTCTTTTACTAAATAAATAAATAAATGTGCACTTGGTGAATTCTTCACTACATCAGGCAGCTCATTATAAAGGCCCTCATAGAACAAAGTTTTTTGTAATGCTGATGTTTTTACCTGCTCAACATTGAAGTTTTGCTTTGATCGAATATTATAATTATGGAGCATCAGTCGTCTCTTTAAATAAACATTAAGGTACTCTGGCATTAAATTATTTTCAATTTTGTACAACAAAGAAAGGTTTGCCTTCCTGATGCTCTGCTCAACATCTAACCAATTTAATGAACTTAGCATATCTTAATAGGCACATATCTATTACAATTCAATAATAAACGCACTATTTTGTTTTGCTGTATTTGTAACCTATGCACCTCTTCTTTGTTACACGAAATTAACAATGAGCTGCAATACGTAAAGTGAGGTAAAATTATAGCTTCAAAAATCAACATTTTGGACCATTTTGAAACAAAATATGATATTCTACTAAAAAATCCCAACTTTTTCCCAATTTTTTTACATAAATAATTAATATGTGTTGAAAAATTTTATTGTGGATCCAAAATTACACCTAGATATTTAATTTCTGTTACAAACTCTATAGCTAATCCATTTATAAATAAACTTAATTCCTAAATCCTAAATTCAAAAAGTATTTACAGTTTGTCACGGAACCCACTACCATACACTTTGTTTTTAACGAATTCAGTTTCAATTCACTTCCACACAACCAATCATACAACACACTTAGCTCACCATGTAATGTATTTACAATTTCTGAATAATCCTTTCCGGACACAGATATGTGGGTATCATACGCAAATAAATTCATAAAACATTTCTTTAATGTCTTGTTCAGATCGTTTATGCACACAATAAATAATGGGGGTCCCAAGACACTTCCTTGAGGTACACCCAGTGAGCTTTCCTTTTTTTTGAGATACCCTATGTCCTATTTTGGTTTTTTGATTCCTGTCTCTCAGATAATTATCAATCCAACTTAAAGCACAATCTGAAATACCATAAAGCTTCATTTTTTTCAAAAGAATTGTACGATCAATGGTTTCAAATGCACGTTTGAGATCCAAAAACACACCAATAACTAATTCACCGTTGTTCATTTTCTCTCTACAATTTACACAAACATACTGGATTGTTGATTTACAAGAATGTTGACTTCTAAATCCTGATTGACCCTCAAACAACAGATGATTTGTTGAAAGATATTCTCTTAATCGATTGCACACGATCTTATCTACAGTTGATAGAAGATTTATAGGCCTAAACTCTGAAGGAATAGTTGGTTTATTCACTTTGGGGATTGGCATTATGACGCTAATTTTTAGTTCCTGAGGTACTTTCCCACTAGCTATTGAAGTATTAATCAGATACAATAGAGGATATCCAATCACCCCAAATAGTTGTTTTACCAATTTAACATTTAAACAATCATCACTTGAACCTTTATCTTTTAAACCATATACAATTTTTTTTAACTGTGAGATATTAACTGACTTGAATTCAGGAAGCCTTGATTGTATGTTTAGGTCTGGTGCCTCCCATTTTCTATAGTCTATACTTTCTGAAACCTCATGTAAAGAGTCTAAAAAAAAAGTTATTAAAGTTTTCCTCTAATGAGCCATTATAATTTTCGAAATTTACACCAGTGAACTGCTCGCTCAGTGCATTGTTTTTTTGTTCCCACTAAGTCCTTTAAGGCTCTCCACATTTTTTGCTGCCCCCTTTACTTTTGTCAATATTTTTTTTCGTAATATTGGGTTTTGTTTTTTCTTATCATGGACACAACTTCATTTCTATATTTCTTATAGATCTCCCAATCTGGTTCTTGTTTTGTGATGGAGAATATTTTATAAGCCTTATCTCTCCTCTGCTGCAACTGCTTTACATCTTGGTTCATCAAAGGAGTCTTCCTAGGATTAATTTCTACAAGTGGTACAAGTTTATCCAAAGCTGTCTGAATATTAATGATAAAATCTTAATAAATAACATCTACATTTGTAGAGGTATAATTCCACGTTTTTCCTATTAGTTCCTGAGCAATGTCAGTAATATTATCATGACTCAGATTTCTGCTGTAGAAAGGTTGTTTTTCTTCTGCTGGTTTGATTATTTGTACATTTGCTCCAATTATTGCATGGTCACTTATCCTAGGAAAATCCCTCTGAACCCCCTGCAGATTAAAATCATTAGATATTATGTAATCTATAAGAGTTGAAGTTTTTGTAATCCTAGTATGCCCTGTTACTACCTGTTTAAATCCGGAGCTCTGAATGATGCTTTTTATTTTTCTTGTGTCACTAGTATTTTTAAGCCAACATATATTAAAATCTCCCAAAAATATTGTTCGCTGCCTATGGAACATCATGTCACTTAACTTATCTACGGAATATTGGAGGAAACGAGCTGAGTCTGCATTCGGAGATCTATAAAAAGCACCAATAAACATGTTTTCTTGTGATATTTTCCATTTTACAACAAGTGACCAAACATTGTAGTATTCAGAGTCGTTGAGAACAGTAGAAAAGCACACATAATTACCTACATAAATAACAACTCCACCAGTATGTCTACTATTCGATAAACAATTTATTGCAGTGTACCCTTCAATAAAAAACTCACTTTCTTCGTAGTCTGAACTCAAATGCGTTTCACGTAAGCAACATACCATAGGATTCCTGTCTTCCATAAACTGACAGAATTCGTCAAAGTGTGTTGTAAGACCCTGTATATTAACGTGTAAAATCACATTATCTGATGTTCCCTGAATGCCAACAGTTCTATGGCCTAATTGCTATATATATATATTGCGTTTTTGATTTTAGTTTTTCTATCGCCTTTTGATAGGACATGCATTGTTTGTGAAACACAGTATGATCAAATTTAATATCCTTGACTTTTAAAACATCACAAGCGTACTTACAGTTTGTACATTCCTTCTGCTCTGACTTGCATTCATCACTTTTATGATTTTGGTTACAAAGAGGGCAAACAGTATCTTCTCGTCGACATACAGTAGCTTTATGTCCGTACTTCCAACATTTATAGCATCTAAGTAGTCCCAACTGCTCATATACTAGGCATGAATCCCAATCTAAGAATACTCTTTATCAATTTATAATCCTTTTAAAAACTTCTCGAGAAACTTCCAAAACTATATTATATTCTGTAGAGTTTCTCGGCTTATATTTTTTAAATAACTTCATTTCCAAATTATGTACATCTTTAAGGCTATTCTGGCTTTTTATCTTTTGCAAAAAGTTGTTTCCGTCTGTAATATACACCTCACGTACACCTAAAATAGTTATTTTAGGATTCAACATTTGAAGAATTTCCACATCATAATTTGCAGAAAGTTCTGCCACTGCTTTATTCCGGAGCCTCTGCAATGACTCATTGTCGCCGCATTCGACAACAATACATCCGTTGCTCGCAGTCTTGATTTTATTCACCGCTACCGATAAATCAGATGGTTTAATTTTTTTCTCCAGTGCACTTTTTGTTGTAGCACAATCTTGGTTTACATTTTTTGGTCGTATTATCAAAGGTGGATTCCTTTTAACAACGCTAGACCATTGTAGATTACTGTTAACCGGTGAAGTATTTATGGTATTTATAAGAATTTCCTGCGTGTTCTCGTTGCATTGTTCGATCTTTTGTTCCAATTTTAGTAAGTTCTTAGCTAAATCCAAATTAATATTAACTATATCAATGCACTGATCACACACCCAAAAAAGATTTTTACAATCATTTATTGATTTTACTAACTGATCCTTTAATTCCACACAATGGGTATGGTAAACTTCACTACAGGATTTACACGCAATCTGCTTGGTACTTACTATGAAATTGTCACGGCAGGACGCACACACGTGCTCACTGCTCGGAGACATCGCGACGAAAGCAAAAAAATCGTTTTTTCTCACCTTTGGGATATATTTGAATAAAAATTCTAATGGATCTAGTAGCCTAGTCAAAATGTTCTCTTTTGTTCAACTTTTTTTCAGCAGTCTCGAAAAAGTATCAGCAAGGGGTCATTCGATTCGGAATAGCACGAGGATATTTTTTGAAAAATATAAAATTCCTCTCGCAAAAATTGTGAATGTTGTAAACAATTTCTGAAAAAAAGAAGGGTTTGGAAAATCCTATTCTCGAATCTGTAGAACCAATGTTTATAATTCTTCCATAGGGGTAAAACTAAGGCTGAAAATGGGTAGGTACTCTGGTTTGCTCGGGTCACGCCCATTTGGGATACTAACAATAAAATTTATTCCATAATAAATATGAAAATTGAAATACGAAAAAGTTCAGATACTTAGTGGATAGGTGAGTGAACAATAAAGTACTGGAAAAGAATAGTTAATTAATAATTTTTTGCTGCTTGACCATGTACATTGCAAGTGTGATAATTGTTGAATTATAGACCTGAGATTTTTTTCCTTTCTTGGAGCTAATTTTGGGAGGCTTCAGAAAAGATTTCCCCCGAAAAGATTTCAGTTTTTTATTAACAATTTACATAGTTGCAAAATTAAAACTTAAATTAATAATTTTTTATGATAGGTTCTTTTATTTTCGGATGCTGCATGGAAAATTTTTGAAATTGTTATCCCTGTTGTTTAAAAACTTGTTGTAAATAAATGCAAATGATAAGAGAATTCTTATCTTCGATGCAAATGACGATTTTGAAAAAAAACGTTCCTCACAGAAATATTTTCATTGGTTGAAAACGTATTTTCTAATTAACAATTTCTTTGATAATCAATAATAGATATTGAGGATTTTTTTTTCATAACTCATCTTGCTTTGCGATATTGAAAAATTGTTTTTTTTTCAATATTCCATTGTTTATTTGATAAAAAATTTGTTAAAAACAAACAAATTTTTCATCCCATATTTTTTTTAATTCTAATTAATGTAACAAATACAACCATAAGTTTTTTTTGGGGAAAAAAAAATTACCGTTCTCCGTGACTCCATCATTCTCACCTGGTTTTTCATCTTTTAAATCATTATAATTCATAAACTAATAGAAATACGATCAAAACTCTTGGGACTTATTCGTTCTCCTTTAATCAGAAAACAAATTCAGCTTAAAATTCAAGTTGTTATCAAATTATTCATTCATGTAATTTATTGCACTTGTTCATAGAGAATACTTTGAGAATTTTTTTTTAGCTTTAATATTTATGTATGCCATCAACTATTACAAATACATAATTTTTCTTAATAAAATATTGAATAGCGTGCTAATAGTTCCAGATATTTTGCAAAATATACCATCTAGAGTTTCTGAGTTAAGGCTTCGAGAAAATGATCTGTTTTACGTTCCCTTCCGAAGGACCAATAGTGCACGTAATTCTGCCATCTGCAGAATGTTGAACGGTTATAATGTCTTTCTCTGAGATAGATATGTTCAATACATCCTCAAATACCCTCAGGCGCTTATTGAAGCAAAGATTTCTGTAACTGTGCTGAAGCGTTTTGTTGGCTTTTTTTAGGTTTAAGATTGTTTAGTGGTATTGTATATCTTTTATATTGGAAGTTGATCATTATATTATTTTTTATGTATCATTTGCACAATATGTTATTTTACTTGAGGGAATACTGTTTCTGGGCGTTGCTTGTTTGTATTCCTTTGTACAATAAAATAAAAAATAAAATAAAATAAAACATCATTTCAGTAATTTTACATTGAACTTTCATCAATAATTAATTTCAGCTTTTACAGTCTCATTATATAATTTTTCAAAATATGAAGAAAAATATCTTAACAAATAAAATTTCTCAAAGTTTATTGACCTAAGCATCTTATAAGCGAAAAATGATCACGAGATTGTGTTTAATTTAACGAGTTTTGTTGAAGAGTAGTGATTTACATTTAATAAGTTTTTTCATGTTTTAATTGTACATTAGGTTTCTTTGATGGTGGCTCATAAACTTGAGTTTCTTCTTGTGTTGCAACGGTTTCGTCGTTTTCCAGCAACATCGTCGTATTTGTCATTATCAGCTTCAATCGTAACCTTTTTGCAATTATCACAGCTCTTTTTTGCAATGCTTGCAGAAACACGAACATAGTCCACTAACAGTTTTTAATACATTTGCAGTGGACTTATTTCAAGATTTCACCAGGAGCTTATTTATCGGTTGTTTTAACCGGCAGAAACATCGTTTTTGTCTTTATCTAACCCCAACCGGATTAACCTCATTACCAAGCCAATATTTTACTTGGTGAAACACTCTGAAAGAAAGGAAACATAATGCTGTTGACGTTGGAGGTAGAGTATCTAAATGGATGTTTTTTTCGGATTTTCTTATCCATAAACTTTTAAACACGACATAGGCACGTAGTTATATCAGGTTTACATTCTTCATACAAAGACAGCATTAATCTTTCTTCAATTTCCTTGATTTCTTCAGAGGATTTACAGGGATTCTGAAATTTTTCCACATACTGCCTCACTCCATCGTTTCTACTATCAAATCTAATAATTTCCTCTTCCCTCCACCAAAAAGTGAATTCACTGTATCACAACCCGTGAAAGCATGGACTTACAGTATCATATCTGGCAGATGTTGAATCTTCGTACTTTCATAGATTGCATCTAGTTGTACAGAAGATGCACGTGGCTTCCACATCACGATATTTAAGTGACTAGTGCCAATGCAATCATTAATACAGCCAGATCCATGTCAGTTCCAACTAAAAGAATTTCCTCATCTGGATTTGTTTCAGCGAGATCTATCGCCGTTGAAATGATGAGTGTGTCAGCATCTTCTCTGGCTTGTTTTGGCTACCAGAGTACTCTCTAATTTAGTTAGGAAACAATACTTGTTTTTGACATTGAATGAGAACAAGTCTTTCTTCTCAGTCAGCTTCATGTCCACTTCATTGAAATTTTAAGTGTAACTTTTTTAGTGGCTCGTCTAAACTTTTCATAGGGCTTCGCGCTACAGAATGTTTCATTACAATCATCAAAATGATCGACGTGGTATTTGCGTGATGTCTAAAAATAAAACTCTTGTGATCAACTATTATGTCGCTAAATTTTGTTTTGTATTTCCAAACAACCTTGTGCAGAAGAAATCCTCCATCAAAAAAATATGAGCTAATGGCGAAGAGTTCAAACTGTCATAGAACTATGATTTTTTGCTTCTCGAATAATGCCTCTATCATCCAAGAAAACCATTGGGTATGAAGCCAGTTGAAATAAAAGAGCGTTGTTTATCGTTGAATTATCGTTTATCATAATAGTAGCAGTCCTTTGAAATAATAAAGAAGTAATTATTACTTTTTGTCACCATCCAATTCTTAGTTGAAGCTGTTGAGATTAGATTTTGGACAGTGTTGGATTTAGGAAATTTGTAATTCTCTTCATTGAGTTCTACCATACCTGCAATGCTTATCCTACTTTTGGATATTGCTATATGACAATCTGTGTTTGATTCTCCTACCAATACCGCCGATAAAGTTTGTAATTTCGGTAAACGGATTATGCGTTTGAAACCAAGCTTTAAATGTTTATCATGAGTATCACGTGTTTGACGTGCTAGTGTAACATCAACATATTGATCAGGAGGTTATTACTTGATATTAACAAAATCCTCCAGCTTGTTCATAACTTCAATGGCATGCCTTTTGCCTTCTAGAAACCGTCATACCGCGACCATGAGATAAACCTATGTGGATGGTGCACATCAGCATCTGTTCAATTCTCATGTCTGTTCATATTCCAGCCCATGCTTTATTAGTTCTGCGAAGAGTAAAGTGTGCTTTCTCAGTGAATAATCGAAATTCCGTCGGATCCTTGACGTCTTCTAATGTACTAATCTCCTGCAGATATATTTGAATTGCTTTGACGTAATTAATATGCCCGGCAGCATTATGAACTGGTTACATATTCTGAACGCAATACCAATGCAGATTCTAATTTTCTAGTCTCTCAGCTTCAATATAATGTGTACCTAATGAAATGAAGTGGAAATACTGAATCCAGAGTTCGATAGTTGGACCCCGTTCTTTCAGTGCATCAGCAGCGCTGCTTAGAAGATCTCTCATAGCAAAAAATCTTCATCACCATTAATTTCACGCAGTGATGGCAGATATCTTGACAAGTCATCGAACTTTCTTCGAATTCCAGGTTTTTTGTTTTGATGGTCTCTATCATTTCTTCAGTACCTACTTGGTGTAGCTTCCATGCTTAATGCATCCTCTGGTTCTGTATTACTTCTATGTTTGCATGACTTTCGATATTTTTAGCTGACTCGACTTCGGCAATTACCTCACTCATCACATGAGCTATTGTAGTATGTGTTCGCAAAGCTCTAGCGAATGATGTACACTGAATCATTTTATCAATTGAGATCGTTTCGTGAACTGTACCCCACAATTCTTTTAATCCTGTACCTACCTTTATTTTTTGTACATCTTCGAAGTGAGATATCAATAAGTGGAAGCCATTGATGCAAGTAACAACATTGTTTAACTCTATGTTTTTGAAATTACAAAGAACAGAAACCGTCTTAATTTTGTAAGATTTGAAACACCTAACCGGTAAAATATTAAAATAATTTCTTCCACCGTTCAGTTTAGTCACTGCAAAGCAAGAATGGGATTAAATCGAACTTTCGGAATATTGGTAATAAAATTAATAATTGTTAAAATATCGTAAAGAAGTTTGCTGATGGAGTGCTCTCCTCCAAATGGTCTGCAGTACGTTGCAGACCACCGTTCTTTATATCGAAACCGAGAGGCGTGCATTGAAAGAACCGTCAAGTGAAATGTTTAAAATATGCATTTGGTTAATTCTTCTTTATGCGGTGAGTATTCCAGGTCATAATAACCAGGTTATCAAAAATTTTTTAGTATGCGATTCAAACAATATCATGACTTAGATGTGACAATGGAAAATTTTAAGCAATCCAGAAATTCTGAGATTGTTTTTTGTATTTCAGTGAGTTATCTATTGCGTGTTTTAGTATATCATTTTTCAATATATTTATTCATATTTTTTTTAATTTCTATCTTGTTTATCTTAAACTTGTATACTACAAGTTCTGTATTTTTTATGTATTCTTTGTGAAAGCGATTTGTACTTCAAAGATGAAGTGTATGAATTGAGAAAAAGATGAAAAATACCAAATAAGATTTCTAAAGAATAAACAATATTTCAATTCAATACAACTTGAAACGTTGTCGAGTGATGTGCAAGATAGAAGTCCGAAATTATATTCCGATTGTATAGGTGGTTCTCCTCTAATTTTCACGCTTCATCTACAAACATTTATTGAAATTTCAAATGTCCCGATATCCGAAAAAACTACTAGCTAATAATATTCTAAGAAGCTCTATTCACGTTAGTGTAACCAACATTGATAATTTTGAATCATTCTAATAGATAAGTAAGAATTAATTATAATTTACATTTATTGATGATTTTCATATACTACTTCTGTAATCCCATCTGTTATATTTGCCACTGAAATTTATATACATTTTCAAGGAGACAAGAAGTATTTTTTAGAATAAACCACGGTATTTTGTATTTAGAACCATTCAAACGCTTTCAGTGAATATACAGGTTGATATTTAGTACTTTTGAAGAATTAATCGAATGTCTTATAGGGTTGAAAATTTTAATATTTAATTATAAATAATATGAATTGATAGTTAATTTTATTCATTTAAATATGTTCATTTCTTAAGTTAAACATTTTTTGATGGCATTGAATATTGGTGAAAATCATGGTTTAGTTTTAACCAGGTGAAATAGCTGGGTTTTCATTATGAAGTGGTAAAATGAATTCAAAATTTTCCACTAATTCGAAATCTATACGCATTTTGAAAAATTTATATCACTCATACGAGAGTTGTGAATCTTTGGGCTTTTAGAATACGTTACTATGTTTAAGATGGTATAAGATATCTATACATCTATCTAAGGCCGAAGCAGGTAATCCTGAAGTCTTATTGAATCGGATAATAAATAGATATATTCCACTGTACGCCTACCATATAAAGAAACATCGATTTTGATGAGAGATTCAGGCATTTACTGAAAAATGATTTTAACAGTTTCACTTGTTCAAAATTATAAATTAACTGAAAACAAGTGGCATGATTCCACTGAAAAACTATATTTACTCGATATATATATTTCGGCCTATTAATCAATTAACAAGAGATTTCTAGCTGATTTGAAAATACTACAATTCACTTATTTTTATCACTGCTTTAATGGGGATATCTAAAGATCTATTTGGTCGTTAGTGTTGGGTAAGTTCTTGAAGCCTGCCGACGTTATCTCTGAAGCTTCTGAAAGGTTCATCTTCTTTTCTTTGTATAGCAAATGCAATATCTGGGGATTATCTAATGGTTATTCTTCATGCAATATTGTTTGAACGACATAAAATGCATCCTAACTCGACGATTCTAAATCATATTGTGGGGATAAATAAATTCAATTGAAAAACTCATTGAAGTATTTTCGTTTCGATGATTTTCAAATGTTCTTTTAGCTCCGTAGTATAGTCAGCAAGTGCTTTTTTGTTCAACTTCAGTCTCGGAAAAATATGATCAAGATGTTATTGGGTAAAGAAGAGTATGTAGATTTTTTTTAAAGAAATAAAGTTCCCTCAGCGAAAATTTTGAAAGTTATTGGTAAACAATCTACTGGAAAAAGGGAAGACCTGGTTTATTTGAAAATATCTTCGAAACTAATTGAGATTCTCGGCCGGAAACAGGAACTCTGTCTTGAGCAAGTCACGCGTAGTTAATAAATAATTTCTTGCTGCTAGAACATGAACATTGCAGGTGTGATTTTTTAACTATAAATCTGAGATTTTCTTCGTTTCTTGGAGCTATACCTACCTGAAATGCTTCAGAATAAGAAAAATGTTTCAGTTTTTTATCAGCAAGTTTCGTTGTTGCAAAATTAAAAACTTTAATCATTGAAATCATTTTTTTATGATTATGGTTGCATTTGTTACATCAAGTAGAATAAGAACAATACATGAAATAAAAATTTTTCGTTCATAACAAATTGTTTATTATATAAACAATGAGAAATTGAATAAAACCAAATTTTTTTAAATATCGAAAAACAAGACAAATCATGAATTAAACAAACGATTCCTCAATATTATTTATATGTGGTGGTAAATATTTGTTAATAATTAACACATTCATACTTTCTTGAGCAAAACATATTTTTTTAATAACGATTTTTTATAAATTAATCCTCATTTGAATTGAAGATTAGGATTCCAAGAAAACTTATATAATTTTCTCATGAAGCATTCGTTTATAATATTTTTTTGAACAATAGGTGGTAAAAATTCAAAAAAATCATTTCCATGCAGTTATCGATAATAAAAAACGGAACATTAAAATTTTTAAAATGGTTGATAAATGTTTTTAATTATGCAATAACGTGAATTATTAATGAAAAACTGAGCAGTAAAAATGTTTTCAACAGTGATCCATTCTGAAGCATTTCAGGAAGAGCTTCGAGAACAAAAAATGCAATGTTCATCCAACTATTTAAAAAATCGTGATAAAACTTTTTTGCCGGCAGGTTATTGTTCATTCACCTATCCAGTAACGCTAGTTACACATTACAAGATTTCGCCTGTGTGGGAAAAAACCGCACGAGTTTTTATCGTGGTTTGTTGGTTTTTACATTGGACGGGTTTAAATCGTTCAAAATCAACAATTGAACTGTGAAATACCTAAACCAAAGACAGAGTCATAACTTTTTGTTCCATGGATTCTCATAAGAATGTCTTTGTTTGTTCTTGTTTCATGGCAGTGTAACTCACAATTCCGACCGGCCAATGCTGCCATGTCATCAGAAACCAATCCCGATTGCACTTTCTTTAAATATTTAAAAACTTGATACTTGATTTGCTTTCAGTATACTGCGCATGCTTCTCTTTTTCAAGATTTGCACAATTGTCCTAGGTTATTCTTTGAAGAAAAATACAGCAAACTAGAACAGTATTGTAAATTTGGAAAATCAACGTATTATAAATAATTATTATTGATTTTTCATCCACATCACTATTATTTCTTGCCAAAAAGTTAGTTCTATACGTTAATGTCTTCAACTGTTGCCACGATTTAATTTTCCACAATTATTTTGAAATCTTGGATACTATTGTTCAGTTCTTTTCAAAATTTTTCTTTTCCAGTAAACACTTCTTTAATTTTTTTCATGTTCAACTTTAGGACATTACTCTGGAGATAATTTGTGCTTCCAAATCCTCATTTAACTTCAATAAAGCCTCCTCTATATTTTTCGCCGTTCAGTATATCAATATATCATCAGCAAACATCTTTATTGAACAATGATTTTGAACTCTTAGTAGGTCATTAACATATAGTATGAAAGGCAATGGGCGCATTATACTAACTTGAAGTACACCCTTATAAAGATTTAATGATTCAGATTGTACATCATTTATTTGTGATCTATCTTGTCGGTAACTTTCTTACAATTTCAAGACATGCTGTACAGTTCCGTATCTTTTCAGTTTTTCTGATAATATTCCTCTAT
This sequence comes from Cynegetis impunctata, assembly GCA_030704885.1. Classification (NCBI taxonomy): domain Eukaryota; kingdom Metazoa; phylum Arthropoda; class Insecta; order Coleoptera; family Coccinellidae; genus Cynegetis; species Cynegetis impunctata. The sequence continues at coordinate 194,556 of JARQZK010002258.1, read as the reverse complement.
CTATAGCTTCGAAGATCCAAGAATACCGTAACAACCACATATTGTTTATCAACACCCCCTGTCCATTCGTTTAACAAACTCAGTATTATAGTCTATGTAGAGGGATTAGATGTGAATCTACTCTGACAGTTATGTAATATGCCAATATGACTCGATAACTGTATATAAATTGCTCGCTTTAAAACTTTTTCTATCGCTGGTAGTATATTTATAGGTCTCGTATCACATTCTTTGGACCAATTAGGAACTTTCCATACTGGTATAACATCATTCGATAAGAACATTCGATTGATTTTGAAACATCAGAATATTCTATGGGGGCATTGACAAAATCTAATATTAGAGTTTTGGAGTTTTTAGAACTGGAAATATTTCTTTCTACATTTTCATATCCAAGTTCTCCGCAGAGTATTTATTTTTGAATTTACTTACAATAGCTTCTAGTTCTAGGGTCGTTATTTTTTAAAATCTGGCCAAGATAGTTCTCGGTTTATACTCAAATTATTTTGGTTGGTTCTTCGGTATAACCTGTGGAATTTCGTCAATACCGTGTACATAATATTTGTTGAATTCACTTGCAATTATTTGTTTGTTTTAATCAATAGTGGGTACCATTAAAATTAATGTGTTTTATTGATCTGTCTGCATAACGAGCTCTTGGCTTCTTCAAAATTTCCCACATAAACTTCGGATCTTCCGTTTATTTTACAATCTCTTTTTTATAACAATTTTTCCTAATATTTTTCTTAATAGATGTAACTTCATTTGTTCTCTTCTTGAATAAGTTCCATCGTTCTTCAGTTCAGATTTTCTCTGAAGTATTTATAAGTTTGATCACCTTCTCTACATATTGCTTTCAGTTCCTCATTGAACCATAGAGTGTTTAGTTCCTTTATAACCATTTTCTATTATTATTCTGGTTATTATGGTCGGTTCTTGTACTATTTGTTTAAAACCCGAAAATTCCGAGATATTGCGTAACCTTTTTGTCTGTGATTTATTCACATGTAACCAGTTAATAATAAAATCTCCTAAAATTAATCAGGCCTTATTTTTTCCAACCAATTGCTCATATTTCAAATAGGAATTTCTGAAATTTATCTGTTTGTGTTTTTTGAGGGGAATGGTATATACATACAATGTTGATTAACTTTGAGTTTTTGATGGAGATGTTGAAGCACATTCAAGTGAACTTACACATTTTACATCTTCTCTAATAAATATTACCACCGGTATTTCTCGTTTCACTATTGCGTCTAAGTTTATTATACCCTTTTAAAATGATTTCTTTATCCTCCATATTTACAGTTATTCGAACTTCTGAGAAAAATAAAACAATAGGTTTATGAAAGTTTAGCATATCTTTCATTTCATTCTTGTGACCACAAAATTTTATGTGTTAACATGTATAATATCATATTTATTCTTAAGTTCATTTAATTCGCTTAGTTTTTTGATGATGTCAGCACTTGCAAGATCTTTCTTGTAACTTATCCTAACAACTTCACTGTTATCTATTTATCTCAGAGAGAATTTTCCGTAACATATTTGTAACTATTTATCTTCTTGAAATTTATAATTTTTTTCAAATAGTAATTGATTGTCCCTCAGATCGTGATTGATATAGATATAATCACTGGAATGAGCCCCGATATCTTTCACATCTAGGCTAACTTATTATTCTCCTTCACTGGGATTTAGTACTTTCTATTAGGAAATTTCCTCCTATTTCTCATTTTTTTTCAATTTAGAAAATCTCCGAAATTAGTTCTTGAGATATTTGCAAAAAACTTAACCCACCCTTTTTTTCAGTTAAGTGTTTATAACTTCTTCAATTTTCGCTCACGGAAATGTAGTTTTTTCGAAAAACATTTCTCCAAAATTGCTGAAAAAAAGATGAAGAAAAACGCACTTGTTGACTGGACTGTGTAATATTTGCAGGCTCGGTTATCCCAAGGAAACAACCAAACATCGAATATTGAGAGAACAGGAAAACTGGGGATCATATCCTTCACGCAACCTCTAACAAACGGTGAGTTAATCCAACACCAAATAATATAAATTATTTCATAGTCGAGCCTATTTAACTATTTTGTTCTCGGATATTTCAATTGTAACAATGAAATAAACACCATTAGAGAGTTTATTATGAATAAATTCACTAGGTTAACCCTCCCGAAATGCCACAGAGGATGAACTAGATTATATCTAAAGGTGCTTGTACACCGTAGACTGATCTTCATAGAACAAGTTTAACTAGACCGGCTTATCTTTTTTTTTTTATTTTTTTTTTTTTTTTATCGAGGTGAAAACTTCAAAAGCAATACCGGTTGCTAAACCGGCCTGTGTGGGATTCAATAGTTGTTATATATATATTTATATATATATATTTATATATATATATATCTATATATATATATATATATATATATATATATATATATATATATATATATATATATATATTTATATTATATATATATATATATAGGTATATATATATATATATATATATATATATATATATAGGTATATATATATATATATATATATATATATATATATATATATAAATATACATAAGCAATATTGCCTACCCACTAAAAACACCTCTGTTCTTTCGATTTCTGGGCATTAGCCTACTAAACCTCCAGTCTCACAATTAGATTAGGACTCACGTGCTGCGGTCAGCACTAGAACCTGTTCTCTTCCTTGTGTCTATATTTCAAAACCCAAGTGTATATCTCTCTGCCTCGCGGCGCATTAAAAAAGATTCCATTGCTCGCCCAACTAATTTCCGAAGAAATCTAGGTACAGCTAATGGATGGAAGTACCTGAAAATAAAACAATTATTAGTCCAGTTGATCTCTAGGTCTTTTGTAATAGACTCTCGTTCTTTGTGCGTTCTCTTCTGGATCGTAGTTTGTCAATTCTCTGAGGTCTTGATTTTGATTCTCTTTTATTGCCGTAAATATATTTTGTGCTTTTCTCTTCATAAATTCATTGATTGGTTCCCATTCAACATCTCTATGTATTTATTCATTTCGAACATACCATGGTGCTCCCAATGCTGTTCTAATAAATGTATTTTCCGTACTTGCTATCCGGTCTAGGTTGCTTTTTGCAGTGTATCCCCACGCTACTGATCCGTACGTCAGTTGTGGTCTGGCTATGGCCCTTATCAGGGCTATCTTGACTCTGTTCGTCATCTTGCTCTTCTTATTAATGAGTGGATACAGCTGCGCCATTGCTGCTTTTGTCTTTTGTACTGCTTTGTTTACATGTTTTCTCCATGTTAATCTCGCATCCATAGTTACTCCCAGGTAAGTAACTTTCTTAGACCAGTGAATATGGTTGTTTTCTATTTTTATGTTTTCTATTGGTTTTTGCATCCTTTTCTGGAATAAGATTGCCTGGCTCTTCTGGGCATTGATTCCTATCTTCCATTTTACGCACCATTTCGAGATTTGGTTCATCTCTTCTTGTAGCCTTTTACAAATTATTCCTACGTTCCTATGTGTGCTGGTAATGGCAGTATCGTCAGCATACAGGGGCAATCTTGTGTTCGTTGTCTTAGGAATGTCGTGAGTATATAGCAGGTATAGCAGTGGGCCAAGTACGGATCCCTGGGGAACCCCTGCTTCTGTATTTCTTGGTTGAGATCTTGTATTGCCAATTTTCACACTAAACGTTCTGCCGCTCATGTAGTTTTTTATCAATTTACAGGTCTTCAGTTTATATCCCGCGTTATGCATTTTGCATACAAGTCCGTCTTGCCAAACTCTGTCGAAGGCTCTTGCTACATCTAGGAATACTGCGCCTGTCATGGCCTTAATTTGGAATCCTTTTGTAATCGTTTCTACTATTCGCAGTACTTGTTGTTCCGAGGAGTGTCCTTGACTGAATCCGAACTGTTCTTTTGGCAATATATCTAGTTCGTCTGTTTCTTCGCGTAATCTTCTCACTATTAATCTTTCTGCTACTTTGCCGAGTACAGGTAAAAGGCTTATTGGTCTGTAATTCTGTGGGAATTTTCTATCCTTGTTTGGTTTTCCGAAGACTATCACGTCGGTGTGCTTCCACTGCATTGGAAAGTGGTCGAAACTCATAATCGCATTCACAATTGATGCTATTGCTTCTGTACCTTTTCTAGGCAAGTTTTTCGGCATAGCATGTGTTATATTATCCGTACCGGGCGCTTTTCGTCTCTTCTATTTTCTAATAATAATTCTCACCTCTTCTTCGGTGGTTGAATCTGTGACTTCTCTTTCGTTCTCCCGATCTCGAATCTCTCTGACTACTCTTGTAACGAATCTTTCGTGTCTCTTGTCATCGTCTGGATGTTCATTTATTCGGCCTTCTCTTTCGATTGATTCTGCCAGTGCTTCAGCCTTATCTTCTTCTGTGTATACCATACCATTTGCACTATGTAGGGGTGGGAAATGTTCTTTCACTCTACGCATTTTTTTCTGCATAGTCCATGCAGTGTGTTCTCTGGTATCTAACGTTTCGAGTTTTTGATTCCACCTATTTTCTCGATAGTTTTTCAATGTGTTTTTCAGCACCTGGCTGTGTACTCGTAGTTCTGCTTTGTCTTGTTCAGTTCGGTGCCTTCGGTATAATCTCCTAAACCTTCTGTTTTCTCTTATCAATGTTTTGATTTCATAAGGTATTTTTCCATATGGATGTCTATTCACAGGTTGTCGTTTCATATTACTTGCTATTTCGAATGCTTTAAGTATGTTCTCTTGTAATTTAGAAACTGATTCTTCTTTATTCGTTATGATTGGGATATCCGTTATCATTGTGTCTAATGTTTTTGTGTATACATCCCACTTTGTATGCACTTATCTAGACTGGGTGAGTGTACACAGGAGCGTTATTTGTCCAAGCTAAGGCATTCGTGTGGGGAGGAGATATACCAATCTAGGTAGATCAGTGTATAAATCCGTGTGCACTGTCAAAGGTAAATGTTCTGACTAGGACAATGTGATATTTTTCTATAAGCCTGCAATATTATTTTGCTACAACAGAGTCAGTCTAGGTGTCTTGTGCAATGGAAATGTGACAATAAAAAAAACTTGATTATATCTTATGGAGTCTGTACATCGTAAACTAATCTTCATAGAACAAGACTAATTAGACCGGCTTACCTAGACTGAGTGAGTGCGTACTGTAGAGTAATGAGCCATATTGGGATCTGACATGGAGGCGGAGCTTAGGTGATAACGTCAAAACATGGCGCCTCAAAACCAACTTTCAATACGAGTTATATAAGAGATTTTAAAGTTTTTTGAGTTTTTCCTACAACAATGTTAGTTTCGAGTGAAAGTGTGAAGCTTTATGTAGGTGAACATTTACTTCAGCGGAAATATAGGCTGGAAAGATCCAAATTCATAAAACAATGTGGGATAGAAGAAGAGAGTTCGAGGTCTGGTATTCTGAACTTCACTGCTTTTTGCTTATCTATTTTGATTTGATTTAATCTGATTCGTAGAGTACCTAGTCTAAATCAACTGTGTTTGTTTAAGTGATATGAAACTATTAATTCGAGTTTTTCCATGCAGGAAGTTTATAATCGGCCTAATATGATGGGCCATTAGCAATAAACATTTTTCAAAACTTTTTATTGATGATTCTTTATCACACTCTAAAAATTAATTATTTCTGAAGAACTTTAGGCAGAATATATTCGAAATTTCACGAAATATATTTATTTTGTAGTATACATGGATTCCATGAGAAATCATATTGTTTCATATAATCAAATGTGGTTTTCATAATAAAACACTATTAACCATAATGCAACTCAAGATGTATTAATGATGAATATACATAGAACAACTTTTTCATTCCGTGTATATTCCTCTTATAACAAACTCCAATCTAATACATAAATTTGTTACTCCTTCATTTCTCTTAATCTTCCATGAAGTTATCATCTTCTAAGATCGGAGAAGACATTTATCGAGCCAGATATCACTATAAAAATTTCTTCTAATAATACCAATAAAGTTCAAGGTAACACAGATCAAACAATTTTCGATGTTGGATCTGGAATTTTCATTAATAAAGGGAACTAATCAAAGTTTCAATCACAGGACTTAATTACCTGGAAGAATGTAATCTTTTTAAAATGCAAAGAACACACCGTCATTGTAGTACTTGTATTTGTATATGCTTTAGAATTACTATTTTTCACGTAACAACACACTCTATACTTGCTGATTCTACGATTTGCAAAATTAACACTTTCCATTATACACCTTTTGCGACCTCATTTGTAAGAAATCAATACCTTGTCATGCAGTTGCATATGTTGACGTTGGAAATAAAAACTTCATCCATCTGGCCGCCAGAGATCGCCAGCTGACATGTCAGATCTAAATATAGGACATTCGTGTGGGGTAGAGATAGACGAATCTATAGGTAGATCAATCTATAAATCCGTGTGCACTGTCAAAGGTAAATGGTCTGGCTAAGGGCGATGTGATGCAGGAATCTAGAAAAGATTCCTGCAAAATTTTCCTGTGACATCAGAGCCAGTCTAGGTATATATATCACTATAAAAATATTATTAAAAAAACACCTGTCTGATTTTAACGATTACTAAATATAAACGAATCAGTGACGTGGTGTTTCACCACACAGTGACTTCATCAGATAAAACTACATACTAAAATATTGCTATCTAAATTAACATACATTTCAATACCTAACTAACAAAACGATTAATACAAAAAATTTAATAGTGATAGGTATAGGTTATCTTTCCAAAAAAGATTGTACAAACTTCATCAGATATCGAATTAGGCCAAGCTACAGAGATTTAGAGTGAGCATTTCGTGCAAAAAGTGTTAGAAGAAAACCAGCTCCGCCATTGTGTGTAAAATAGTTCCACATGATATAGTGATATGTTTTTCACTCGACTTTATTATTTATGTCTTTATTATTAACAATTTTATGCAAAAAATCGCTTTTTTTTAGTTTTTTGCTTATAAAATTGAAACTATCAGAGTAATCGTGATGATGTCAATAGACTTATTGTAGAAAATGAAAAGACGAAAAAAATGAGAGGTCGGACGACTCGATCAGACCCTTAGTCTAAGGAAAAATTGGAAAAAACCGTCCAAAATGCAGTTTTTTCAAAAGTTCATAACTCGGTTATTTGAGTTGTAGCGTAGATCCTCCGGCCAGTATTAGCTATTGATATGAACTTCATTTGTGCGAAGATCAGGAACTGTCAGATGTATAGTTTTTGATCTGTGGCCATTTGATTATGTTACTATGCAATTTTCCAGCAGACCTGAATGCGACAGGTATGGTCCGATTTCAATTTACTGAAAAGATTTTGTAAGTAGAATTCTCATACTTCAAAAGGTTCATCTTGGTTTTTCATAAAAACGCTGAGAAATATGTTAAAAATAAAGCTGAACATGACAAAAAACGGCCGAGCGCGTGAGAGTAGTTGAAGAGTGGGGGTTTACAATTATTATCTGACAACGTTTAGAAATTACTGTCACGTTCAAAATGCCGACGCTTTCGAATGTCATACTTCTCCTTGCCTGCTGCTCTACCCCCACTCTTCAACTACTCTCACGCGCTCGGCCGTTTTTCGTCATGTTCAGCTTTATTTTTAACATATTTCTCAGCGTTTTTATGGAAAACCAAGATGAACGTTTTGAACTATGAGAATTCTACTTTCAAAATCTTTTTAGTAAATTGAAATCGGACCATACCTGTCGCATTCAGGTCTGCTGGAAAATTGCATAGTAACATAATCAAATGGCCACAGATCAAAAACTATGCATCGGACAGTTCCTGATATTCGCAAAAATGAATCTCATATCAATAGCTAATACTGGCCGGAGGATCTACGCTACAACTCAAAAAATAATCAAGTTATGAACTTTTGAAAAAACTGCATTTTGGACGGTTTTTTCCAATTTTCCCTTAGACTAAGGGTCTGATCGAGTCGTCCGACCTCTCATTTTTTTCGCCTTTTCATTTTCTACAATAAGTCTATTGACACCATCGATTTTTTGCATAAAATTGTTAAAAACAAAGACATAAATAATAAAGTCGAGTGAAAAACATATCACTATATGATGTGGAACTATTTTACACACAATGAAGGAGCTGGTTTTCTTCTAACACTTTTTACATGAAAAAATCTCTGTAGCTTGGCCTAAATATGTTTAGCAGGGGAATGAAGTTAGTATTTAATCTTTCAATAAGTTATGTTGTATTCTTATACCTGCTTCTGGGGTTTCCCGAAAATTCAATTTCAATCCTATACTCCCTCTATTTAAAATATGGTGACCTGTCTTGAATGAATGATTCTCATTTAATAAATGATTGGACTAATTAGAATCTCTCTTATTGTTATCAAAATAGTGCTTATGTTCCTTAATCCCGAGCTTAATCCTTTTTCAGAAATTTTTATGTGTTCTAGCGGTATATATATATATGTATATATATATATATATATATATATATATATATATATATATATATATATATATATATATATATATATATATATATATATATTTAATAACTGAGATTGAATTCTCGCACATCACTTAGTAAAACATCAAAAAGAATAAAATATAAACTTCAAAATAAAAAACACTTGGCTTATGTTTCACAATATAACAAATATTTAGATACTGTATTTAGCAGTAACGAAAAGTCGACATGTTTCGAGTTATGAACTCATTATCAAGAATGATAATGTCGACTTTCTGTTACTTTTCTGCTAATCCCAATCTTCGCGGGAGGTATTGAAGCATAATTTTTCCATTGTTGAACTTGAAGGTTCTTTTAATATGTTGTTTTGCTGCATCCTCTGATGGAGGTAATGAGCTGAGTATGCTCTTGTCTTTTGAACCTAATGTTATAAAATGCTTGTGTCGCAGTTCATTCAAGCTTTTGGCAATTTAAGCACCACACATGATGAGAATACAATGAATACCTCCACCAGAAAGTATATCACCACGTTGTTCTTGAACCATGAAAGTTTCAGCTTTCGTAATTTCTGATCACTATTAAAAATGTTGACAAAACTATTTCTTCCTTTATTTTAAAACGCAGTTCTTGTATCACATCCAGTGACTACACGAATGAAAATTATTTGGTAATATTTTGATATTTCATTAACATGGTTTCTGTAGAGTAAACTCGTTGTAAGACATTATTCTTGACTGGCTTCAAGAAAAGTATTTCTTTATGATCAGGTGCTGAAGACATCAATATCACTAAAAGATCAATGTGTTCTACTACAACAACTACATCAAGGAAGAAACTATCAAGAGCTTATTGTACAATTAAACGATCTTCATTACTCTCTGATTGACTCCACTCAATATTATTTTCGGCCAACTTTTTGCAGAGAAGAATGAAAAACCTATTTTTATTTGTGCTGTTTCCTAGAAATTTGTCTTTAGTTGTATCAAGAGGCATGTCTCCTCCAAGAAAATAATCGATTGAAGTATTACTTTCATCGATTTCTCTCTGACGCTTTAGTTCCATTATTATTGTATCCATCAAAAACAACTTTAACGTTGGTACCGATATAGAAAAATATCAATAAACTTTGTATTTTTTTCCCATTTCAATCTGTGAAGTAAAATACCACCATCGATGATGTGAACAAATTTTGTAACATCATTAACATCCGTTTAAATGATGCTAAACGAGGCTAAGACAGGAGGAGGCTAAGATCCACAGAGGGCTGTAAGGCTAAGGGATGAAAGGATTAGCATCCGTTTCACATTGTTCATATAGTATAGCGTTGATTTCGTTTTCCTTAGTTAAACAATTGTTTTCAAAGCAAACCACGCAAAACTATTTTTTCATATAAATGACGTCGATATTGTTAAAACAATAAAAATAACTATTTCAATACAAGATATCTTATTTCAAATAACATTAAAAAAGAGGAATAAAATTTTTTTTCACCAAAATCGGAGCTGTTTCTGAGGACTTTCCTCCGAAAAGCTTTATTGACTCGACTACCGATAAGGTAGCTTCCTATTCGCGTTACGTCTATAGCGACCGACGAGCTCCGACTGGCGACTTTTGAGTAATTGTACACCATTGAAAAAAAAAATCACAAATTAATATCAATATCACCGCGAAAATTTAGCCAAGAGAGATGTTTATGATCGAATGGAGGAAACTCAAATTACAAGTAAATTTTCTATTTGTAACATTTTATATCAATAACAGTATTTATTTCAGAGTCCAAGATCGAATCAAGAAAAAGGGTCGTCTTTGCAAGACAGAGAAGTACTCTATTTGTAATAAATGGGGAGCCTAAATGTGCTAAAGGTGCAACATTCTGCAATGATCATGAATTTTATCCTGAAAATCACATCAAGAATAAATTGAATGGTAAAAAAGAACTTTTTTGTGGATATTTTGGTCCAGATGATGAAGAACCTCTTATAGAAAACAGCAGCGGCGAGTTTTCATCTCGTGATTTATGTCCGTTATTGCAAAAAACGATCACTCCTAAATTGGCCCAAAATAAATACAATAAATGGAAATTCATTGTCAACCAGGAAACTGATGGATACATACAAACTGTACGTGTGGAAATATGTAGAAAGTGAGTTAAGTCAATCAGAATATTTTAATAAATATAACTTTATGAAGCAATAAAAACTAAATTTTCATAGATTGAAATAAAATCTATTTAATGAACGCTTTCCGCCATATCATTGACTTCATCTCGTACTAAATTATGGTATCAGAAAACAATCTATTCAAACGAAAAATTGAACAAAGAGGAGGTGTTTCTATATAAACTATATAACAATAAGAAATTTATTCACTGGTTAGTATATTAAACAGATTAAGGAGAGTAGAACGGTTCACTTCAATTTGGTCGTTAACTAGGTTTCTGGAATCCACTATCTCGAAAAATGGCCGACATCCGCTTAAAAACGTCATTCACGGCTGTTTATAATATGCTTATATATAAGCGGATGTCGGCCATTTTTCGAGATGGTGGATCACGTATGACATATTACAGATCACTGTATACTCCTCACTCAGAACCTGACCAACAGAGGGCGCCACAAGATGGCGGTTCACATATGACAGACTGAATTCTCATCATTCAGATTCTCGCCAAAAGAGGGCGCTGCAAGCGTATTAAAAAAATTATGTTTGACATATGACAGGTCTATGCTCTAAGATATCTATGATTCAAGGTGACATCTTAAAGTTTCGAATGACAGATCTGATGTATGACGTATGACAGATCTATGTTTTAAATCAAAGATGGTTGATGACAGAGGAAGATCCATGCGAGAGGCTATGAGAATACGTATGAGGGCCCTCGGGAGTCTTCATGAGGGGCCTCCAGGTGTCTTCATGAAGGCCAAGGCAACTGAAATTGTTCGATATATAGGAATGATGGCTCCTTCGGAGTCTTCATGGGAATCCACGAGACTCTTATACAAATGTTCGAGGCGGGCCTTCGTTATTTAACCTAACTTGACGTTAGCTTGCTTACAGATCACGGTTCAGGAATCCCTCCTCAGTCAGAACCTTGTCAACGAAGGGCGTTGCAGTCGTATTCAAAGTTTCAATGTTTGGCGTATGATAGATCTACGACTTAGATCAAAGATGGCGGATCTATGGTCCTTATTCTTTCAAATCCAAGATGGTAAATTACAGGTGACATTTGACAAATTCCACAGATGTCCCTTGAATACCTGATTAAAGATGAAGTTCACGTACAAGTCGATTTGAAAAAAATTCGAGAGTAGGATTGAACCCAGTACCTAGTACTATATTAGGAGTCCAACACTAAGTTTACTGCTATACCAAGCTTTGAACAAAAATTTCAAACTCAAGAAATCCGCATGTAGAATTGAACCCAGTACCTCAGGATTAGGAGTCCAACACTATGTAGGTACACGGCTTTTCCAAGCTTAGAAAAAAATTCAAACTGAAGAAATCCGCCTGTAGGATTGAACCCACTACCTCAAGATTAGGAGTTCAACACTATGTTCATGGCTCTATCAAGTAAAAAAAATTCTAATTGAAGAAATCTGATCGCTACTATAATTATTCTGAACTTACGTTTCATCTTAATTTTCAGGCTAAAGAGAACCAATAATATGATATCATCGAAGTAGGGATTTTATCAGAGTGATGAGAGTAGGTACGGTTCATTTATTTTTCAATCGCGGAATATTGAAATTGAGCGATGTTATATTCAAAGACTAATGAAAAAGAGTCATTTTTCCCGCATAATTGATATTAGTTTTGCTTCGTGAAGTTTTGTTCTGTCATACGTCAAACATCCGATCTGTCATTCGTAACTGTAGAATGTCATCTTGAATAGATCTGTCATACGTCATACACCCGATCTGTCATTCGTAACAGTCAAATGTCATCTTGAATCATAGATATCTCACAGCATAGATCTGAATACGATTGGAACGCCCTCTGTTGGCCAGGTTCTGAATGATGAGAATACAGTGATCTGTCTTATGTGATCCGCCATTTTGAAACGCCCTCTGTTGGTCAGGTTCTGAATGAGGAGAATACAGTGATCTTGTGATTGAAGGTATGATTTTATTGAATAAGATGGCACGCATAATTAAAGTTAGCTTTCTGCTTAATACGTTGGTGTTCGTGTATTCGAGTTTTGAAATTTCTAATTGTACATCCTATATAGAATTTTTCACAATCGTTGTAGTTGAGTCTATAAATGCCAGTACGTTCATTCTCTGAAATTACCATTTCGTATTTTTCTTCTGAATGAGACTGTCAATCATATTGGGTGAATAACCATTATTTACTGCCATTTGTTCAATTATATTTATAAATTAGCCGCTTATCATAGTATGATTCGTAGGTTTTTCAAAATTCCGTTGTTCGAAACTAATTGTCGAAAAGAATTAAATATAATATAACAAATGACCGTAAGTAATGATTATTCAGCCAATATGATTGACAGACTCATTCAGAAGAAAAAATACAAAATGGCAATTTCAGAAGTTTACCCACTTATACCCGATAAAAGTAAAGTATTTAACAGTTTAACATACTTGGCCAAACCTGAAATTGTTTCTTCATAAACAAAATTTCGAAGTTTCATATAAAATCAACATTAGCATTGGAAAATTGATTAAAAATAACAATTCTAAAATTCATAGAGATTAACGTTCTGATGTACATAGACTCAACTGTAACGATTGTGGAAAATGCTATATAGGACGTACAATTAGAAATTTCAAAACTCGAATACACGAACACCAACGTAGCTATATTAAGCAGAAAACTGATTCTAATTATGCGTGCCATCTTATTCAAGAAAACCATACCTTTAATCACAATTATAATATATTACGGTTAAAAAATAGTCTCCACCAAACCAACTGTTGGAAATCCCTATACATCAATAAATATAAAAATTCCGGGAACCTAGTTAACGACCAGATTGAAGTAAACCCTTCTCTTCTTTTCAATTTGTTCAATATACCTACCAATAACTCTGAATGAAATGCTAATTGTTATTCAGTTTCTCTAGGAAACCCTTTTAATGTTCAATTTTTCGTATAAATAGATTGTTTTGTCATACTATATTTAGTACGAGATGAACTCAATGTTATGACGAAACGCGTTCACTCAATAGATTTTATTTCAACCTGTGAAAAGTTAGTTTTTATTTCTTTATACAGTTACGAACTAGAATTTTCACCAAGTAAATGCCAATTCATTTCAATATTTTTATATATACTGATATTTGAAATGAAAGTATTTGAAAAAAAAGAACAAATACATTTTTTTCATATAAAAAACAATTTTTCTTGGAAAAAGTTCTTCAAAAGAGGGTACAAAATTCGAAAGAAATAAAAATATATTCAAGCAAGTAAAATGTTAACATAAACCTATGCATTTGTTAACGTTGATAAATTGAACTTCTAGGTTTAGCTTCTGCGTTAATCATAAATTTGCATATTGAACGTGACATAAATTTCACATTACCTCCTGGTTTATTTAACTAAGCTAAATAGATCTCATATTTTCAGACCAAATGCCGAATGTAATATCATTGGAGGATTACCTCTTGGTCACACCACGTTCTGCAAACAAAAATACATTCTCAGGCGTCTTTTGGCTCTGGATCTATCAGGAGAACTAGCACCAGATATGTTTAAGCTTCCTGCAGCTTGCTGCTGTTCGTTCAAGCGAAACTACTAATCTCGTACCAAAATTCAATATTACGGTGATCTAACTCCTCTTAACTGTGATGATACTGATTTCAATTTACATTTCCCAATAGCTCTGTGAGATTTGGTCAGTTCAGATCAAATGACAATTGGATTTCAACTACGATCTCCTGTAACTTCATTGAAATACAGATGAAGAAATAAAACGTAAAATAACTTGTGCCATGGAAATAACTGTAAGAATGACGATAAATCATTAGGTATAGAGAAAGATGAGAAGTATGAATTTGATTAGTCATTGAAATGAGATCAGGTAATAGGTTGGAAAATTCCACAAAATATTTCAATGTTTCTTAAATTGATAATTCAAAAATGAAATATTCAAATTAATAAAAATTCTTGTACAGGATCATATACGCTATACGACAAGGAATATTTCATCCAAAATACAGCACTTTCAAAAACCAAATTTTTTTGAATTTATGCGGGTCTTTTATGGTTGCTCTATGAAATTATTTTCATACTATACAGGGTGTCGCAAAAGACCAAAAAGTATCAAAGTTGAGTTTCATTAAAAATTATTATTGCATTTTTGGGTTATTCTATCAAAATAAGTGATTTTATCTCGTATGGTATTAGAATGTTATTAGAATGTTCTTCAGCAAAATCTTCCCTTTTTACACAACGCCAAGAAAACGTATTTTACAGTTTGTTATTTCAGTTTCAAAATCTGTTTTTGATATAAGTAGGATTATTTTTGTGTGGGAGTTTAGATCATTATTATTTGAATATTGTTATAGTGCTTAGTCAAAACGAAGATTTACCGAATATAAGAGATTATTGATATTTTTCCAAAATAAATTCATAAACTAGATGAATTGTCTGAAATTCCTAAAGACAAATAGCATTTATATATGGGTCAATAAGAGGTAATGAGCACTGCAATCAATATAAAATATCTTTCATATTTTATATCTTATCATTTTTATACAATAAATCGCAGCATGTTAATGTAATTTATCAATTATATCATGATCGAATACCCTATTGGAACACATATTTCTCAAATTACTCATTTAAGCATGAAAAAGTCTTTACCCTGGCTTGTCCCTTTGACGTTTTTGGTTGAACATGTAGACAGTATATACATTCTTTTTCGTAGTTGTCCAGTTAAATTATATTTAACAAAAATTCAAATAAGTATACTGAAGTATTATGAAGAAAAAATACAATAATATTTGTTAAGTTTTAATAATTTTATAACATTACTTTTGTCTCTCTTTTTTTGTGTATCTACCCTGGCAAATTCCGATCCGCTAAAACAAAACAAATATCAAACGGCCATTTTGCAAATGGCGCTCAATGGCACTCATTGACGATAATTTAGTTATACCAAATAAAGAAGCGGTTCAAGGTAGTTATATGTTAATTGGTGCGACGCAACACTGGGGTGCAATTGTTTTAGCAGGGTGAAAGTGTCTCTCCACTGTTAGATCGTACTATTTATATAATTTACTTAATTTACTTAGCATTAGTTGTTTGAGTTCAACAATAGTGTGATAGTTAACGTGTGACATAATATTAATCCAAAATTAACGTCGTTAATAAAAGAAATTCAGTTCATGAAGAAAACGTCTCTACCCTCTTGTATTTCCCCTGGCAAGATTATTACCAGGGGAAGTACTGAATGACCAGAGGAGATAATTTGGATAATTATATGTTTGCATAAACTAGTTTAAAGATAGTTAATGTTCGAATTCAGATATAGTTAAGTACAATGTTTCATAAAATTTAATTTTAAAAATAGTTATATCGTTTCAAATCTTTCCTTTGACCAAAAAAATCTTGATGTCTTTACCCTGCCTTATGTATTTTCCCTGGCTACCTAAAAAATAACTAAAAATGTATAAATTGACTTGCCCTTACTTAAATGTGCACTTAGAAGAAACTGAAGTCGTAATATACGTGTTAAATCAAAAAACTCCAACTTTTTTCCTTGGCCGCATCCTCTATGTACTTGAGACCTCTCGTCTCTCATCATCATCGTAGAATGACCCAATAAGAGATTTTATTTATGGGAAAGTGGGGCTATAACGTACATCGAGGCTAAATCGTACACTGAATTTTCTGATCAAGATTTCATAATAGGGGATTCAAAGCTTGCACGTTCGAGTTCGTTCCGCTAAGCATACGTGTGCTACTGTTTCAGTGGAAAACTTATTTTCATATATTTTGTTATAATTTTGCTACAGTACAGAATAAGAGGTAAGTGTATTACCTCTACTTTTGAGCCAATAACTATCCGATCATTAGAAACTACGTTTCTTGAGCTATCTCTTGATAACTAGTGATGAATCGTTGAAGGATACATTTTAAAGTTAGATTGCTAAACTACTTATGCAGATCGAGGCTAAATCGTACAACATTGTACGGCTTAGCGTCCAATGGTTTGTTATGCCATAATTAATATATTGTATTTGATGAGATCCTTACCACTAAAATTGTAATTTCATAATTCAATGACTTGATAAACAACTCAGATTGATATTAAATTATTAAGTCTAGCCACTAGACTTCTTGCTAAGTTCCAGAGGAACTGTGTTGTACTGATTATATGTCATCATCAGGAGATGATTTCATTGAGGAAAAAGGAATTCATCAAGATGATGACATGGACCCTGTTGAGATATGAAACCTTGAATCTTCGCGCGCTTTCACCACCCACGCTATTTTTCGCTACCCTACTGCAGCGCCTACAGGGTAGAAGATCAACGATCACTAAGATTCGCCCTCTGTAAACACGTCCACGTACATCTATTCTATTCCAAAACACTTGCATCTATTCTCTGTATCTATTATCTCTATGTATATGCTCGTTATGTAGAACTCTACTACTGTGCTTTATTTAGTGTAAATATTGAACAATAAAGTAGTGATAGAAAACTTCGGTGCGTCAATAATTATAACTCACCAGAATACAGTCCACAACCAATCACGAATTCACAATTACTCGTCCCAGGGTAATTAACCATACTGCATTAGGGGACACCACATCAGTACCCCAAACAGATCCAAAGGAATCATTTTTGGAAAGGGGATTGAAAAGAAAAGCATCTGGCTCGAAGTAGACGTGTCTATTGTATGTGGATTTTTGCAAGGAAAAAGAACAATGGTTTAGGTGCACCTTTGTCGGGACAGCAGATATACTGTTCTACACTGCTCTAGTCTCTTTATTAGAGAGTTGTCAACAGTGAGCCTGTAGCTTAAGCAAGTTTGCTCGGCTCTTATATTTAGTTTGCAGTGTGCATTACCTGAGTCTTTCTGAATAATAGAAAGGTTTTGTGATAATCCATTGTTATATGATTTTCTACTATATTGAAAATTTCCAACTGTACGGTACAAACCCCTTAACGGTTCGAAATAGCCCCGACCCCTGGGGCTATGACGTACAGGGACGCATTTTTTACTCCTTAATCAAAAATACATATCAGTAGCTAATTTCCAATACCACCAGAGAAATGCCAATTCTTGCTTTAGTATATGGGAGAGACCCCGCTCTCCCCTGAAGAATGTCAAATTTGACAAGAAAAACTGATTTTCGGACTATTGTATGAAAACTGGAATACATTCTAATTCACTTTCATAGGTATTTGAAAAGTACATTTCCTGAAAAGTTGAAAAACATGGTATTTCATTCAAATTAATTTATTGTTTTTGATTTTTGAACTTGCATAAGATATGAAGTTTGTTATAATTGAGATATGAAATTTGATCTATTGCTGTACTTCACTATCTATTTTGCTCATCTAGCTTCAATACTTCTCGAGTATTTCAAACAAGAAAATTAGGTTATATTTTGACCAAATTCAAATTATCCAAAACACCTTATATAAAAATACGCAATACAATAATGCTGGGAGTTCCATTAGAAAAACACAACTTTGATATTTTTTGGGATTTTGTGACATCCTGTATAGTATGCAAAAAATTTTGGAAAGTAACTATAACATACCTGCATACATATCATAACTGAAACTTTTTGAAAAATTGGCCACAATATTTCGTGCCGTATAGCGTGAAGAACCCTATATATGTTATTATATTATTAACCCATCTAAATTTTACATGCGGCGACACAGTAAAATAAGTTAAAAATCTCTAAAAAAGTAGAAAATAAGTAAACACGTCAGTATATCACAAACATTCCAATCAAATATATTATTTAAAATATCTTGACTAATATTCATCCATTGTGTAGAATGATTTTTTATATAGCATTTTTTTAATCTAATTTTTCTGCTTTCTCCTATTCATCGTTTTGAAACCTTCAGGAATCTTGTTGTAGATTTCAAATCAAATCAAAATATGCTTTATTATCTTTTAAAGTTTACAATTTATTGACAAAGTAAAAAATATAAGAATTGAACAATGTAAAATATATAAATGAGAACATATCAAACCACATTTCCATATATACAAACTTTATATTATTTACAATAGAACTTTTTCCGAAACCGAGAGTAAGTGTCAAAATCTTTTAATCTCATTTTGACGTTTAAAGACGACAATATTAAACCCATGGCAACAAGGGTAAGTTGACGATTATCCACTGAGTGAATTGAAATTTTTTTTCTTCATGCGTATAATAATATCTATATTATTTTCGACAACACAGATCGTAGAAATAACCTATTTTTTTACTAGTAAAATAATGAACGCTCATTATCGTACTAGTAATAAAATAATGAGAAATGATAGCAACGTCTATGGGCGTTGTATCGAAGTAGGTATGAACTGTCATCTAATTTTTATTTAATTTGATTTTGTCAGTATTTGTCAAGAAAATTTAAAAGTTCGACACTATGGGCACAATATTCAATTTATGCTTGAAGAAAAAATAGTATATGTCACTCGGAGCAGAAGACCCTTTATATGTTTCGCCCAGTTTGCACAGCTTCGGCTAACGCCTCGGCAGTGCAAGAATCTGGGCTCAACAATAATAATAGCCTTCTACTCCTAGTAACATAATGTACTATTAATTCACTAGTGGAATAAAAGTTTCACTACTCACTCTCTGGAAATTATTTTTTCCACACACAATGCACCTAAATCTCATTTTAACAGTCATGTATATCATTAAAGTAAAAATTACAATTATTAAGATTTTGAAAATGATACTGAAAACCTGCACCTCCTTCAAAGGAAACACGCTCAGTCGTTATAGCACATGTGCACTATATTATAGCACTATTTTTATGGCATGGCTTTACAGGAATAGTTCCTGGGAGTTACCTCAATGAAACAAGGCGACGGTTTTATCAACATTGAAGCAAAGTATGTTTGCAGCAGACCAGGATTTCATTAATCCAAGATCAATTGTCATTTCAGAGTGCAGCGTCGTAGAATTACGTGATCTTCAGATACGTGATATCATTTATAAATGATAAGAAGAGGATGGGACCTAAAACAGAACGTGATAGTTTTACAAGCAGAATTGGAAGGAAGGAAACACACTTGTTTCATTCCTCCCTGAAGTATGTGTCAGGGAGGCGGGCAGCTTGAGTTTTGCATTAAGGATAGGTGAGACGGAATATTTATGGAACATAGGAAAAGTGGGTAGGGTTCAGAGGATTAATACTGGCCCAGCATTCGCCTTGTAAGTTTGCATGCAGTGACTTATTTTACCATGAGGAAACCTCTGAAAAAAACTCATGACAGATCAGTCGGCCCCGAGGTTTGAGCCCGAGACCTCCCAAATACTAGCCAGCGTACCTAACGTACATGCAGAATTGAAGTTATGTGTCCTTAAATATTGTTTTCTACTTCCAAGACAAGACTCGAACCAGTATAGTGGAATACCTCGGACACCATAAAACTCCAGTATCTGTAATAAAATTTGGTGACTAACACAGTCAAATGCTTTGGTATAATCATAGAAAACCGTAGCTGTGTAGTGCTTGTTATTGGGGGATGAACAGATATTGTTCAGAATAATAAACATGGCATCAGTAGTATTTTTTTGTAAGTATCGAGAGAATTTTATGATTTGAAAGGAAAGTCAGAAGGCGGAGTTTCATTAGTTTTTCTATTACCTCAGATAAAACAGATAGAAGCGCTATGGGTCTGTAATTGGATGTGTTAGATCTGTTTCCTCCTTTATGAAGCAAAAGAATTATGGCAGTCTTTTATTATTAAATACTTAGGAAAATACCAATTTCGAAAGACTCATTAATTAATTAAACCTAAGCATTAATAATAATATCTGAAAGATTTAGAAACACTTTCAAAGACAGACCATCAGTACTACAAGAGGAATTTTTATTTAATTTATTCATTGGTTGTAACAGTTCTTGCTTATCAACCTCAAGAAGAAACTGGAAGGGATATCGGTAGAGGGGGAAGGAATGAAAGGGGATCATGGATTGGTGCTAATTTAGCGGTAACTGTATTGCATACGTTGACGAAATAATCATTTAAATTATAAGCATTAGGTAATTCGTTAATTGAAGATACAGACTTATTTCCTTGGAAGCGTTTTTCGAGTTAGCTATTATGTAATATGTATGTATATAAGTGTATTATACGTTCTCTGCAGATTTTATTACTTTTAGGTTAGTTTTTAGAGATGTAGTCTAATATGTACTTGGAAGTTATTGGAAAATATTTGTATATGAAGAAGTGAACGCATAATCTTAGCCGAAAACCTTATACTGATAGACGCCCATTGTTCGTGCCGTTTAGGCTTAATAGGTTGAAGAAGAAAAGCTAAGTGCAAGGCTGAAATAAATTTACTAAGAAAAATCCTGAAGTTGGAATCCACATTTCCAGGAATGACCAAAGAGTGTCAGGAATTTTGTTAAGTTACCCTTTGAATAAATCCTACCCCAATGCCGACTTTTCCCAGCGCGGCTTCTGGGAACTGTTAATTGCGTGAATAGCGCTTCATGATTCGTGAGACCTGTACTGATAACAAACTTACTTTTTTTACCTAGTTGGAGAATTGACATACATGAAAAGGTCAAGGGATTCAAAAATAATATTAGAAATCTTTAAACATCACAGACATCAGCGAAGTTAATATTAAAGTCACCACACAAAATTATCCTGCCCTTAATTAGCAAAACGTCTAACGAATTTATAAGGGTCTAACAAATATATCAGAGCTCTGTAAGTACATATGAGATAGGGGCTGAATATAATTATATTTATCTATCTTGATGAAGACACTATCTTTCGCTAGAGTTATTGATTCACCATGAGGAAAGCTTGCTCCATTAAATCTAGCCACTGTATAGTATTTTTCCAAGAAGATGGATTCCCCTTCCTTAAACTTGTGTTCTGCGATGGAAACTAACTGAAAGAAATCCAAACCATCTAGGAATTGGCTCAGTTTATCAATTTTATTATGGCAGCAATATTGATTAGAGTCATGTCAAATTTGGAGTCATCAGTAAAATTCAATGTGGTGTATGTTGATATAAAAGATGTGTAGTTTACCACCACACTATTAGAGGACTCTTGTTCCTCAAAATACGTCTTGTCACTTGAAACTTCCGCTAAGTGGATTTTTGTAAATGGTTCTGTCGGTAGAAAGGTCTGTTTCCACCTCAGCTCAATCAATTTCACACGCCTGGTGGAAGTCGAAATATATATAATAGGTTCAAGCTGAATCGGAAAACCTTCAGACAACAAGAATAATTTTACACTGGTGTTTGTTAATTCTTCATAACAAACTGAAGCAGTTTTCTCAAGCAGGTTTGTATGGCTTCATGATTTATGTTGAGCAACTGACAACCTGGTCACTGTGATAGGGAGCTGAAAACTTTTCCTCATTTCTCGTTGTGTAATTGTAGTATTC